>VXBB01016375.1:55687-72873 GCA_013399915.1 Illadopsis cleaveri | reverse complement strand
TTTTTTTTTTTTTTTTTTCTTTTTTTTTTTTTTCTTTTCCCTTAAGAACTAGAGGACACCTCATTGCTTAGTTGATGACCAGCGAGTGTTTTGCCTGGAAGTGCAGAAAATGTGTTCTGGTGCCTCTCTTTGCCCAGAAATTCTGTCTGACATCAGGCAAGCCAGCTCACATTCTTGTGCTTTAGTTTCCTCTAACAAATGGTGGGAAAGATCCAGAGTGGCCTCAACAAAATTTTGGGAGACATTTAGTGGCATATGAAAAGTGCTTTGTTTGGAAGGGGCTACTTAACTCCAGCAACAAACAGCCAAATAGGTGCAGTCCTGTTATTATCCAAAGCATCAGAGTAAACAATAGGAGTTGGAACAATGTGCTGTTTCCAGAGTATGACTTTAAAGAACCAGTTATGAGATGATCACTTTGTTGCTATGGTTACAGATCCATTTAAAGAAGCAAATGCACTAAATACTACTATGAAAAATAAGTCAATATTAAGCAGCAGTTTAAAACACAGGTGTGTAGGAGTCAATGTTATCATTTTTGTGATTTTAATTATTCTTAATATTTGTGAAAGTGCCGGGATGAAAGAGCTGTCCAAAAAAAGGGTGTGAAGCCTAGTTAGTACTTGGAAGGCAGATCTCTGATGCTTATAGCATCTTTTCAGAGCCCCAGTACTCCAACAATTCCCTCCCTTTCCTCCTGAACTTAACTAATATGCAATGGAGAATCATACTACAGGAAGAGAAGAGATTAAAATGTCCTTCCATAAGAATTGTTGTATTAAACCCGTGATCTTACACAGAGGGTGACAAAAAGCTTGCTCTTTACAACTTACACGTGAGGATAAGAAGCTCTGCAAGCTCATATAGTCATGGAAACTGTGATGTGGGTGATATTTTATTATCTATTCCACCATAGAAGCACTTACAGCCTGTTGGAACCTTGGAGCCTGAGAATTTCAGCCTTTCTGAGCTAAAAGGTGCTGACCCTCAGGCAAGTACCACATTTGACTTGAGGCCTTGGAACAGGTTCCTGAGATTGAGTGATAGCACTGGGGTTGTGGGCGTGTAGTTTGAATAGTATTGTATGATCTCACAGGGTGGAAAACTTCGATTTAAGATTTTAGTACACAGTAATGCATGTGGGTCAAGATGGAGGATTTAAGGTGTTGTCTATGTCCTTCTTATTCACTTTCTTCCTCCTTCTTCTTCATGGGTTTGGGTGGTTTCCTGTAATTGGGTGAAAAAGGTCCACATTGTGGGCCTTGGGTGGTCACTATTGGGTCAAAATCATAAATAATATGGGTGTCACTTCGTTATTGGATAATTATCACTTAAATAACCTTAGAAAGAGTTAGAAGGACTCCATTTTACCTTCGTTTTCTAACGTGCTAGTTGGAGCTCATGCCTTGTGAGACTGTACATAGATAAGAAACAATAAACATTCAAGTCTAAACTCGACATCTACATTTCCAGTCTATTATTCATCCTGACCTTGGCAGAGAAGAAGAAGCCAGAAGTGTTAACACCAGCCCTGAGTCTATAGGAAGACCACGTGGCATCTGTCCTAAGGGGCTGTCCCTGTGCTGCCCAGCCTAGGTGCTGGCTGTTCCTAGTGCAGCTATTCCAGGGCTTCCCAAGCTCCTTCCTGATTGAATAGGCTCGTTTTGCTTCAGGAGGAAGCCAAGGGGCAGCTGGCAAACTAATTTGCTCCAGGGTTCACTCCAGGCAGAAAACATGAAATAGATGGTGCCAAAACAGGCTCCTTTAGCCCAGGACAGACTCCTGACACGATGCCAGCAGGCCCTGTGCCCACAAACACAAGCACATACCCTGAGGACAAGGCTGCAGGGCAAGCAATGCATGCTTTTGGCATCCTGCTCTGGGAGCACTGCTCCAGGAGGCTGCAGTACAGGTTTCACCTTTTTCTTTCAGATTGTCTCACTTGGAAAACACAAAACATTCCAGTTATGTCCCAGGCCCACAGAGCCAGGAATTGCTACCTGGCACAGATGAGTTTGGTGATGTAGATGCAGGAAATTTTAGGAAAAGATGGAATTATTGATTATTAGCAAACCTTGAAAGATTCATTTGAGTGTTCACTTTCTGTAATCATAGAAGGGGCATGCAGTTTATAAAGAATGCATCCAAATACATGACAGGTGGTTGTCTGTTAGAAACTTATATGTTCTCTAAGAGTTTGTACCTAAAAGACTTGAGCTTTGGGAGATACTCAGCATATGGTAGTTAAGGAAAAGCTCTTTTTAAAATTGTACTGCCACTATATCTAAATATAATCCTAAAGAGAGAGAGAGAAATGTCGAAATCCAGGACTGTAATTATGCTTACCAACCTACTTCATTTATCAAAGCACATTAGAAAATGAGTAGAGAATTTAACTCAGGGAACCTGTACCACTTTCAATTATCAGCCCTATAAATTACACGAGCAGTGAGATGCAAGGAGATCAAAGACTCTGAACCATTTGATTTTCTTACACATGAGTGAGTGGCTACTGGGCACACTGATTACTCCCCAGTGCTGAATAACTAGGGCAATATTGAGCCCCATTCATGTGGCACCACTGACAAAGGCAGAGAAATGAACCAGGGGATACTCTGGAGGTTTGTTCAGCAACACAAGGCTGGTGTATAGATAAGCAAATGTCTTATGAATGTGCTAATGAGTTTGCCTTCTAACCCCATCAGCTAAAAATTCTGGGGCTAATTTATTTTTCTTTGTCTCTTTAGAATACGTATCATCTCTATAAATTGGTATGCAGTCTCCTGAGTGTATTAAGAACAATTTCTGATTTCTGATCCATTCAAGGCATCTTCCAAAATTTGGATTATACCACTAGCAGCAGCCTGATATTATTTCAGGACATATTTGTTACAGACTAATCAACTTCACGCATACATCATCTATCTGGACAGAGAAGGTAGATGATTTGACAATATTTAGGAAATTAATTTCATAGAAATCTTAAGAGAAATGACAGAAAATCCTGTCTTGAGCTATGAGTGGGATCCAAGCCTATTAGCTTTCCTGTTTTCTTCCAACAGGTTTTACTCAGGTGTTGTACAATTCTGCTTTTTTATATACACTCCTAAATAAATTCTTTATGTGCAGAGGGAAAGGAGGCTGGGAGAAGGGAAGGAGAAAAAAGAAAAAAAAATGTGAAGGCTTTATAACTCCTGACCCTCTGAAGGGTTTTGACACATAGCTCACACTCTAAATAACCTGTAAATATTTCCTGCAATAATGGTAAATTATTACTGTAAATATTTNAGGATAGTAACTGAGAAATCTCAAGTCCACCTTTGGCTTCTCACAATTGTGCATTATTCCTCATTTACGCTGGACTGCAAATTTACAAGCCAGCCTTGTGTTTTCACCTCAGACTTTAACCTTGTTTCTTTTTGCCCATAAAGATGGAGATTTTGGAGGTCACACAGCCAGCCTTTGTGAAAATCTGTGTGTGCCAAACCAAGTTTTTTGCTAAAAGGAATTTTAAGGCAAAGAGCAGAGGAGAAGAGGCAGTTCAACTTAATTAATGTCAGAGTTTGTATAATCCACTGAACATGTAAAGGACTATATAATTGCTAGGTGTTATTACTAGTCTTGACTGAGTAATTCATGTTGAATTATGTGTTTGCCAAATGTCAACTCTCTGTTTGTGAACTGTCATTGAAGGAGCACAATTATTTTTTTCCCAGGATTGGTACAAAACTCCTCTCAGAATAGCTTCTGTCAGTAATTCTTAGCCTGCTGCTTAATCATGAGCAATTAATCATAAGTGTCTGATAGTGGCAATTTGAGCTGTTTTGACTGCCCAGTTAGGTATTGGATCTGCTTCCTTTCACACATTTGATGACTGTAACTTTGAACTCTGTAGTGTAGATACTCACCCAAGACAGAATTAAATTTGGGTTCCATGAATACTGGCTAATGTGGGCCTCAGTATGAAATGCAACGCTGTTTTAACATTCATATTGTGGTACTGACTAGAAGTCAATCAATTTGAGAATACATTATTTCGAAAGTGATACAAATATTGAGTAAATTATAGTCGCTGTTCCAAATTATTTACTGTCTAGACAAAACAACTGATCTCTCTAGCACTCTTGACTGTAGGAGAATAAATCGAGTGCCAGTAAGATGATCTGAAATTGGAAATGGAAATTAAATGTTTTCACAAGAAAGCCTCCAACCTATTTATCAAATAGCTGCAGATTGCTGTATTTCAGAAAAATGTCTGTGCACATGAAATAAACCCTAACCCCTTATGTTAGCTGGACAAAAACACATGGAATTGCATTGAACATTTTCTGAAGGAAAGGGAAATTACGATGCAAATCTGAAATACCAAAGGGATGGGCACTAATTTCTAGAGCATTTCCCTAATCCCATCTCAATGCTGCTTCCATGCTGAATGCACCCAATGTTTTATCCACTGCTATTGTCTGCGAAGCAAAAGTAGTTTAAAACTGTGTACACTCTCATTCTTAAAATTACTTAAACTCTAAAGGTCCTAAAAATTCAAAAATAATGCCTCTGTGAAGGTTATATATTTTTATTAAACTAAGGTGTTTCTTTTTTCAAAAAATAAAGTAATTTAACAGTTTGCTACTTGCTGGTGTCTAAGCAACTAACAGACAAGGATATTATGAAAAATCTGAAAGAGCTGGATGCACTAGATTCCCTTTACTCTGGTTAAACTGCAATTGGTGTAATTTTAAAAAAAAATCATAAATTCTCTGCAGGAATAAAAGGAAAAAAATAACAAAATTAAAGCAAGGGTTACAATCTCTTGGTCAATATATTACAGCATGTCTATGGAACAGAACAGTCCCATCAGTCTTAGTGTAATTGAGATTGTTTCCACCTAATGTTTTTCAAAACAGTGCACATTCTTCATTATGTTCTTAATGAATCACTCTCTTTGAATAATTTCATTTTTCTCTTTCTTGAACTTGAAGTAACAGAATATTTTGGAAAATTGGTGTGCTTACCTATGTCAGACAAGGATACCTTCTCCAGGGAAGGTAGAGAGAATATCCTGGTTTAAGTTATCCCTGAAATTACCCTGCATCATCTTTAGTAAGAGTACAAGTACTCTTTCACTGCAGTTCTTTGTACAAAAGAGACACAAAAGGCAGAAAACTCTTACTGCATATGATGATGAAAAAGACAGGTTTTAATAGGAACAAGGAAAAAGTTACTGCTTTAATTCTACTGAGACAGATTATTTGCATGAGCAG
Source organism: Illadopsis cleaveri (assembly GCA_013399915.1). NCBI lineage: Eukaryota > Metazoa > Chordata > Aves > Passeriformes > Timaliidae > Illadopsis > Illadopsis cleaveri. The sequence goes on along the minus strand of VXBB01016375.1, from coordinate 67,612 downwards.
CGATTTGAATGGAAGAACTGGAAGGACTTTGTGTGGTGGGAGAACTTTCAGATTATGGGGGAACTCCACGTTTCTGAGTAAATTTTCCTCATATATAGTGGCATTTAAAGAGTTCCAGAGTACTTGTGAACATAAAACAGAGATAGACAGGATTGATAGAAATTCCAGCTTCAACCTAATCTTGCACTCCTGGAAATGAGTGGCAAAGCACCTTCTGACTTCAGTGGAAATAAAACCACAAACCATTGAAAACACATATTGATCCATATTCTACCCTGCTGGATAGCTCATTTTATTCCTTTTCGAATAAGAATGTAGAGAAGGAATTTGTCAGTATTATGCCATCTTCTTAGAAAAATGAATAGATTTTTCATTTTAAAAATCCATTTGTCTTTAAGTATCCGGAGTTTCAAGAGAGTGAAATAACATCAAATACCAAACTAAAAGAGTTCATGCCCTTATTCTGTCATGATTTATATCCAGTGCATATTATTTGACTTTGCTGGGGTTGCCCAGACATATGTTAGGATAATTATAGGGGAAAGGATCTAATTGTACTGTACAGTGCTGGTTTAAGCTGACAGATAACAGGTTGTTATGTATAAAACATGTGCATACATAGAGTAACAACATGTTAAATATCTCATTACATCCCGATAGATAGATAGTGTTGGCAGGATGTAAATTAGAGTACCAATTATTCTGTTGCAGTGGTAATGAAGCATTAGAGTCTTTATTCACATGCATCTCTATTTGTGCAGCTCACAATGGCTCTCCTCGGGGAAGCACATTGAACGTTTTGATGCTGACCTCCAAGCTATTGCTCCCACTCTCAAAATTTTGTGTGTTAAAAACGCATCTGTGTGAGAGGGAGGGCTCTGGTGACAGGGAAGGAAAACCAGAACAGAACAGAGTAAGCAGAATATTTCAGAGTGAAGGGTAACTAGGGGAGAGGGGACTTGAGGTAAAGGAAAACAAGCTATGGGACATGACATAAAGAGCAGTGTCTGAGACAGGAGAAATGCCGTAGAGAGCCAGGGAATTGTCATCATATGCAACATCAGTCTCAAGCCCTGATTCATTGCTCTCTTTAAAAAGGTTTCCTTATGCATCTGCATTCCACAGTTATTTGTCAGTCCAACAAATACATGAACAAAGATGAAATGTCAGCAAATATATCAAGCTCTCCTTCTGTACATTGTGCATTCCCAAAGTGCCAATCCAGTCTGCCAGCTCCCCAGTCTGAAAGAGGAAACTTCTTTCAGGTGGTGTAGGGGCAGATACAGGAGCACAGAAGGGTTTGCACTACCTGACCTGCATGTCCAGATTGGGCAGAAGGACCAGATTCACTCATTCTAAATTTTCCTTTGCTGGTTTTCCCCAGATTTTAAAGCTTTTCTTTTACCTCTTATCTAAAGAACTAATTGATCATGGCAAGCAATCCCACCTCGTGTTGTAATAAATAGAAATAAATACTAACATTTTGGTACAATAGAAAATAATTTGCACCCTCAGAGATGTCAGGAGACACAGTGTGACAGGCAACAAAGCTGGAATGCCATGTCCATTATCAGATCCCCAGGACAAGAACATCATTTTCAAGGTGACACAGGTTCAGTGGAGAGACTGTCACAATGGATCCGGGCTGGAGACCCTGCCTTGCAGGAAGAGGCTGAGAGCTTGGAGAAGAGATGGTGCTGGAATTCTGGAAGCTGAAAATTTCAGGCTTTCTGTGCTAACAGGCACTGACCCTCAAGCAGGCACTACATTTGACCTGAGGCCGTGGAACAGGCTTCCAAAATTGAGTGATGGCACTGGGATTATGGGTGTGTAGTTTGAATAGAAGTGTGTGATATCACAGGGTGCAAAACTTAGGATTTAAGGTTTTAGTATATAGTAATATATATAGAGCAAGATGGAGGACTTAAGGTGTTGGCTAAGTCCTTTTTCACCTTCTTCTTCATGAGTTTGGGTGATGTTTTCTAATTGGGTGAAATGGTCTGCATTGTGGACCTTGGGTGATCAGTTATAGGGTTTAAATTATAAATAATATAGGTGTCATCACATTTTTGGACAAATTATGCTTAAAAGACCATGGAAAAAGAGTTAGAGCCATTTTCTACCTTGTTAGCTGGAGCTCACAACTCGTGACACTGTACTTTAAATAAGAATTAATAAACACTGAGTCCCAACACAAAAACTGAGTCTCTCGTGCATTAATCCCAACTCTATCAGGAAGAAAAGAAGATAAAAACCTCACATCCATGGACATCCAGGGATTCCTCAGCACCCACCCAGCCCTGCAGGGAAGAAGGTAAGAAAATGAAATCACAGTGGTGTGAGTAAAAGAGACAACAGGATTAAACTGAAACATGAAAGGATCTGGCCATGAGGAAAGTCTTTTACTCCATGAGAAAGACAGGAAGCAGAGTAACTTTCTAAGTTATATAGGTAGAGAATACATGTCTAAATTATACCAAGCTGCACAAATTCAAGGACGTAGAAATGACTTGCTGCAGTGGCCTTGTTCTCTGTACAAGAGGAGAGATTAGGGAGAGTGTGAGGTGCTCTGGAAGGGGGTTTCTGCAGGAATTTATTTCCATTCCAGACAGACTTTTTGCATCTCCTCTAAATCCAGTTCCCTTGCACTGCTTATAGAACACAAGGAATCTGGTGGCCCTCTACTTTGCCATAATTCTGTCCAGGAAATGCAAAACTTTCAAGCCCAGTTTTAACACATGCAGAGGACCTTTCTGAGGGATGAAAGTCTGATTTGCTATTGTGGAACTCACCATCATATAGAACAAGAGGTAGGAAATAATTCTCAGATATGTGGTGAATTCTGTCATTGATAAGGAAGCCGACACCTTGAAAGTCTCTGTAGGATATGCTGAGAATTTCAATGAAACTAAGGAAATAACTGGGATATCAGGGAAAGTAGGACACTCAGATTTCTGCCTCACTTTTTCAATTCTTTTGAAAATCTGACCTGGAGAGTATATCAATCAAGTGTTAAAGAGGTGAGCACTGGGAAAGGAGATATGCATCCTGCATGTATCTCTTTTTCTTTAAATAACATTTTAAACCCAAAAATATTCAATATTTAAAATAACTCCAGAAATATCTAGGAATTACACCATGAAATTGTAATAATACCATTTTAGACCCATTGGTGTCCCAGGGTGTTTGTAAGACATTCAAAGAAGGAAGGTTATAATGAACAGCGAGGTACAGCGGAGTGTAATATAGATACAATGTGTGTTTACTTCCTTAAACTTGTGGGGTTTTATATTCTTTTTCTTCGTTTTATCTATAATTATCAGATGGGAGACTTCAAAGAGATCAGTGTATTACAGTGGATTTTTCTGCTCTTCTTTGGTTATTAAAAGGCAGGAAATGAGGGAAATCATAGACAGATCATTAAATGCAATACCAAAGCATTGGAAAAGATAAAGGGAAGACATCTGTTTCATGCAGGATTTATATTTAGTGCTGAACAGTGGGGATTTTTCCCCTGTAGTTCTGCAGATCAGGTCATTGGAGGAGGAAAAGATTAGAGGAGCACTTGCAGTGGGATACAGTGTTATTTAGGTTTGAAACTGATGAATTGTGAAACATCGATGAAAATGGAGAGTGGTACAAATCACTGCAGTTGAAACCTTTTAGATCATAGTGAGCAGCTGACAATTGAAAAGAAACTGGCTACTCTCTGGAAATATATTGCCACAGTTTGCCTTGAAAGCTCTTTTTGTGAGTCACTCCATCTCTTCTGTAAATAGTCATTATTGGAATGATTTGAACCATTGCTGGTTCTGACAACACTGAGCTTCGTGAAAGTCCTTGTTTGAAATCAAAACTTTTGGGATAGTTAAAAAAAAAAGAAAAAAGAGATTCCTTTATGTGTTAATGTTTTACAAATTGAGCCTTAAATTAATTAAAAGCTAGCATGGTTTTATGTAGGCTTGTGGAGCAAACCAGAAAACTCAGTGTTACGGACTTTATTTCAGAATGGTCAAGGAAACTACTCCAGAGTAGTTTCATCTCTGGCTAGGATTAAAGCAGAAAACATTCTTAAATATGTAGGAATATCACCATCATTCTTCATTCATTATGTACATTAAAATTTGCGATGGATTTTAGCTTTATTTTGATTAATGATTTAATGTGTATTTGGTAAAACTGGTTTTCATCTGCTCATTCACTGCATGGATTCAGAAGGACCAGTCTAGATCAACTACATTTACTAACATCCCCTTCAGTTATGCAAACATCCAGCTTTTTTCAGTCATATTGGTGAATAAAATGCGAATAAGATTGATATTGGCAAGGATATCAAAAAGAAAATATATATGGAGCTCAGAAGTGATTACATCTGTTTGAAACAACATATAGTTAATGGGATATTTGGATAAATCGGAAACTGTGATTAATCTGTTTATGTTTTGGGAGTTTTCTGGTTTACAAGACATTTTGAAATAACCTATAGTAGCCATATTACATTAAAAAATGTTTTGCCAGTGTGGCATTTCAAACTTTGATTTTCTGTCTGTAACTATATTACCTACAAGTAATTTCTATAAGTTTCTGCAGAAAATATATTCAGCTTCCCATCAGGCTGAGCCTTCACTTGGTCTGAGATGCCCCAGATTTTCAAGCTTTACAAAAACCACTGCTAAGCAAACCATTCCAAACTCCCAGTCCCTTACAGTAATTTTCCTTGCAACTTCAAGGTTTTTCATCAAGTGGCAGGGGCAATGCCTAAACTGGGGTATTACAGAGATACCTGCTGGATAGAAAATACAAGAGCTGCTTATTGTTAGAAATACTGCTAGTGAAAAGAAGGAACCTGTTGTTAGAAGCCAGGTGTCACAAACAATTTGTACTGGTGCATAAAAGCAAAGCAGGGAGTGACCTCGGGAATGTGGTGGGAGAAGGAAAGGTTCACAGGACAGTGACCCCACAGGACAGTGGGGTCTCCCTCAGAGCACCAAAAGGTCCTCTGCTCACAATTCGAAAGGAGCAATTTATCAAGGATGATTCCAAAAACTGCCAAATGACTCGGCCAACATCCAGGCATGAATCTGGATTCTGCTTACTTTAGTGACTAAGAAGCTCTTGAGTTGCAGTGGTGGATACTGGGAACATTCTGGGTATACAAACTGTATATTTACATGTCTTTACAGCTTGTCAGGACATCTGGCAGCAGCTGTGGTCACACAGCACAGCCCCTTGCTGGGAGATCTTGGCTCTCTCCCTTCCATCCCAGGCACCTGTCAGATGGGCTTTGCAGGTTGGGTTGATACAGGACTGAGAATTAACTGGGTGAGAGGTCAACAGGTGCACATGGAAATGAATCCTTTAACTGAGGGTTGGCTACCAAATACTGTGACTTCCTTGTTCAGCCATTCCAGAGCCCCCTGATTTCTGCAAGGTTTCTGACACAGGGAACAGCTACAGCATTTTCAGTTCAGGGCTTGCTGTGCTGTGTGAGCTGCATCACAGAATCCCTTGTTCTGGATGTGAATTAGCTGGTGTTATGTCAACTAGCATTATGGAGCAATCTAATGCTAATTAAAATTGTTTGTCGCTGTTCTACGGTATTAAATTTTAATTGGAGTGCATAGATCCCTCTCCTGACTAGTGCAAAATTAAATAATTAATTAATATCCTGGTTTAGTTCCAGATATTCGCTGCCATGTCACTGGATTTTCAATAACTTCAGCAAGCTTTGAAACATGATGTAGAATGATACCAAAAAAGCCCACCCCTTTAATGAAATTTGAAGATCATAGTATTTATGCTAAATGAATTCATCTCTCGTGTTCTTTGCATTTTAAGCTTGTTCTTGTAATCTATCCTGTTCAATAATTTCTGAGGTCCTAATCAGGGCTACCTATCTCCTGAGATGTATTGAATCACCCAGGAAATTGTCCGTTGTTTAACAATTAACCAAGCTCCAGCAATAAACACTTAGGACCTTTGAACTGATATTTGCCTCTGAGCTTTTAAAAGTTTACATTTGTATAACAAATAAGTTAGCTACTAGAAAATTCACACTTCTTGCAGATATCTAGGGGAAAAGTGAAAAAATTGCTTTCTTTCACAGGTGCTGCAAACCAACCAAGGTATTGCTTACCCTTTAAGGACTTGTCATTCTAAATCTACCCTAAAAATTAAATAATGTTTTATTCAAAATGAAGGATTTATCAACAAACACATTGGAAATTTACTGAAAGCTTCCAACTGTGGCAACTTGGCAAAGCAACACATTTTGGCATTTTATTCTCTCTGTACATATGTTTCACTCACTTAAATGTCATTGAGAATTAGGATGCACATTCATCAAGAGAGTCTACCACTTTAGGACCAGATTTGTCATCCTTTATCTAACATGCAGTCTCCCTGAAGTTGGTGGGTGTAATCCTGATTCTGAAGCAGTTCAGAGCAGTCAGGAAGCACACATTTTCAGCAGGAGCTGTGGGCTTGTATCACACACTGCTTCCCAAGGAAAGTGTTGAAGGGCAGTAATCCGATCCTGTGGCTCCATCTTGATTTCTGGAGTTTATTTACCCAAATTCCTTGGGAGTTTCACTTGGACAGTCCTGTCTCTCTCTCCTTGGTCCTTCAGCCTGAGGAGTTTATGCTGTAACCTCTGAGAACCCACTGATTGCTGGGGCTTATTTTCCATTATGAGAGGTAAAAAATGAAAACCACAGGATTTTGTTGTTTTCTTTTTTTCATTTCCTGAAATGTTTATAGCATTTTAATTACCCCGAACCAGAAATCTTGCAATTGTGCATGTGTTTTGCTCCTAAAAAACAAAAGCAATTTTGTCTTTGGCATAAGAATGAAAACACTAAAATAATCATTAGTATTTATCTGCTTAAGAAAGAATTTTGCCAACTTTTTTCGTGACTAGGGATACTTCAGCTGCCCATATTTGAATAGGTGAGTTTGTTTTAAGGCAGGCAGTATAAAACAGGTTCTCCACTTGATGCCAGCTCTGTTAGCACACATTACCCAGCAGCACACAGACTTTGTTCTCCCAGTTCTTTATGCCATATGAAACAGGGATACAGTGTGAGAGACTCACATTTAGGGACTGTTTAAATTAAAAAATAGGGTATTTTCTGTCTTTCAGTCAGTGGTGGAAAAAAAGAAATCTGTGTATGACTCCTATAGACATTGGGCCCTCTTCTTTGTTGCTGCCAATGAAGGGGAATGTAACGTGCTGTTTAAAACTCTCTTAGAAAAACTTAGTATTCCAGCCAAAGAGCATCAGTTTTTATTTGCCAGTCTCCTTTGCATCTTTATAATGAAAAGTTCTTATAAATCTGTCCTAGCTCTTTTTATTATGGCAGATAACTCAAGAGTATAAAACAGAGTTAACAAGATATTTTAGAGGCACACTTTTTAATGCGATGAAACACTCCCATTTTTTTCAGTGTGATCTATTCATTCATTTTATTACAGCGAGTTAATAAATGCTTTATTTTCCCCTCTCTTTTGAGAAGAGGGGAATTGGAAGAGGTAATTGGAAATGATGTCACCTTTGGATCATCAAGAAGCAGGAAATTAACAGTTACTAATGGCATAAAGCTATGTCAGGGGAGGGTTAGGTTGGATATTGGGAAAAGGCTTTTCACCCAGAGCGTGGCTGGGCACTGGAACAGGCTCCACAGGGAAGTGGTCACAGCATCAAACCTGACAGAGCCCAAGAAGTGTTTGGACAACGCTCCCAGGCTCATGGTGAGATTCTTGGGATGTCCTGGATACAGCCAGGAGTTGGATTCAATGATCTTTGTGCATCCATTCCAAGTGAGGATCTCCTGTCATTCTGTGACATTACAAATGAAATCATATTAAGTCAGTGGATCTGTAAGCTGACCTAGCTGCCAGAAAATATCAAGTGCCCTTTTTTATTTCTGATACTTCCAGGGTAAGTAGGCATAAGAAACAAAGATGCTAGGAATCCAGCTGATTTTGGTATTGCAATGTCCACATTGCATAAGGGTAGCCTGAACACTGGGATTTCACTTTGTTCCTTAACCACAGAGTGAGGGGGTCTGGTAAGAACCAAGAGGAGGGACTCCAAATAGTGATTCCATGGGAGCTCAGCATTTCACAAAAATGTGTGGAAAAATATTCCCACAGGGTGATAAATTGGTACATGTTGATTTCCAAAATGATAATGTTGAGGGAACTTTTTCTGAACTGACAGAAACCACTCTGACTTTAAGCTCCTTGTCCTTCAGATGATACTGTAAGGTAGTATGTGACCTTTTAGGATATTTATGATGTGAACTGAACTGCCTTTAAAATTATAATCCTTCAACTGTCAGTACATCCTTGCAAAGTTCAATAGATTCATAAATAATGGAAGTTAATATTCTACTACAAGACTTATGTAAATTATAAAGGCAGATATATATCGGCTGGAAATAAAAACACAATACTTCTTTCTATTAGTATTACTTCAGGTTCAGATGGGAAAATATTCCAAGAGTCATATTCAGAATAAAATTTGTACTCCTGATTCTAGTAGCTTATCTTTTTCTTTCAAGAGGGTTCATTCCTGCATTTTCCAGTGTGCTGATTTAGTCCTTTTGGCACTTACCCAAATTCAAAAGTAAAATAAAGCCTTGATGCTGCAGTAACATTTCCAGCCTCCTCTTTATCTCCATTGTATTGCAAATATTTATCCTTTGCTCTCATGCAGCCTCCCACTCAGAAGAGTCTGCCAATCTTTTTAAAAGCTTAGGTCAGGAGATTCTTCTCAGCACACCAAAGCTTTCTTGGAAACATAGGAAAGGTCACACAACAATAAGAGTAGCATCAACATTTTGGCTACGGGCCTTCATACCTAAATGGTTATGACTTCTACTGGCATAATCATTGGTTCAGTAATAAATGCTTTTGATGAGGGCTGTAATTTAACTTTCCAAAACCAGTGGTGATTTTCCTAGGGGAGCATTGTCTTGCGGAGGATGCAAACGCTATTTTTGCATGAATTAGGAAGCATTTATTAACTTGCTGGTTTTATCCTCTCCAGAGCTGGGAGCTGAGATCCACTAAGATTAAGAATCCCAGTCAAATAAAGGACTTGGTTATGCAGAAGTAAAGCCCTGTAACTCCTAAGCACGTCTCCTTCCTAAACTGTGTTGCACACACTAGTTGCCAGTGTGCTGCATGGAAAACATGAGGTATTTCATAATAGCATTTAGAACAACTAGCACAAAAAAATCGGCAGCTTCTTGAAAACCAACACATTTGAAAAGCCACAAGGTAGTTCCAGGCAGCAGGAAAACAGCACATCAGTCTGGCCCCTGGGAGGTGCTGGGAAGTAGACTCCTGCTTTCAAGAACTACCTTTTTTTGTAGGTTTTTTTGAAGTATTGGGTGAAGGGAAGGGGCAATTTCAGTCCACTTTTCTGGTCATACTTGGTGCATTTTCAAGGGATGCTTCACCCCACAGCTGCTCATCTGCAGTTCACAAAGAAAGAGAGAGAAGAGGGAGGCAGTTTTCTCTGTCAGCAGATTCCGTCCTATGAGAGAAGACTAAGGCAGAGAGAAAACACTGTTATCAGAGGTGTCTGGTGCACCTTGTTCCTTCAGCTTTGGTTCACATTCTCTGCTGCAAGGGAAGAGGGTATTGACCAGTCAGAAGTGGACAAGCTGTGCTCATCCATCCCCAGCCTTGCCCACAACACCCACTCCTCCTTCCCTTTACTCAGGAGGGAGCAGGATTTATCTGGGATGTATCCTACACATGGGGGTTTGAGCTTTTCATCCTAAAACCCTCACCACTGATATTTTTTTTCTAATCATGGAGTAGTCTGAGCATCACCCAAAAGCTTCTTATGCACAATGACTTCACTGCACAGCTCCATTCCCAGGCGCTGCCTAAATCAGACAGTTGAGAAAAGCAATAATTTCCTATGCTAGACTCAACCAATTTAGAAACTTCTTCAGGCTTTAAATACTCAGTTTTATCCACAGTAAAAATCTCCTCTCCTTTTGACCACTCACACTACTGAGACAGGGGCAAGGTTTCCTGTTTGAAGATTTTCAGGAATTGCCACAGCTTCTTACTCCCCAAAGTTTAACTAGTGAATAATAAGCCTGGCTAATCCTGTAATATTTTACAATACAACAGCAAAACTATCAGGTTTGTGCTTTTCTGCAGGGAATATCCATCTCAGTCTCATGGCTCACATTTGAGAAGACTTATTATTCAAAGAAGTATATACATATATAAAAAAAACCCCTGTCATGTTAATTATATATCCATAAGGAATATAAGCATAAAAATGTGAGGAATACAAAATATTATGAGTCTTTATTCCAAGTAGAACAGAATGCTTTCCTTTGTTTTTAATAAAGTTTTTGCTTCTTCATTTAAATACCTTTCACTGCTTCAAGTTTGCTCAGGGCAGCAAAGCAGAAAACCTCTTTGGTGCAATCAAAATTTTAAAAATCTACTGGCCTTCCATTAATGCAGAATTATTAGGTGTATTTCTTACTAGCACATTTTGTAAGAACTGTGCTTTCTATTTTCCATCTTTTCTGTCTTCTAGCAATTAAGACAGAAGCATCTATTTTCACTCCAATTTTTGGATGTTTCTGACACATTTCTTGCTCGCTCCCTCTGAAAATCCAGCCTTACGGATACGTGTGCATTGCTGCGGCTAATGCTCCAGAAATGCTGTCAAAGCCAAAACTGGTACCTGTCTAGAGGAGATGAGCCACAAAGTACCTCCAGGGCTAGCTCTGGAGAGGATTCCCTAAAATTATCAGGGAAAGCCTTGGCATATGGAGGACTCTTCAGCAATATCCAGAACAAAAAGCAGTCACATGCAGTGTGAAAGGGTTTGGGACCTCAGGCTGTCCCACCTACCCTCTGAACTCTGGTTTCTCTTTGTAAAAGAGCCCTAATGGCACCTGCCAAAAAGGCAGATAAGGTTTCTGAGTCCTGGGAAAGGCAAATTTCAAGGCAAGCCTCCCACAAATCACTTTGGATGAGTACAGACCCAGGCAATGTCAGAAGTTCAAGCCATTCCACAATTCAGCCTGTGAGTTCACGGCACAATTTTTCTGTACACTTTGTGTAATACTGGCAGCCTCCATTGAGTCTTGGGAGAGTTAATGATTGTAATGGTCTTTGGAGTTTTAGAAGCTTAAAAAGCTTTTGGGAAGGGGAGGGGAAAGTGAACTTTCTCTTCTCTTTGCAGAAGGACCTCTAAGTCTTCACTCCCTTTTTGAAGGGTGTCTGGATGGATGCATCTCTTGAAGCAGATGTACTGGAACTAACATGTAATGACTGACTGACATTAAACCCATGACTCTTCGGTGTTAGTTAGCCTAAATTGCCTAAACCTTTGATTTCACCTAACTCCAGGCATAATTCCAATAATTCTGCAAGCTTTTGTTTTGCTTTTAACAATTATTAGTGGTTTTTTATCTGTCCTTCCAATGTATCCACAGAGTGCTGTATTTACAAGTTTTGCTAGTCTGTCTCATCTCACAATTCCAGTGGCCTCTTGATGTTTTTTTTTCTTTTCAGCTTCATTGTTTCATTATCATAGATTTTCATATTTGGTTCACCAAACTCTTTGCACCTACAGCTTAAACTCAAGCAGAGACATTCTGGAAAGATCATTAGTGTGAACAACTTAAAATGTTGTTGGGGGTTAGGTTTGTCCTTTTTTTCTCTCTCTAAAGAATTTTTTCCCCTATAAGTTACCAAAGAGACCAAATGTTGGGTACTTAACAGTACTTAACCGAAACAAAGAGGTGGCCAAACTCGGACGGGGAGATAACACGAGTTTTGGGGGTAGGAAAAAGGACGGAGCTGGGGGCAGAGAGACTCTGTCTTCTCTCAGTGTTCGGGGAGAGAGAACGGCTGGGTTGCTGCTTGCTGCAAGAG
>VXBB01016375.1:0-46015 GCA_013399915.1 Illadopsis cleaveri | reverse complement strand
AAGGGAAGGGAAGGGAAGGGAAGGGAAGGGAAGGGAAGGGAAGGGAAGGGAAGGGAAGGTCCCAGCCACACTCATTCAAGAACTACTCCATCATTTATTTCTGGGGTTAGTCTTTTTCTAACTCTCCCAAAATAACTTGGGGTTAATCACTGTTGCAATCACATTTCCATTGTAAATATGAATGGGAATGCTGAAGGGTAAGAGTCAGAGAGGCCTGAAGGGTTGTGCCTTGGGCTTAGGCATCAGAACAGCTGGATCCCATTCCTGCCTCTCCTGCCTGCTCTGTGTGTGAAGTACACCCAAGCTGTTTCATCTCCTCATGCTTTTTACCATCTCTTTTTCTCTAGAGCCTGAGTCTGCAAAAACCATAGAGAAGACTTGCAAGATTGGCATCTTCATTGAAAACTCTCTCCAGGGGATATTTTCTCTCTCTGTGGTTCTCCACACCTCTGACTTTACCATGAATGTCACTGAACTTCTCTCCCTTAAAATTAATAGTTAAAGACAAAATTGAAGGGTTCAAAACTGATGCTTCAAAAACTCTGTTTCATTTCATTAATGCTCCCTGCGCCCCTTCTACTTCAATTAGGAATTTTGTCATATATGCTAAAGTTCATTAATTATCATATTTCGGGGTCTTGGCAGGCAGTTTAAAAATAATCCCATAGCCTTTGGAGCTTTGATTTCAGAGGATTCATTCAGTGTGTGCTCTCAGGCTGTTGTATAACTACCATGCTTGTTTGTCTGACAACAACAACAAGTTTAAATCAGATTTTTTTCTTCATTCTTTTTGTTTAAATGCATTTTCATTGTCACTCTGCTGTGAAGCCGCACAGACAAAGATAAAAACATTGCCAATTGCAACATCCAGATGTCATGGAAGCTTAAGTAGCCATTTAAGTTGCTTTGTGACAAACACACATATATTAAAATCAAGATACTGAAATTTATTATTCTGTTGTTCACCTAACTGATGTGTTGAAGACATTTAGAAGGAAAAAAATCATGCTTTCTACACACATAGGCACAACGAAAAAAGTTGGAGGAAAAGAAACATAGCAAATACAACAGAAGATGAATTTTACTCTTTTGAGAATAAACAATTACAGAAAATTCCAGGTTGCTCCTAAAAAAACACAGCTGATATTCCTATAACAGTGTTATGTAGTGGATTACATCTCCCATTACCAGTCTGGCCAGATTTTGACATTATTAATTTCTATCTATAGATCGCAGATAATACATTATAAGACGGAAATTTAACAAAGGAGGTAATGATATTTAGAATTATGAAGAGAAGGAGGAAAGTATAGGTAAAAGTAGGAGGTGAAGGCAAAACCAAATTGCAAAACTGCATTTTTTTTGTTGCTGAGGCTTCCTTTATGTTTGGTTTGGAGGGGGGTTTTTTTGTTTGTTTAAAAATGGAATACAGATATTTTGTCCAAGTTCAGTATACAGAGATCCCCACGAGAACCGTTGCTGCTCTTCTGCCAGAATATCAGATATCTCTCTGCAGCTCTTCTTCCTCCTCCCTGTCAGCCCCTGTGATGTATGATTCATCCTCCAGGGACAAACTGTGGAAAGAGTAGAGCAAGTCTTGGTAACAAGACTGCACCAGAGAAGAGATGCCAAGTCAGCAATCCATCGAGGAAAAATACCCTCAGCTAACTCACACAGCCCTAAAGAAAGAGTATTTCCAAAAGGCGGGGAGATACAGGAGGTATTCTGCCTTCCAGCAAGTCTCCAGGATACCTGGCAGGCAGAAAAGGAGGCCCTGGCTTTTCAGAGCTAGTGACACAGCTCTGGCCGTGGCCTCTCTCTGCAAGGACTTAAGAGCATCTCTGAAAATTTTCCTTCCCATGTTCCTTATCAGAAAAGTCACAATCTGGCCATTAAATCAAAACTTAAGTCACACATTTCCTCCCATCAGAACTTCTAAGCTGTCTTTATTCCTTTATAGCCAAACAAGAGTGTGATGAATGGAGATACTGTGGCATGGGAATAGAGAGCCTGGAATCTGTCTGATGTTAGGCAGATATGAGAATCTGGTGTCCTTTTGGAAGTACCACCCTTGCTTATCCCACAGGATTAACGGAGTCATCTGTGAGGGAAAAGGCTGCTCCACTTAATTGACTGAGGCTTTGGAATGCAAAACTTCACAAATAAAAAAAATCCCATAAACCAGGATGAATTCAATTATTATGAACTTAGGAAAAGTCCATTTTGAAGAGCATGTCATAGGAGTATATTTAACCTACCACATCCTTATCTGGAACAGGCCTTGGGTTAATAGAAGTAGGCTGAGTGTCTGGCTCGTGATACTACATTATATTGCAGAATTCACTCCAAAGAATTGAAAATTACTTTACAAATGATATACACAGCCTGCCTAACCACTTTAGAGCAATTGCTGATAGGGACAAGCTCAACCAACGTAAAGAGCTGTCAGAGGACACGCAGCTGGTGGAAAACTGAAGCTGTGTCTGAAGTGACCAAGGTTCAGTTTGCTAAGCTATGCCACTAAATAGTAACTATCACTGCATGGTGTGATCCACAAAACAATGTAGAGGTGACCAGAGAAAATGATGGTTGAAATTCTGTAAGTTCCTTCTGTATATAGCTAAGCAGGAGAAATCTCTACCCCAAAATTACTACAGGGTGCATTACTTGGTTTCCAAGGTCTCATCTGAAAAGAAAACGTGGTGAGCAAATTGCAGGAGATTCACTATCTGTACTCCAGAATAGTGAAAGGCTCAGTGGATCTCACAAGACTGAAAGCATTTGGGTATTTTAAACGTGACGCTTAAAAGACTAAACCACCCCCTCTGGGAACTCAGTTAATGTTTCAATTCCCATTTTCTTTAAAAATGTCTTACTGGCATGACAAGCTAGAGGCAAGTTGCCAGAGCCTAAGGAAGGTGTTCCAAGGGTTTGTCAGGGGTGGATCATGCACTACACTGCTGGTTTTTCATGTTTCAACACCACAAGGAAGCACTCTGTTCCAAAACTGCTCCCAGAGCCACTGGAGACCAGAGAAGCAGTTCCCCAGCCCTCGGTGTGTGATGGATGGATGCTCTAAAGTGGCTGGGAGGTGGCTGCAGTGAGATACAGGACCCCTGAGGCTGAGAAAACTGGCAGGTAAAGTTGAGGAGTTCAGGAAACAGGATATCCATTCTGGAGCTGTAAAAGACCATGAAGGAGAAACTGCCTTGGATTAAATCAGCTACTGGGTTTTCTGAAGGGGGGAGGAACAACGGAGGGACTGAAGTACTGTTGTAATAGTGGAGATTTCTCTGAAATCCATCTGCCGCTGCTCAGGGGAAAAACCAGAATGCTGCATTCTCCAAGGGCAAATCAGGTTGTTTTCTGAGAGAGGGAGGAAATGGGTGGCTGTGTTTCAAAGGGTTTTTTTTCCTACTGAACAAAATGTGTGATGGTTCTTGTATCTCACCTACTCTTGCTGGCCAAAGGGGTTTGTTCCTCCAGGTGAGGAGTGCAGGACTAGAACTTGGATATTGCTCTCCAATGCCTGCAGCCACCACCACATTTTCTGAAAATACCAATTACAACTCCCTAGTTAAAATTAGATATATGCTAATTCGTCCTTTAAAAATTAGCAACTCCATGCAAATTGAAAACAGATGTCTGCGTCTTCAGTCAGTGCTAGTTAGTTTATGCACTTATTCTTCACACAACCTGTTTTACCATCTCCCCAGAGCCACAACCTCCCTAAAGCACAGCTCCAGCACTGATCACAGGGCAGGCAGCCCTAGTGCCTTACACACACCTCTTCTGTGTTAGACACCTCTGTAGCTTGCTAGTGATCATTTCTGGCATTTTATTATTGTTTTCTTTAGTGAGGTGCCAAACTCTGACGATTTGAAATTCTGGGCCTGAAGCCAATCCTCTGGGCTTTTTGAAATTTGCTTGTAACCAGTGTAAACCTCAGGCCACCACTGTGGACAGGTGACAGATTCTCCCCCTTGGCTGGAAGCAGCTCTCAGTGTGTGTGTTGTTGGTTTACAGAGCATGCATGTAAATGGGACGGCTGGCAGTGAGGATAAGCACTGGCACTGCTGGAAAATGCTTGATGGTGTGGGGTCAGTGATGCAGGCAGGGCCAACTTTTCCTGAGTTATCTCATCACTGAAAGTCCCACACACTTGTAATTCTTTTTTTAAAGTGCTACATTGGTTTTAAGTAACACATTTGAAATGGCTTTACAAAGATCCTAGCTGAACAGTATCTGCAGTGCTGCTTCATTACCATCCATAACACCCCAGTGAAACACAGTACCTGCAGAAAAATGACAACAATTCTCCTTTGTACAGTGTCTACTGCAAGGGGGAAAAAATAAGCTTAGTGGAAATATAAATAATAGATTCTAATAGTCACAGCTGTTCATAAATAAGAAGATATATACAAACACGGTCTAGTGGAACAGGCACATTTCTCTCCAAGAATGACTTGCTGCATGATTTTGAAGGAAACACTATGTCACTTTTTGGCTCAGTTTCCAAATATGAAATATAAACTGATATGATTCCTACCACTCAATGTAAACAAAATGCTTTGAGAACATGAATACAAATCGATGTATAAATGTTAATATATTGTTTTTCTAGCTAAATCCATATTCTGCAAATGCAAACAGAGAATGAAGATGGATTTTTGCTTCTTTTGCACATCTGTGCCACTAGTGGAAGTTTTGCAAGCCAGATTAGGTCCTTGGGGACATAAGTGCATTCCTACTGCTCACAGTGTGTTTGTACAGTTGCAAAGTGGCTTAAACTACTAAGAAATTCAGCTCATGGGTGTACAAAAAATAACAGCAGTCATCTTGCCCTGTTAGATGCATGGCTTCTTCAGAGCTAAGCAAAGGGAAAATTGCACCCAAAATATGAGAAATCAGGAGATAAATGATTCATAAAACACAGGAAGAGTTTACAGCCTTATAGGGATGGGGAGACCAGCTCTGCCTGGAGAAGCTATTGGCTTCCACCAGCAGGGTATTTCTGCTAATTCTGCTTGTTAAGAAATTGCTCTCAAAATAGCAAGAGGTTTCACTTAATTAAATGTTAGCAGGTCCCTGCATAATTTATATTTCATTTTGGTCAAAAGTCATCTGAGAACCCCAGAATCCTGTGGCAGGGCTTCGTGCTAATTTCTCCCTTCATTGCCATGGCTGCAGCTCCACTGAGGTCTACAGAATACCAGGTGATGATTAGGTCCTGTTAAATCCATTTAACATAGAAGACGAAACATTGGAAAGCTGAATACCTTGCCCAAGGTCAGTGACACAACGGGGACCTGAATTACCAGAAAATGACAAGTTCTATTTGCTTGCTGAATTCATTGGATTCATTGAAATTTTAATTTCTGCTCTGCTGGCTCATGGGTGGCCACATAGGTGTGGCTGCAGTACAGGGCATAAAAGTCTTTCTAGGGAACGCTGCTGAATCACAGCTTCTTCTCTGGGCCTGTTCTGCGTGTAAATTCAAAAAGGATTGCCAGGTCTGGCCATGCAGATAGCAGCTGTTCAAACTGAAATATGATGCTGCTCCTGCTGCCATCAAGCACTGCAGTTTTGCTATTAGTTAATAAACAGATATTCTCCTTCTAAGGTTAACCACAAAAATGTCTTTCACCTAAAGAACAATACTTTTCCATAAAGACAGAGAAACAAAGTTAGAGGTGTATATTTACACATGATCTATTAAAACAAATAATTTGAAGGTTTAAATGCACTTTTTAATTTTGAAGTGTACAGCTTTTAAAATATTTTTAGAGTCTATATGACTCAAGAGAATAGTTACAGCATCTATGTGCTTTTTTTTTTTTTTTTATTTCCTAGAATTCCCATCCAGCCTGGGGTCATTCTCCTGCCAAGAGTTAGACAGCAAAGGACTTGGCATCAGCTCTCACTAAGACTTACACATGCCTATACCCAATGACTAATCCTATCAAAGCTAGCAGGAATTCTCATATTGTCAAAATTTAAGCACGTTAAACCTCTAAAAGATCAGGAACTGCATCAGCCCTGGTTACTGCTGACTAAATACAGGAAAAACAAAAGTAGAAGTAGTCAGTAGAAGTAATCAGGCAATTTAAAAACAACTTTGTGACAGAAATCAGATTATATTTTTGTACTGCTGTATCCCCTTAGAAATACCTATTCCATCTATAAATGAGTGAAATAATGTTGTTGATAAACAAAGGATCCATTCACACCCATGCTGATAAGAGATGTGTACCAAATATTACACCAGTTATATGATTTTCTATCCACACTTCAACAATACTTGAGCTTTTTGTCATGGCACTGACATTAAATGTTCAAATTAAGACAAAGAGCTGTAAGACCTAATTTTCTTTTTATTTAAAGAAAGCCTATTGGCAAACATTTTAGAAGGCTTCTGGAAATATCTTCCTTGAAATTTCTATTCAATCTTATCAGCATTTTGGATAGAGATTTCCTGCTAAAGGTTTAGACTATGGGATAGACAACAGCTGAGTTGTACAGGTACAGCTGAGGCTGTACCTCTTTTTTCTACAAGATAGATTTGATCAGCTTAGAATGAATCTGTGCCCTCTGGGGAACTTCTGTAGTTTTTACTTTTGGACTTACACCTTTCAAACATAGTGCAGGGAAGTTGACGAGGTCAATATTGATGAGGCCAATATTGATGAGGTCAATACTGATGAGGTCAATATTGCAACCTCTGTGAGAACACGAGAGCATTTGATTTGATACCACTACTTTAGAGAGCAATATGTCTCTGAAAAGGCCTGACTTGGGCCCCAAGAGGAGTCTTCACTAAAAGGGGTTGCCACACTTTCTCCTAGGTATGATAATTTCCTGCAGAAAGCATCTGCTCATCCTGCAGAGGAAGGAAGAAGCGAGTGATTGTTTTCAGGATTGCAGAGCAGCAGCCTTTCCCACATGAACCTCACCTCACTTGAGAGCAAAATGGCATTTCCTACAAACTCGCTAAAGGTCATTCTTTGCAAAGCTGCATTCTTTTCAAATATGATCTAAACATGAAAAAAAAAAAAAATCAAAACACTGAAAGGGTGAGCATCACAACAAAACCAAAATATGAATATATACTTAAAGGGTTGGCAGTTTTAATTTTTTTTAATTTCTCTGGTTACTTAGCATTTTGGTAGCAAATGCAGTCATGAGAACAGAACAGTCCTTCACTAAATGTCAGAGTAAACACTTCTTGTAACCCCAAAGAAAAGTCTTTATACTAATAATACACTCACAAAATTCAACACTATCAGATTACAAATACAAAACAAAACCAAAAACCGTAAGAACTTTCTATTTTTATATTTCATGAATCAGAAAGGTCACAAGCCCAATTTTTAAAAAAAACCCATGCCTTGCAGGCGTGAAGGGTAAAATGCTGAAGATGAGATGTATTTTATCAGAAAATATTGTACACTGCATGTCACAGGAATGTATTCTTAACATAATAAAGCAAATCCAGGAGAGATTTACCACCTCTCCTTACCCTCTTACTTCACCGTTATATGTTCACTCATCCATTTCTTACGGGGCAATTTTAAAAGCATCTCTCTGTCACTCCCATGCTATTCTCCTGCTCTTCCATGCTGAGCTGATCCATTTACTGAACTTGAAGAAGCAGAACTGCCTCCCCTAAGTTACTGAGTACGTGTACCAGTGCCAGCAGGAGACAGGCAGAGAAGAACAGTAGGATTTTAAAGACGGAGGGGAAGAGGTCTGAAGGTAGTAAAGGGCTGAAAGGAGAATGTTTGACAAGCTTCTGACACCCACTAAATTTAAAAGAAAGTTAATAAATAGAGGGCAAAAAGGGAAAAAAGCATTTGTGGGTAGAGAGCATCATTGGGCAGATTTTAAGGTTTGAACATGTTAGTGCCAAGTAGAAAAAGGAACTGGAGACAACAGGCATGAGTGGAGATCTGAGGAGAAGTACAAAGAGTGAAGTTGAAGTATTAATAGCTGTGCCTTAAGGTCAAATCCTACAGACTATTTAGAGTTTGGTTCTTTCATTTATAATTGCTTAACATTGATGTGACTCTACTGACTTTACTATAGCAACTTTCATCATTTGACTGATTGTTTTTGGGTTTGTTTTTTTTTAGTAAAGGAAATCATTCCTATTTCAAACCATCAGATCTACTGATACTCTGAATTCATGAACAGGAAGTCAGAAAGTGAAAAAGAGTATTTATTGGGAAAAAAAATATTTAGGACAAGAGGTATTGGACATCTATTTATTTTGACTGCTCTGACTACAGAGAGAGACAGAGAGGGTTGAATCTCTTCATGTTTTCCTATAAGTTTCACACAATTTTCTCAACATTAGTGGGACAGGGATAGCTGAGGATACCAATTCCTGTTCATATGTGGGCAGAGCAGGTAAGCTCTAACTCCCTCTTAATTATGATGACTGACTTTCAGCAGAGTAAAATTTCAATAGCTCTACTGGATCAAGGAGGTGATCTGACTCCAGTTATTACAAAGCAGGAGATTTTAGCCTATCAAATATAAAAAAGTGGAAAATTACCAGCCTAATAAGTAGCCAAGCAACAGAACCAGACATTATTGCTATGCAAACTTCAGCTTTAATAATCTCTGGTTTCTATTCTAAGTGTACAGAGCTAAGGTGACATTATCCCAGGCTTTTGACAGGAAAGGTCCTGCATCACTATCATCTTTTGTGATTTTCACGCCAGTCAGCAGCTTTCTCACCAGGGCTCCACCAGACCCCCTTAGTCTTTCCTTTCTTAGCTGCCTAACAAGAGCTGAGCTCATTTAACATCTGTCACGAACACCACGCTCACACTCCTTAGTGCAGTGGAAACAGACCCAAGTTAGCTTCTTTACAGAGCAAATTATTCTGTGCAGATGCTGCTCCGGGCACCCCACCCGATCTGATGGAAGCATCTCGAGCATCTCAGCTTGGTACTGCACGGTGTGCTGGAGACACATTATCACTTGCTTAACAGCTTCTGCCACTTCCATTATCCTAAAATGGGGTTGTTTTGCTTCCTTACAGGAGTGCTACAGGCATACAAAGCCAGGCAAACTACTGGAGTGCTCTCAGCGTGGTGAGGGGAGCCATGCAAAACTCCACCACATCCCTCTGTGGGCGGTGAAGGCTGAGGCAGCCTCTCCTGAGCGTTCCTCTGGCCTCCCCAGCCCTGCCTGGCTTCCTCCCTTCCTTCCAAGCACCAGCCAAGCACTGGATCCAACACGGGGAACCGGTGGAAGAAGGATTACTCCCCATCCCCAGCCAGATTAGCAGCCACTGGAGCGTGGAGTTTTAGAGGGATATGCTAAGTGAGAAAAGAGAGAAATTACAAGGTGGTGAGAGGGCAAGAATGGAGAGGAGCTTAATTAAATTAACTGAGGGAATATTTACACTTCCCGTTTCTGAGATTCGCAATTCTGTAGAATAATCTCCCAGAGGAAGTAATGAAAACCTCATCACTGAGGCATTTTAAATGAGTTGGAACAGCTCTACAGTGAACACTGTGGGGGCTGTGGACTGGCTTATGATTCCTCTCTCTCTCTTTATAACTAATGAAGCACACTCCCCTTAAATCTCCAAAGCATGAACTATGGGATAATCCATATCGACTCATGGATGTATTTAACTTTTAAAACCTGGATAGATACTTATCCAAATAAATTGATAAGATTACCAACAGGATTAAAGGACTGTTGTTTGTCATTCTTCTGTTTCTTGCAATCACACAATATCAATGGTAATTTAAAACTTACTCCTAAAAGTATTTCTGTGGATTCCTTGTGGCCACACGTATCTAATGTTTCCCTATAACTTTGCAGGCTGCTAAATATTTCTTGCCTTGTCAAATCCTAGGATACTTCAGATAAAACAAGACCTTTATGGGTCAAGACCCTCTGTATTCTCTTATTGGGCATCCTAGCACAGGCACTTCTAGGTTAAAAACTGAATATTTTGGAGGATTTGAGTTGGCACTGCACAGCCCCAGGGACAGAGCCCATCCTGTGTGTATATACACCAAAGGCATGCTCTGCAGAAAGTGATGAGAACAGCCACATCAGGGGTCACCATTTCCATTTAATAATTACCTAAATTGCCTCTAGTACTTGGTGCTGCTGCTGTGAAGTAGCTTTTTCAAGAGTTTGTTCTCCCATCTGTGGAGCAGCTGAGATGAGTAACAAGGTCTAAATATGTAGGCTTTGCTTAGTACACAAGCTTACTCACTTCAGACTAGTTAATTCTGCTGCTTCTGTGCAGAATTAATTCATTTCCCTTTACTTCTAAGTATATTGGTTCTTTAGCAGAAAAAGGATGAAAATTGGAATGAGAAAAAAGGTTGCAAAGGGTTTCACTTGGAGCAAGACAGGAGTTACTGGACCCACTGAAGTTTTTCCTACTATTTCTATCAGAGACAATATTATGCCTCACTTTCTATTGGAAAATTATGTTTAAAGTTTCCATGAAAAACATCTGCTGCATTCCACCCCAGCACTGGCAGTCGTTCAGCAATAGATTAAATCACTTGTTCCATATAGGCCAGTAAATTTAGTCTCCCTTCTGCTAAAGTTGTTATTGACCATGGACTCATTTTGTAAAAGTCAATTTCTAACTTTTTTCAATTTGACTACTCTTTACAAGTAAATAGTTTCTTTTCTTTCTCTATCAATTGCACCTGGAATGCAAAGGTTGCTTTCAGAGCTTTGGAAAATCAGGCCACCAGACTTTCCCAAACATAACAGAACATCTATTTTAATCTTGGCCTGTGATGTTGATGCAGACAGCATTGTTCAGAACTTTTTGTTTTATCACAAAGGTCTCATTATAACATGGGCAAAGGTAATCAGGATCCCAGCTGACTACTTTTTATATTTTCTATTTTGAACTATAAGGACAGCCCATTAAATCAGGATTTCAATACAACAGGCACCAGCCATTTCCCAAGCAATGGGGCACATTTGTGCAGCTCACAAAGCAGTGATGTTTCACATATTTGAATACTTTGGATAAAAGTGACTTAGCTATCTTAAAATTAAATATTCATTTTGCAAGCAGGTTTCATTATTGCCCCGTTGCACTAAGAGAAACTGAGTGTTAAAGACCTCTGGCAAAAATGACATTGCTGAATGTCTTTAGAAACAGAACAAACCCTCCCTCCCCACGCCGAGATCTGTGGTTTCCTTCCTCTAGCCACAAGAACAGGGATTTCAAGGGGAATTCAAGAAGTCAAGCACCCAAGTCTTGATGACATTGTCTGCACTGTGGGGTACTTATGTTTCATGGTATGTTTCACACTCCTGGTCCACCAGTGGCCTTGAGCTTTTCCAGTATTTAAAAGCACATAAAGTTCTTAAACCAGAAATTATTTGATCCACTTCACGTTTTGACGGTGTCAGGATTCTGAATTTCCTAAAATTTGTTGGTTTTCCTGCCGACACATTCTGAACATCCAAGACACACAATAGCGTTTGAAAACGCTTATAATGCCCACTTCTGCTCTGTGCAATAACTAGCATTATTGCACAAAGACCTGCCTTTATTTCAGTGTAGAAAAATCAGCTGCAGAACATTACATGGATCATAACTCATAAATTATTAGCATCTCTAGGCAAATTTTGCATTTGCCAATTTTTACACTGCAGAAATTGCCCCTTAGATGTACTTTACAGACCTCCTACTGGTACTTAAAGATTCTTATGTTTGAGAAACAGAATGATTACTTCTTTCTTATGATAATTCATCGAGTTTTATAGATTTTTATACATAATAGAAATACTAATCTGTAAAGGTTGCAATCATTTTGTTGTATCCAGTTCAAGCCGAGGACTGTGAAATAAAATATATATTTAGAACCTTTATTACAACAAAACCTTGTCTAAACTTCAAGAAATAGGCTATCTATACCTATTATAGATTTAATGAGGCCAAATAGTGTCTTTCTAAAACTACTAGAAAACTTACTAAGAGTCATCAACAACTGTGTCCTATGAATAATGTCATGTACGAAGAGAAAGTAACCGGACTTGGATATGCTATGGATGGAAGAGGGACCTGACTGAAAGTACAAACCTTATGCCTTTCTTTTGCTTCTGATGCAAACAGTAGCTGAGTAAAGTTAAAAAAAAAAAAAAAAAAAAAAAAAAAAAAAACCAAAAAAAAAAAACCCAAAAANCCAGAAAAAAAAAAAAAAAAAAACACCACCCCAACAAAACAAGAAAAGAAAAAGTCTCATTAGAACCAAACTTCCTCAGCCCAGAGTCCAAGGGCTTTCAGTCCCTGAAAATGAAAGTAATGAAAATCAGGATGTGAACACTCACTGTGTCAGGCTTTGGGGAAATAATAGCTGTGTTTCAAATTAGTAGAGAGTGCACAGCAGCAGCCCACATAGCTCTGCCCTCATGTTAGAGAATCCAAAACGCAATTCCAGCAGCAGTGCTGTGTGCAGGCTTCACAAATATTTGATTATATCTCCTCTAAGAGCCTATTCACAAAATCTAAATGAATATTTGGGAAGATGACTAATAGCTCGCCATGAATATTCCAAACAGGCTGTCCCAGGTATTTGTGTAAATGCACTCAGATGAACCTGCTTGTTTGTGTGTGTCTGTACATCCAGAGCAGGGCATTTTCATCCCTTTGATTTGTTTCATAATGATCATACAGACCTGGGTGCAGGACAAACACAAATTAAAATTACTTGCTACATGAGAAGAAGCAATTAATTTACAGTATAGAGCATTAATACCTACTAAAACATTATACTTTTAGAGTAATTTGTTCCCTTCAGATTTTTTCAATTAGCTCTTTATCAAGCTTAACCCATCACACTGGTTTTTCTACCATTTGCTTGAATTTAAGCTCACATTCCTCATTAAGCATCTGGCAGACAGTTTGAGGCCTTAGAACATGCCAGCCTTGGATATATCATTCTCTTCACCCCACGAGAGCAGAGGTAGCTGAAGGATCACAAAAACAGCTCCTGTGGAAAAAGCTGTTAAATTTTATTAACCAGGGCCCTGAACCAGGAATCATTACTATAACAATGCAAAGTGGAGGTAAAATATCACCTCTTCAGGGTGACAGTATTTTACAACCATCTCATAGTCAGGCAAACGACTGCATATGTGAAAGGCAATAATGAATTAATGGACCGGCCACATTGTAGCATCAAGGCTAAAAATATAGATTCATTTAGGATTCACTAGAGTGCTAATGCAATATTTTGAACTACACAGAGACTCTTTTTCCTGGAAAAGTTCTTCCTCACATTCACATCACCCTTACAGCTACCATTGAATTCTCATATGCCTTCAAATGGATGTGAAAAATGTTGTAATACACAAAATTTGTAGTTGCTACAAGGATGTATTAGTTGTTGGTGGGATGAGAAGGCAAGACTCCAACGAGTTGACAATCTTTCAAATAAAAGGTTAAATTTCCATTCATTAAGCTGCAGAAAAGGTAGGGATTTGATGAGAATCTTTCCTGAGTGACTGCTAATCTTTTTGTTCCTCACGCAGATCCTCTGTTGCCTATTGTCATGGTAACAGGCAGCTCTACTCTGCTCCCTTCTGTCTTTTCCCAGCCTGTGGACACCCATGCACTTCTCCCCAGGTATAATCCCGTCATTCTTCCAATCTTATCCTCAAAGTTCTGTACCTTTCCACTTGATAATCCACTCCTTTCTCAGGGAGGGACCTTTCTTTGTCCTCAGGGACAGGACACAGCTATGCAGGCTGGTTTTTATTGTCCTGTATTTATTGTGGAAGGCTCAGGCCCCAGCTCGTGTTCATGCTCCACCTCTCTGTCTGTACAGGTGCAATTGGATCACACTGCTTGGCTCTCAAAACTCAGGCCAGCACTGGAGGATGTTTCATGGGATGCAGGCATACACGTTCAAATCAACACGTTATTATAATGAAAAATCTTTATTTATTTTAGGTGGAATAATGCTGTAGAGACCCAAGCACTTGTCCCAGGAACCAGCCTGATTGCACCTGCCTGCTGCCAGCTCCCCCCTGGTGTACCTTTTGCTATTTGCCTGGCTTGGTACCTCAAAGGCCCCTCTTGTATTCAGACAAAAAAGACAATTTGCTGCTGCTGCTGCCTAGATGTGTAATTCTGCTAACTAGACAGACCTCTCAGAGTGAAATATTTATCCTGCTCATCATGCAAACACGCCACACGAGTGACAGCCTTTTCCAAACTATTACAAATCACCCAGGATCACCCCCACACTTGTCACACGTACTGCTCTCCACATGGAAACACACACTGGCAGCTCTTTCAGGCTGGTTCAGTGAAGGGAAAGCAGACCACACCAAGCCCAAGGGCTGCTCTAACCCACCCCAACTGGCAGTGCTCCCACAAGGAAAGTCCTCCAGCTGGGCAGAGGAGCATAAGGTGCTCCAGCATCCAGTCCCAGACCTCCTCCTTTGGGAGCCAGGAGGGAAAACAGTGCAGGACACAGTGACAGAAATGCTGTGGCTGACAAAACCCACTGCTTACAAAGACAATCACCACTTAGAGCCAGGTACTTTTTTAGCTCCCTCGGATGAGTTACACAGCATAAGTCAAGGCTATGATAGTATAGTTTGGGTTGGAAGAGACTTTTAAGAGTCACCTTGCCCAACCCCGTGCAAAGAGCAGGGACTTCAACCCCATCAGGTTGTTCAGAGCCCCGATCCACCTGACCTTGAATGTTGCCAGGAATGGGGTATCCACCACGGCCTCTGGCAAAAAATATTTCAACAAAACATCCACTGAAAACCTCAGTTCCAGACCTTTCTTTAACGTCTTGCAATTTTTTTCAATGGTCTGCCCGTGGAAAAAAAAAAGTAAATTTCTGATGTTAGAAAGTACAGCAGAAAAAGAAACAAAACAAAACAAAAGTTATTTCAGACCCTCCTTGCTTTTCATTAAAAAATGAAAACTATTTAATTTTCCTTTTCTGGCCACCTCTGTAATGATCAGACCAGCACAGCCAAGAAATATCTCTTGGCTCATTCAGTTGGCATTATTAGAAAATGTAGCTTACCTTGGTTTTTTACCAAGGGCTAATCTGAAAAAAATTTAGGTTAAAACCTGGATGGAGCCCCATGGCTTTGTCTCAGTATGTTTTCTGGGTGCAAACAAATTGAATGAATGATTGCATGAACACATATTTAGTGCTACAGTCAATATTTGTCATAGTTAATAAAAGTGTTGTGCCTTTACTTAAAGCTGTTCCTTTGAGGCTCCCAAAGCACTTAATATTTGCAATAGTTCTACGGTGTTATTATTAATTATGATTGTGTTTACAGAAACAAGTTGAGATAAATAACTGAACTTTTTCAAAGCCATGCAACACAATCTAAATCTGTCGATTCCCCCTCAAAAATATAAGGTCAGCAGTGACCTTGTTTTCACCTCTTCATGATCTAGACCCTTTGGCCTTTCAGTTGTTATGGCCCATATAATTTGTCCATCATTATTAATAGCAGTAGGAATACAAAAAAACAAGGGAGGCTCAAAGGACTTGTTGCCCATGGATAGACAAAAATAGAAGAAGGCCACTGGTGCAGCAGAACATCGAAGTCCCAACCATGATAATCCTACAGAGCAATTGTAAGTGACATTGGGCTTTAGATGCTGAATAGATAACACAGTACTAAAAAAAAAAATTCCATGGGCAGATTTTGCTTTGCTTATATTTTCTACTATAATCTTCCCCTTCTCTCATTTTTGTAGTTTGTCTACCCATGTCCCTTTTGTGCTTATGCACAGAGCCTTTCTCAACACACAAAGGATCTATTAAACTTTCTTTGAAGAAGGTAAACATGCATGAGAAAAGATGCTGGCATTATTCTGCACTGTCTCACCCAGATCTCTGAATGCAAGTACAAAACACGAGCAGCAGTGAATGACAGCTAGGGACTGGTTTTCCATATGAGACAGAGTCCATGTTTACCCCAAAGCATTTGTATCTCCAGCACAGCACAGTTTCTGTGTTTATTGCAGCAACTGGCTCATATATGAAAAGCCTGTTGGGGATACTGGAGATGCAGTGACAGCCAATGCCCCCAGAAGCAGGCAGACAGCACAGTCCTAAAATAAATGACTGATAAGAAAACATCTTAGGACGTCGAGAGTGAGAAGCCCAGACTGCTGAGGGTGTACAGAAGAAAAGAGAGGTGTATAGAAACAGAGAGGAAGAAATACCAGTGCACTGGCCAACACAGAGCTTACTGGAAAAAAAACTGTTCAGCAAGGTAAATAGAAAATAGGGAATTTCTCCCCTCCTAAATACAGCTGTATAGGAGGGAGCTCAGTGCCACACCCCCCTCTTATTTTCACTGGGGATTCACAGAGAGTCACAAACAGGCAGCCCTGTTACGTGTGATCTTTAATAATCTCACTCACATAAACGTGCACTAAAGCAGAGAAATGATTGTAGCTTGTTCCCCGATAAAACAGGAAGGTTTAGGGCCCACAGTCTGCAGTCAATTTCCAGACTCTGCAAAGGTGAAGTGAGACCTGAATATTTTTTCTCATTCCTAAATTATTACTGGCTCAAATGTCCTGAATACAGATTAGAAGAATTACCTGATTGTATTAACCTAGGGAAAGAGTTGAATAAAAAACCATGATCATATTTCAATAAAATAGTCTCCATTAGAGAGCAAAATCTCTCCATCTCCCTCTTGCTCCTGTATTTATATGCAGCATGCAATGCCTTTTATAACCCATTTTTGGGGTACTTGAATAAAACTGAATATTGTCTACTCAGTCTGAAAAATGATAAAGTCACCTAGGACTCGTCTCCTAGGACAGCAATAAACCAACCCTCCTGCCAGCCACAGACACATAACATGCCTGCATTTAATGTTTGCCCCGTTCCGTTTGAAATGTTAATCATCCCTATGTAAATTCTGGCACACTGAAACTCAGTTCGTATTAACTTCAGGTTACCTGATTTAGATACACTAAAGGACAACCATTTATCAGCTGCTTTTTAAAGATCAAAGAAGCCTGCCCCTAAAATATGCCCCATAACATGCAAATGAGTCTTAATGTCTCTAATTAGATTATAACTTGAGGGTGCTTTCGGCTGTTGAAATAAAGTGTTACTGTGTCACAGGCTTAATACACTCCAAGGATCTGATCTTCTCAGCAAGTCCCAGCCACATTTCTTACCCCGGTCTATGACGTGCCTCCCCTCACTGGTTTTGCCACAAAAAAAAATTCAGATCTGCTTTTTTGACACCTCCTCCTCAGCTCTGACACTGATGGCATTGTGGAAACACTCAGACTCCCCCACGAGGGGTTTCTGTGGCTCCTCTGTGCAACGTGTTCAGCAGCAACTGTGCACAACAGGGTTTAGAGGCTCCACGTCCCTGCTGATGAGTAAGAAATTAATTCACACTTCAAGCTTATTCTCCACTGCTTTTACAGGGAGATAATTATGTCATGGTGCTTATCTGTCTTTAAAATCCCAGTGGTGGGAAACTCTTATACTTCCTCTGAGAGGTAGCAGAGGGAGGTCAGCACTACATTATCACTCAAAGTGACTCCACCTGCTATGCTGCACAGGAAAACAAGAATTTGCTGTCTCCACGAAGCCTTAAAGTGGGAAAGCAAAAATACAGTGTAGTCATCAACGTAGGAAACACTCTGTTTAACTGGGAAAGAAAAGCCTTAGTCACTTGACTTAAATACATGTATTTAAAAATAAAAGGTGTGGTTGGTGACTGGACCAGCACTTCCATTTCCAGGGGGAGTGCTGCAAACTCAAACAGAAGCTACTTGGTAAGCAGGAGGTGAGAACAGCAAATGTGAAGAGATGGCTGAACGTTTGTTACCAGTGCAACCCTTCCTCATGCTCGTGAATCATTTCTTAACTGATCCTGATTTCTTTAAGTACACTTGTTGATATGCTACAGGCTATATCAGTGAAGCAACATTGCCAAGAAGCAAATATCATCATGAGTTATGTGCACAAGAAATGGAAAATCTGACCCATCTCTCTCTCTCTGCTGTCTTATTGTATCAAAATATTATACTGTGAGGTTGCTGAGGTTCTTGTCTGTATGTTTCTGTATTTTTGATGGTGGTTTTATAAATTGTGGTCTCTTAAATTATTCCTCTGTAAGAACTGGAGCTTTTATTTGGGCCTCTTTAAGTTAATATTAAAATCAATATGAATGTTTTTCAGCTCATTTGCGAGAACTAATTTAATCCATTTGGATTTTCTGGAAACAGAGAAGTTTATGCATAAGGCAACTTTTTTTTTTTTTTTTCACTAACACTGGATGGCACAAGAGCAGAGAGAAAGGTTTTGTGTAAGATATATGTGAATATATTTTCAAGAATATTTGACCTTTGCCCAAAGGTACTTGGACAACAAATAGTGGGGCTGGACATATAATGAAATCAACTGGGAATTCCTATTTTTCACCACGTTTAAAAATCAGTTGTTCATTAAAATAAAATAAGTGATAATTCCAAGATCAGCTTTTATGCTCCAAGTGGTTGTTTCACTGTGTATTTTTCTAAATCTATTGTTCAGCACAGATTTCTATGAGAGAAAAGACGTCTCAAATGGATTTGAGGACTTCTATTGGCAGCCTGCAAGTTTCACACCCAAATCTGTGATGCGCAAATGCCAACATTCTTGAGTAATCACCTGAGCATCGGTGAAACATAGACCTGTAGTGGAGGATTTGACCACTAGATTTTGTAATGATTTAATGAGATGAGTTAATGGAGTTAGTCCAAAGGTGACAGGCCCAGGGAGGAGAAGGGCCCTCAGATGGGGCTCAGCTGGACACACTCAGTCTGTGGGGACAAGGACTGGGGCACTGATGAGCTTCAGGAACACTTTTCTGGAGAAGGTAATGAAGGGGGATGTCAGCAGAGTCCCTAAACAAAACAAAAGTTGCAAGTCTAGGAATTAGAGAGAAGCCAAAGGCTGTGGCCGAGGCTCCCTGGAGAAACTCTGAGCTGCCTTCACGAGGAGCTGGCAGAGAATTAGAGAAGCTGAAGTCTTTCAGCAAAGATGACCTCACATTTGAGCTGGACTGGTCAGAAGAATCTGGCTCATACCAGACCTAACAAAGCAGAGCTTCCCCAAAGGAAACTTTTTTCCATATGAGTCACGCTTTTGCAAGAGTTGGGAACCTCACAGCATCAAGGAATGGGAAAGCAGATGGATGAGGCTGTGCCTGAGCCCCACATACAGATATGTAAATTTAAAGAGAAACACCCCCCAAAAAAGTCATAAGCTTATGGTAATAACGACATGAATTTACATGTAAAAAATTCTAGGTTGTTCTTCTACAAGAGCAAATCTCCCACTGAAGGAACCCTGCATGCTCCTCACCCCTAAAAGACACTGAAAATGCAGCTGAGTCATGCCAGATGTAGTCAGCATTATGGGATCTACAGGTCTAATCCACTTTCTTGCAACATGAGTGGCACTGCACTTACCCTGAGTACTGTAAGTTAGTGCAGGTGCATTTGAGACCTAGCATTTTAACTTCTGGTCCTCCTAAAATCAGTCACACTCATGCCATGATGAAAAACTACAGTGGAAGAGGAGAGCTGAGCTAATATATAACAAAAATGGGACATAATAAGGGTTTTTCTGGGGTTTTTCTTTTTTTTTTTTTTCCTCTTCTGCTGAAACAGATCTACTGTGTAATTTTGTTATGAATAACCTCCCATGACTCTATTTAACCAGCACAGTTTGCTCTAAAAAGCTACACATGTGCTTCTAACACTACGTTAAAGCAATGTTAGATCAGATGTAGTTTCAACTGGAAAAAGTTTTTTGTTTTTGTTTTTTTTCTGGCATGTCAGAACAAACACAGAACACTGGGTTTTTTATTCTGAGGATAAATTGATTTTTGGTTCTAGTGGGGTAAATATTACTGAGTTTATTTTTATCCTAGCAACATGCACAGTCTCTAATGATACTGGACACCTGCCGATCCCAACATGGTTAGAATTTGGGTCCATTTATGTAGCTGGTGATACGTGATAAAGATGAAGCATTTGGGGTTTGTTTTCTAGATGTTCAGTAACTCATTTCCAACTGCATTTGTTTGAGCCAAACAGAAAAGCTTATTTTCAACAGGAGTGAATTTATTAGCCACATTTTTTTCTCATTTATGTCTTGAAACATGAGTGTTTGTAGTCCACAGGAGCCTGAGGCTTTACTTGTGAATAAATTATTTCTAATATCCTGATTTATTGTGGTGTTTTGGGGCATTTCTTTCTGCCTGAGTGGCACCAGTTAGGGTCAATAGCATCTGCTCAAGGTAGATTTCACTTCTGGTCACTTGGCTCTATAAAACATAACATGCAGCTCTGGAAATATCAGACAGACAGACCTTTAATTTTAATTCTGAAGACAGACCTTTAATTTTATGCTTGCATCAAGCAGGAAACATTAGACGTAATGCATGAATATCAAAATGCTATGCTTTTTTCCACAGAAAGCTGAGCTAAATGAGTTTAAAATCTCTTAAACTGTCCTGTGTTAGTCATCCAGAGACAGTGATTGAAAATTCATTATATTTTCCTAGGTTAGAAGATATTTATTTGGACATGTAAGTGATTTGTCACAGCTTTAGAAAACTGACCTAAAATGTCAGGTGAAAAATCCCTGATTTGGTCTCCACTTTGTCCAGTTTGGTCACCAACAGGTGATTCTGGAGTTAGCAGCTTTCTCAGTGGATCAGAGACTGGAGACCTAGAATTGATAAGCAAAAAGAAATAAAACACATTCCAATTGGCACTAAAGGCTCCCTGTAATTTAAGGGACTGTGGTTAGTCTGCTTTAGCTTTGATCTGCTTGTAATTGTTCTCTATCACACATGTGCTCCTGGGACCTTCTGGTTCCTGGCAAGCCTGAAAATCAGGCAATTTATTTTGGTAACTAGGTACAGACATAGGAGCCCAGCTTCAGATATCTATTTTCCTTGCTGATAAATCACTGCTGGGCAGCATCCTGCCAGCAGCAGAAATGCCATACTGAAAATTAAGAGCTTTTAGTCAAATCAGGGCTTCACTAATATCATGTGTTGCAATATTGATTTCAATTTCTTTATGGATGAGATTCTTTCAGCATTATTCCCTGCTTTGGATATGAAGAGAAGGAAATAACTACAACATTTCCATTTCAGAAAAACAGCTTTGTGGCCTACACACTGCTGAAATCCATTAAGAGACTCTACAGGGTGGGAAAAGAGGTGGTTTTTTGTTTTTACCTTGTATTTTACAGCAGTGTGACAGAGCCTGAGTCTGTCTTTGTGGTCAAGGCCATCCACCTGGCTACTGTATTTTGTCCTGTGTTTCTTTATACCTGCATCTCTTGTGGAAATCATAAAGCACTGATTGAGACTGTAAAAATGTGCTGCACTTTCAGCAACCCTTGTCATGGCCAAGAGGAGGAGAGCCAACCTGACTGAGGCTCACTCCTGCAGCTCCACCCAGCCTTGTGCACACTTCCAGCCCGCCTCTTCAGCCCTGCATCCCTGACTGCATCCAGTCAGCCTGCTGGTGCTCAAACTGCTGTGGCTGTAAGGTCAGCAAAGGCCTCGGGTTTTGTTTGCTGGGCTTTTTTTTCCGTGATTTGAGCTCTTTCCTGTTGTGTTATTGCGTAACTGGAGCTCTGGACAAAACACGTGTCCCAGTGCCTGTGCTCCCCGGGAAGCGCTCAGCTCAGAAAAGAAAGTTGCCAAGTTGGAGTAACAGCATTTTGGTACTCTGGACAAAAAATTTGTTTAATAATTTTGGATTCCACCCTGCCACTAAATGCATTGAGAGTCTTTTTTTTTCCCTTTTTTTTTTTCCCACAACAGAAACATACTGAATACTCAGCAAGCTGTTCAGAAGTTTGTGTCATTAGTAAGACTTTCATTTCCACTGGGACATAATGCTGGGTTGGGTTTGTTTGTGTGTTTGCAGTGCTTGAAATACGTGACAGGCTTCTGGTTTTCCTCTTCATTTGCTGTTACTTCTTAAACACAGTTGTTAAATGTTACAAAGACGCCCTGTTTTCTTCAGTTGCTGAGGCACACGGTGAATAGATCTTTTTGGTCAACAAATTATGTGCTACCTTCATTTGAGATTCTCCACAGATTTTGGCACATAGAGAGACTGTTGCAAATAAAACAAATTTTTTTTAAAAAAACTACTCTGCTTATAAGTTATACATCTCAAGGATTGACAGCCTTCTCATTTCCTCTTCAGATTTTCTAGTTTTTGTGTTTCCTTCTAAGCAAGGCAAGGTTTTCTTGTTAGACCTACATGTGGTGCAGATTTTATTCAGCTTTTTGTTCTCTGTCAGCTCTACCAGTCAGATATTATGCTGGTAGCCTGGTCCTCACAAGGCTGATTCTTTCTGAAGAAATATTTAAGGGATGTGACTGTAAACACCAGGGTTGTAGTCAGCACTGATGCTTTTGCAGAAAAGCATTTGCCAGAAGATTCTCATGTCACTTTTTTTCTGATAGGGTTTTGGCTTTGGGTAACAAATAACCTGACAGATATATGACAGGATGAGTGAAGCAAGTGTCATTCCAAAAACATACCTGTGTTCTGTGATGTCTAGGGAAGGAGCTGGGTTTTTACTTAAGAAGTACTTATCCAAGATTTCCTGTCTTGGAAAGACTACAGTGCCTTGATAGTGAAAAGCAATGAAGAACTGTGACACCAAAGGAAGTGGAGAATTATCTCAATCTTATTTTGTTCCTTTTTTTCTAATCCTGGCTATACCTGTGAAATCCATTTATTTATAGATTTCCCTCTATCACCAGCATAACCAAGCTCTCCTTCTCATTCAAACCCTTTCATTTCTGGCAATCACAGTAAAAGTAGCTGATAATTTCTCATATTTTTCTTGGAACGTTTTCTTTCTTTTCTCTAGTTTCCCTAGGAACTGGCTATAACCACTTACATATGCAGTATAGTAGTATAGCACATGTCCAAAACTGAATAGTAGTATAGCACATATCCAAAACTGAATCAGGTCTCCTTCAGGTCTGCAACTGAATAGGCTTGTCTTGGGTTTTTTTAGGCTGGTTTGGGGTTTTTTTTGTTTGTTTGTTCTGCGGTTTAGGCGGTTTTTTCTCTTTATTTTTCTTCTGTCGTTGTTGGTTGGTTCGTTGGTTGTTGGTTTTTTTTTCCAGTGACAACTGCTCCAAACCCAATGTTATCTTTTTTCCACTTACATTTTTTTCTTCAGTATTGTGGTTTTAGCAGTTCCCTAGGAACTGCCAATCAACATCTAGCATAGCTTTACTGGGTGAAATGGGTTTATATTTACTGGGTGAATGCAGTCTTTTCAGACATATGACTGACACATTTGCACTCTTTTGGAGCAACTGTCCCTTGCACAACCATTCCAGAACCAATTTGAATTTTCACCCATTTAGACTTACCTTTACTGCAATATGGTGATGTCTATCCCAGTATGTTGTCTCCTGTGGGAATGTGGAAGCATCTCCTGATCTCAGTCCCCTTTGGGTGGTTTTTAGGATTTTTAGCTATTTTCTTTAGCTATTTTTTAGCATGTGTCTCCAATGTGGTTACACACAGCTGCCTGCCTGCCTTCCTTCCTTCCTTCCCATTTGTGCTGAATGTAGCCTCTTCTACAGTTCATTGCTTCTTCTCTTTTATAAAGGTACTGTGCTGTGAGCATTTCTACTGCACTACACTTATTATTACACTGGAAATCTGACTTTCTCATTTCTTTCACTTTTATTTTTTACCTCATAGTGTTACTGGAAATATTGCATCTTCCACTGGTCATACAAACAACACTGCTGGTTTACATGATCTTTTCACCAGTGGTCAACAACATGGAAGAAACTGTTCCCTGGGATAGCTGGACGGGTAAAACATTTTCTTTCACAATCACATAAACAGCACCGAACAGCTCTTGTTAAAAAAACATTTTTTCTTCTGCTTGTTTTTCTGTTGCAACAGGCAGTCTTTGTCAGTGGTGCTAGACACAAACTCTGCCCATCACCAGGAAGAAATCAAACACATCCTTTTCTCTGCAAACCTTCTCCTTTCCTCACATTAATGAAGGGACACCCCGATGGTAACGATTGCATTGTCCCATTTCCTACCACACACATTATAGGGCATTTATCTGATGAGTCCTGTGGCTCCTTTGCAGGCAGGTTAGCACACCCAGGAGGGTTTGCACAACTCCTCTGGCAGGGTGGCCATGTGGCAGGGAGCTCCTCTGCTGCAGCTTGTCGTGAAGCACCAGCAGCCTTTGGGCCTCTGGCGTGCTGCTGCTCAACTCCTGTTTCTGATTGAGCAGGGTTGCTTCATTTGTCAGAGCTTTTGCAATCCCCTCTGCTGCTGTCTTTGTTACAGGCTCTGTTTAAAAGCCCTTCCCCCTGCTCTTGGTGAGGAATTCTGGTTTTCTTTTACTGTAGTTTCCAAAGATTCGGGATTACTTAATTTCTTTCTGTTTCAGAGTGCCTCTGGTTTTCTTTCAAGCTTTTCCCAGCAGCCTGATCTCACAGAGATTTTCTTATACTCATCCTAGTATGACAATAGTATCCTTTTGTTTTTGTTTCATGATGTTTTAGGAATAATGGGCAAGCTTGGAGAAGTTAACCTCTTCAACTTGCAAGTCTGACACGTACCTCCTTGGCTCCTCTAAAGCCTGAAAAATTAAAAAAGCCAAGTGTTTAATGTTCTCAGTAGCTTGGTTGATGAAATTAACATGAGCATGCTGAAATGTCATGAAGAAAGCAAAACCAACAGGGCTTATCTGGAGAAATAAAGCAGCTGATCTAGCAGAGGAGCACAAATTTCAGTGCAGAAAATGAAATCATCAGCTCTGGGAAGCAAAAATGGAAAGCCAGGAGCCAGGAGTTGTAACGGAAGGCTGAGTACAAGAGAGAGAAGAATGGTGTCACATGGACATTAAACATAGAAAATGAGTGGGCAGGGAGAAAAAAAAAGAAGTGATAGTCAGAACAGACTGGAGGGAGGGAAGCCTCGTTATTCACAGCACGAATCTGGGTCCTCTGGGGACCAGCTGGAGGAGCAGGGATCTGCAGAAATTATCACAAGGGAGGACAGGTGCACAGCCAGCCTTGGAGAGAAGATGCAGCCTTTGGGGGAAGCCAGGCACAGGGGACAGGTCATTTTTACCAGCTGCTGTCCTCTGGAGAAGGAGAAGAAGTGTCAATGCAGGAAAAGAGTAGCTGAGTCCAAGGGGAAAGGCAAAGACAACGAGGAGGAATTAGGGCTCAAGGCAGAATGGGGAGCAGCCATTTCAGAGGAAGACAAAAAGGAAGTTGAGAAAGGAAGGCAAAATGATAAAGGAAAAGCTGGTGGGAGCAGCAGAACAAGGCAGAAAGAATCAGAAAATCATACAATTGCTTAGATTGGGAAAGACAAGATATTCTACATATGCAGAAATCTGTATTTAAAAAAAAAATTTGTGATGAAAATTCCTCAACACAGAAAATGTAATTTCAGACAACTAAAAGTCTAAGGATAAAAAGGAACTACTACAAATCTAGATGGCTTAACCTTTGCTACAAGCTGGGACAAATGGAAATAGCTGGGGAAAAAAAAGAGATGCATTAACAGCAATATTTAACCAGGGAGTTACAGCCTGTGTGTGATGTGTGAACCACTAAGTGTTTAATGAAAGATAACCTTGTTTTCAGCTAATACAATCCTGCCACACAGGGCTCCTGCCTCCCTTGGAGAAGAGAAATCCACAAAAATAAAAATGAAGGTTGGAAACCATTTGAATGACAATAGGATATGAGAAAATAGGAAGGATGACAGAACTATACAAACATAAAACTAAGCACGGATGAGCAACTGAGATTATAGCAAGACAAATGACAGTGGGTTTCTGGCTGTAACAAAGTGACCCATTGCCTTAGAGGCTGGAACACTCCCCAGTTCAGCAACTGCTGTCAGTGATACTCCGTGACAGAAACTGGCTCAGTGGAACATTTTTAGTTTCTCCTTCACAAATTTCTTCCCCTCTTGTATCTTTATTATTTCTNTTTTTTTTTTTTTTTGTATGAGAAATGCCTTTTTTTATCACTAATCTGGCATTTTCTTTGATGCAATTTAACATGAAGCAGAGTACAAACAAAAGATGACATGGAGAAAAAAAAGACCAGAAGGAGTGGTAAGGGGAGAACACTGTGGAGCAGAAACTAAAAAAGTTCAAAGCATATTAAATTCTCCTGAAATGGAGGATATGGTTGAAGTAGGTTCAATAAAAGAACACAATTTTTCTTTAAAAAGGAGACAGGGCTGATGAAAAGAAAGATGAATTAAGGTAACTCTGAGTACTGCAGGACCAGAAGCACCAGATTGCAAATGAGAAATCCTGTGCTATAGAGATTTGAGACAATATTGTGCTCTTGGAAAGACTGAAATATTTGAGACATAGCCACTGTATAACTGAAACCAAGAGGAAATCTTTCCAGGTATTTATCACATTTGAAAGTACTGTTGATCGTGTAATTTTCAAATTCAAGTCTGAGATGAGAATACTACAGGGACCAAGAGATCCTACAAAAAGGTTGCTAAGAAGTACACAGCTTTAGCTTGCTAAAGACTCTGAGAATTGGCTGCAGAACAGAGCAGATAGATCTGACTACAAGTTTTGAAAATGAAACCAGCTGATGCTACAGAGCCTTATCACAAAATGAAGAAGCAGAACAGGTCTGAATAGTCAGAGGTGAAGTCTGGAAACTGCAATCAACCAGCGTGAAGTTTCATGAAGCAATGGAAGAAACCGACTGGAAGAAAATGCACAGTTAAATTCATAAGAATAAAAACATTTTGTAAAAGCTTCCCATGAGTGACTACCATTGTCTTTAAAAGAAATACTCTGTATGGGAGGTTCTTTGTGGGGACTGTCCAAATGGCAGCAGGGTTTCAGGTGGGATTTGTCTCCTCTGACTACAGCAGTTTTCAATAAAGGTCTTTTATTGTAAAAGAAGGAATCCCACCACTGTTAACAGAGCCAGTGGAGCCAGAACAGCTCAAGGTGTGATTCAAGTGAGTGGATATACGTCCCTACATCAGAATAAGAACTGCTCTATAGTCTATATTAACTATATTGACAATATTGACCAGCCCACTGCTGCTGTAAAAGAGTCCTTGGAACACACCTTCCTTTTGTCAGGAAAATCCAGCCCCAGTACCTGAAATACAGTGAGTTTGAGCTGGACACAATTTTGCAAGCCAAGTGTCAGTACCATTTTTTTTTCAGTTTAAATAACTATTCAGCACGAGTAGGTAAAACCCATATCATGCAGTGAACAAAATATTCTTACTGTGAGTAAAATGTAAATCAGATGTAAAGGAAACAAATGTGAAAGAACAAAACTCTGGCTTACCTCCCATTGGGAGAGCTGAAACTTTGGAAGAACAGCAGTTCATGAAGATAAAATGAAAGAGATGTGCACAGAAAAGCTGAAGTACACAAAAAATGCAACAAAATAAGAATAGAGCTTCTAGTAAATAGATCAGGCCAGAAAGAACCTGCTGAGATGATAAAGGTGAGTGCTGTTAACAACAAAACAAGCCTTGAAACAGATACCAGCCCATATCTAAATATAGCCAAGGAAATTTTAGATCAACAAGTTAAGATATGACTTGGATTTGCTTATGATGCAGGGAAAATTACAGGCTAAAAATAGATTACTTTTCTTGTTGTTCTGCTGTAGCGCTATTAAAGAACATCACTGGTAATCTTATGTCTAGTCCATAAAGACTGACACACGTTTTACACCAACTGTGGTAATTACAGAAAATGGCCCCTGATTTGATTAAGATGTTAAATGGCTTGCAAAAATAGTATCACTTAAAGCACTTCATGGCCAAGGTGTCCACAACATAATGATTTTATGGAAAATGTCATCCAGATTGCAGCAAGGGTGCCTACTTAAATCTCAAGAGTGAAATGCAGTATTTCACTCTACTCTGCAGAAAGACTGTCAAGTGCTGAAAATTTAATGGAAATAGCTCAAAATTTACTGTACAGTTGACATTAAACATAAACATACTGCAAATTCTTACTAGCCCCACTGAAAAAAAAAAAAAAAAAGGGAGGGAAAATGAATGCACATGAGGAAAGGTATGGGAAAAGACCACATTAAAGACCACATAAATAAAGCCCTTGCAGCCACAGGGCCCTGTATATCTCACACAATGCAAACCACAGGTGAAGCTCTTCCAGATATTCCACATGGAGCTCATCCTTAT
The DNA here is from genome assembly GCA_013399915.1 of Illadopsis cleaveri. NCBI lineage: Eukaryota > Metazoa > Chordata > Aves > Passeriformes > Timaliidae > Illadopsis > Illadopsis cleaveri. Next base: position 17,739 of record VXBB01016375.1, on the reverse strand, counting down.
TTGTTCAAGCAATTACTGAACAAACAAAGGCAATTCTCAGGAGAAACTCAGGTCATCTTCTGCTTCTTCCAGAACAGAGAAAGCTTCTTCATCTCCTACAGTCTGAAACAGAGCAGGTTTTTGTGCAACTGGACAGTAGCAGTGAAGATAACTGTATGAAACAAAGCAGATGCTAAAGTCTACCAGACACTGAAGAAATCTATGAGACAGAGAAGCCAGATGAGAGGCAGGGAATTTATTTTTGATGTACTGTATATTATTTCCTTCTAGATGATTCAAATGAGAGGATTACTTGAAAGATGAAATAACCTGGCTTAAGTCAAATGTAGCTAGCAATGGCCAGTGAGAGGAAAAGCAGGAAATTGAGATCACTGTGTTTCCCTCACAAATTCTTTCCTTTTTAATACTATATTAAATTAATCCTGGCAATAAACATGATTTTAAAATGTCCTTTTTAACACTGTGTGAAAGTCACAGGCAACCATTGTTACGGTTGGCTTGAGGGCTTCCAAAGCAAGAAGGCTGTGAAATGCAGTGAAAAGGAAGAAAAGAAGGGTTCAGAAAAGCAGCTGTTCGCCTTGAAAAGTAGCATCTTCAATCCTTTTTGAGACACTCAATATCATAGCATGAGTAAAAGGAACTTGAAGGTCCCAAATATGGCATCCATCATTTCAGGCTGGAAGACTCATCCTGTAACCTCATCATGGGATCATACATGGCATGGACCATGTGGTGAATGAGTCTCTGAAAAGAGGCTTGCAACAAAAAAATTCTCTGTTCAAAATTGCACTGAATGGGCAAGATAATTCTGGCAAGATGATGCTCGTTCAGAGAATAATAAGCCCTTTTGCTTTTCTGGTGTTGTCTGCCAGGGAAAGACAAATCTCACACTTTGTCTTTGGAGTTTGTTTTGTATTAGTCTGACGGGATGCTTCAAAGGAAATGGCCTCATATTAGGATTCACTGCCATGAAGAAAACAAAAATTCTACACAGCACAGCTAGACCTAGAAATTATTAATTGCAGATTTAAAAAAAAAAATTGTTTTGAAATGAGAACAACTGCTTTTCCTGTCAAGTAGAGATTGCAAAACTTATTAAGCTGTAAGATACCACTCTGTTTCTGCTGCCTGAGTGTGCAGCACAGGCTTTGGCTGTGCATCTCACAGTGTCTGAGGATATCTGCTGCTGATGGCAGGCAGGCTAATGACCCAAAGCTTCTTCAGTCACATTAATGCTTTCTTTACACTAACCCAGAAGACTCCTGTGCCACTGGTACCAATGACCCCCAGAAAAACTTCCAGCCTCCAGAGCTACCAGACAGGAGCCCTGGACAGTCATCAGGCTCTTTATCTGGAGCAAAGGAGAGGTTCCATTCTACCAACAGAGCAGAGGCTGTGCTCAACAGCTTTTTTCCTTTCTCTTATTTCCTCTGACCTAGGCTAATTGCTTCTTTCATCTGCACAGAGATATCCTGACTCCAGAGAACGCCAATTAGCGGATTTGTTGATTTTTGTCCCCCCTCCTCATCATTGAGGAATGTAGCCTAAAAGAGTGGTTCTTCTCACCACATGTGTTGGATCTAGTTATTAAGTGGCCTCAGGACGTGTTAGATCAGCTTATTGATCTGATAGGAAACTAATTATTGGAGAGGATTTGTGATTTATTTTCTATCAGATCAGCAAAACGATGTAATTCACCTTCATGGACTGAAGTATTGGTACAAAGGCAAGAAAAACTAATGTTTAGGGATTGGGTAAAAAGGAACCCACCCTTCAGAAGCAGCTCCCTCGTGAGAATGTGTAATATAAAACTGCACCTCCAGCAATGGTCTTTCCTCACATTTAAAGAGTTATATTGTCTCACTAGTTAAACCACATAAAAAATGTAAAGTCACAGACTCCATGAAATAACCTCATCCAATTTGATTCATGTTGACAGAGCACACAGAATCAATCATGATGAACACAACTCTGCAGAGAGGTTTGAGGTGACGTGTCTGCACCTGGCATGGGGCAGCCCTGGCTGTATGGACAGACTGGGGTCTGGAATGCTGGAGAGCAGGGCCATGGAAAGCGACCTGGGGGTGCTGGCTGGGGGCAATTTGGACATGAGGCAACAGTGCCCTGGCAGTGAGGAGGGACATCCCTGTCCTGGGGACATCAGGCACAGCATCAGCTGGGCAATGGAGGGGATTGTCCTGCTCTGCTCTGGGCTGGGGCAGCCTCATCTCGAGTGCTGGGGACAGTTCTGGGTGCCACAACATAAAAAAGACATTAAGCTGCTAGAGAGTGTCCAAAGCAGGCCATGAGGAAGGTGAAGGGTCTTGAGGGGAAGCTGTGTGAGGAGTGGCTGAGGGCACTGGCTCTGTTCAGCCTGGAGATTGGGGGGAGACCTCACTGCAGTCACAACATCCCCGTGAGGGGAAGAGGAGGGACAGGCACTGATCTCTTCACTCTCATGACTAGTGGCAGGACCCAAGGTTTAGGTTGGACATCAGGAAAAGGTGTTCCACCTTCCCAGAGGCTTGTTGGGCACTGGAACAGGCTCCCTAGGGAAGTGGTCACAGCACCAAGCCTGACAGAGTTTAAGAAAGGTTTGGAAAACTCCCTCAGGAAAACTCCTGTGCAGGGCCAGGACTTGGATTTTGATGACCCTTGCGGATCTCTTCCAGCTCAGGATGTTCTGTGATTCTCTGACTGCAGTCCACTCCCTGCTTCAGAGGTTTTGTTGGATGCTATGCTTAGGGTCTGGCCCATTTTATTCATCTCATCATGTTTGCTGTCACCTCATACCTGTTGGGAGAGGTGTGGATGGAATTCTCTGAGTCGTATTCAATGAATGTTCTCTCAACGCTGTTTTTAATTAATCTCATTTAAAAGGGATTCATTGTTTTGTGGGCAGGGTTCCTTTGCCCCAGGAATTTTAAGCATTTTGATTATGAATACATTATTGAGCCAAAATTATTTTCTTAAAACATCAATAGTCATACTTCTCCCTTAGTACTCCCTGGCCCTGAGGGAGTTGCTTCGAAAGGTTCTGTCATGTGGAGGTGGAAGAGGAAGGGAAGAAGCTTGGGTCAGTATGGAGAAACACAAGAAAAATCTCAGTGGTGCTGGGTTTTTGCTTCATCCCAAGCTCCCAGTGGTGGGGGGTCAATATCTCACAGACGAACATCCTGCTCCACATCCTCTTCCCATCACTGACAGGAGTAGCAGATAAATAAGGCCATATATGCAAAGAGCAGAGAACAGCTGTGCCAATGGTGGTCACCACTCCAACAGTCTGCCTTCAACTCTTCTGGGAAGAAAAAAATATATATAATAAATCATTGGCCAGATGGGAGCATTCTGATGGATTTCTCTGAGCTTTATAAATCACACTGACCAGTTTCACATTTGGAATCATTAGTTCATTTCTATAGTAAAAAGAATGATGTGAAAGGTACGATATGTAGTATCTTGAATTATGCATGCGGTTTTTATGGTGATAAAAACTCCTTTCAAAGAAGAGTTTTACTCCCCTTAGTGATAAACCTTTTTTTTTCAAATGTTCCTGAGTCCCTCTTTTGAGACCATTCATGCACTTATCTGACTGTAGAAAATATGTACCATTACTGAATGTTGCAAAAAACTCCATATGTGATTTGTTTTGTTCAAACTTTTAGACCAATTTTGAAGCAAAAGTTTCAACCTACAGCAGTCTTCAAAAGGAAAACTGTCAGCACCAGCCTGCTCAAATGATGCAGATGTGGTTTCCCTCATACCCTTTGTTCCACAAAATGGTAAAAACTTTGGGGTCCCAGAAATCACCGGGAGTTCAGGGTGCATAGCACCTGGCAGGATGAGCATCTGCAAATACTTTTTATTTGATGGCTACTTAACATAGAATACTTGAGTCCCTGCACCGAGTGTCCCTGGGTGAAGTGGAACCATGGTCTTCCACCACTCCCTGGCTGAGCTTCCTATTCATCAGAGCAGTAAGTCCTGCCACCACCCTATAGCCCAATAATTATATTTGCAAAATAATGCGAGGGGGAGGAGGAGCACCTTCAGTATCCTCATAGAATAGTCTCAGCTTCAGAGCAGCTTATAGCTTGGAGCAAAAGCATTTTCCTGGGAATAGAGTGGCATGGTTTTGAATGCCCTACATCCTTGAGGCTGAACATGTTCCCTGTAGTGCTCATGGTGATGACTCTGCTGCCAGCCTGTTTGCTGTGAGTTATTCAGAAAGAAAACTTGTAAGTCTTTCTTAGGTGTGGCCTGAACAGAGCCAATTTATCCAGCCTCTGTGGCATTTGGGGCAATAATGCCTTGCCTGAGCATTCAGCCAGGTTTGGGCATATTTTAAGTACCATGATCCTGGTTTTACCAAGATGGCAGCAATTCTAAGCACAAGCAAAGCAGAAAGAGGCTGCAAAGCAAGGGACTGGCAGAACTTAGTTGCCTAAGGAAGCCACTCGGCAAAGCACATGCTGGGACTGGGCAGGATTTATGCACCTAAGTTCTACCTAAATACCTAATTTATGGATCTAGGCCAATAGAAGTCTAGCTGTGCTGCCTGCACTTCTCTGCTAGGGAAAAGAATTGATTCTGCACAGTGGAAGGTATCCACTGCTCTGGGGATTAAGAGCACTTGCTCTATGCTTTACTTAGGCTGAGTGGGGAGATATTAGGACATGACCACTACCACCTCAGGAGCCCAAAATGCACGTGATTTCCCCCCTGCTGTTGCCAGGCAGCTTTCCACAGCCCTTCACAACAAGAGCCATTACTCACTTTACTCATCATCTAAGGGCTCTTGCTCTTAGGAGAGAAGGGAACTGTTTATAGAATAACTTGTGTTTTCCCCAGAGCATTTTTCCTCTGGTAGTCTATAAATCTCAGGTGCTGTCAGTGCTGAGTGGAAATGAAAGGTATTGCTGGACAGGGAGGAACTCTTATCTTGCATCCAGTTACTTAAAGATAACTCCAGACCTTCTCACATTCACTGTTCTTCGTGTCTGGAATATCTTGTGTGGGACAATAGGGATTTAAAGTTTTGACCATATGGCGTGATGGGGACCAAACCACAAAACAGCTCGCCTGTCCGATTTTATTTTTCCTAAGGTGTTCAGAATGGGAGAGGGGACAAAGCTGCCTGTGCAAAATACCGTGAGCTGTGAATTACAAATGTTTTGTGGACGCAGGAATGCTGCGAGACTTCCCAGCTTTGGTGCTTATTCAGAAAGTGGTTTTGCAAGGCAAGGTTTCTCTTAGAAATATCATGGCCACGGCACTGTTTTATTAATTTGCATTTGTCATGTATAACTTCAGTTGAAGGGGTGTATGGCTATCCATAAATGCACACGCAATCGGATTATTCACGTGAATTACACTATACACACTGGCACAGAGAGTAATTTCTGCAGCCGTGGATTTTCCCTGAATTACTGCCACCTCCCTGAAACACCGAAAACACGCATCCATGCCACATCCCAGACCTCTTTTGGAAGAGGGGCACAAAGCACAGACAGCACGGTTTGCATGAAGGAAAAATATGCCATCTCCTTATACTTTGAGGACTAAGCCTTTACGTAAGAAATTTCAAAAAACGCCTGAAGCGGAGGGTGTGAGAAGAGCGCGTTCACCGGGGGAGGAAATGGGACAAAACTTTCAATTTCCTTTGTCCTTGCGGACCCCACGAGGGGCTGCCGGCGGCGGAGCTGAGGGTTTTGGAACTCGCAGAGCCGGGGTGCGAACGAGCCGGGCCCGGGTGCGCGGAGCTCGGAGCCGCGGTCCGACCGGGCGCGCCTCCCTCGCTCCATCCCTCCCTCTCCCGGCGCGGCCGCTGCCAGCCGACGCCTCCACACACCGGATCCCGCCCCGATTCCCTGCGGACCGGCCCCGGCANGTGATCACCGGGCACCGCCGCAGCGCAGGTAGGACCCTGCCCGGAGCAATGCCCGGAGCCCCCGGCCCTGCCCCGGCTCGGCCGCCCCTGCCCCGGGCGGGCTCAGCCCGCGGTCTCCGCCGCAGCCCCCCGGGACAACTCCTGATCCCGCTTTCCCCGCACTTCGCGCAGTTGTTCCCCCGGGGAGAGTAGCGCTGCGGCCGCCGTGCAGTCCTGCATGTCCAGCCTGCTTGCCAGTTTCTTCAAGCGCCTTCTCCCCCTGCCCCCGAGTTGTGCCTGTGTAATGTATCTGTCTCTGCTCTCCCTCTGTTGCCTCGTATCACCCCTGCGAGACTGTATAGTTACCATTAGAGACCGCCTCGTTCCTCTCCTGCTCCTTGCTGGCTACCCCGGTTATCCACCTGCACAGCATCCTTCCTCAGTTTAGCACAAAATCGCTCATGGTATTTCTGTTTCCAGCGGTACCTAGATTTATCCACGACAGGGGTACTAGAAATGTAGAGGCTCATTTCGCTAGTCACCTAGAAACCCTTTTTCTCCCTTGCGCTTCCATCTAGGCTGAGAGTCTGTGTGGTTTCCAAGTGACTGAGAGAGGTGGAATAGGTAGGAGGAAAAGGGACCTGAAACATTCGAAATAACTTGGAAGGGAGGAGGGTGGAATCGAGTTCTTGCTTCTGCTGTTTGTTCTACTCTGGAGAAGTAGCAGCAGGAGGTGCTGGAGGAGGAGGATTTACAGCAGACACTCTGGAGACCCGGAGCCAAACTCTTGACTGCTGGAATTGCACACAGGCTGCATATGCCACTGGGAGGTGGTGGAGTGTAGTAATACGAGCAGTTGTTTTCATGTATATAATCACTTGGATAATCGCGGGGAAATAATCTGCAAGTGAATTGGTCTGTATCAGATTATTTGCTTTTTATGTTGGTTAATACTTGTGCATTAAGGAATCAGAAACAGCCTTTTAGAAAACTGTGGGCAGTCTTTTTTTTTTTTTTTTTTGGGGAATAGTTTAAAAACCACAGGTCTCTGGCTATTAGAGCTCTGCAGTTTGATTTGCAGGGAAGGTTCTGTTGTTTGTAAGAAGTCATTTAATGCTGGGAAATGGAGCTACTGATTGCTATCAGGCTACTCTTGCTCCTGCTCTCAGTGCTGAGATTGAGAAAGTGGCCTTCATCTACAGCAATATGCATGGGAGCAGGTGTGTGTGAAGTGCTTTTCTTCTCCAACACCGGCATTAACTGAGTATTAATTCTTTTTTTAAACTATTCCCACTGTCTCTGTTGACTGATGATGATTTCCCAGCAATTTTCCAAGTGTCTCATTTCTTTCTGCTGTTAAGTGCCTTCTAAAGGAAGTGCAGTTTGCTTTTGAGTGTCTGGAGTATTGTGTGTAACAGAGCAGAGTTATCATCAGGTAAATTAAGCTTGTTTCTGGACACAAGACTGAGGCATGACCTTCGATACATTGACCATAATTCATCAATCAAATACCAAAGTGTCTAAGAGCCAAACCTGTTCCTGTAGTTTTCCTCATTCATGTGTATGTTAATGAATCTCTCCATACACAGCTATAATCAGACAGAATTGGTCTGGGGTTTATCTCTTCTTTTGCTCTGACCATTGTTTTGGAACCTAGTCAAAATATGTCGTAAGAAACAGTTTTTGAGTGAATGGCACTTCTTTTGCAGATGTATATTATTGCAGAGCTCTCTGTTAAATAATTCTGAGAGGCATGTTCTAGACGGTGGGGAAAGCTTTGTCCTCCATTATGAATTGAAGTGCTTTTTATTCTTTGAGCTATTCAGCACTGGAAGGGTATTTTTTGCAAAGTTCTTATAGCAGCCATAAATACTTCTGCTGGAGAGACTTCCTGTTTGCTATACTTTGCCCCGTGCTGTTATCAAAAGACACCTTGGTTTTCGTTCTGCAGAAGACAGGAGTGAAGAAAAAAGCAGCCAGAGCAAATTTGTAATGAGGGGGATAAAAACCACCACACAACCCGGACTGATTTTTTTTTTTTTTTTCCTTTAGGAAGTGCATTCTTGCTTTTATAATTCAATGAGAGAGTGCTAGGTATCAATGATTATTTTTATTGACAGGGGCAAACTTTTAAGGATAGTGGTGCATCTAGAGGTGCATGGAGGCGCCCAACATCTCCAGAGCTCTTCCATCACACCAGGAAACTGTTACTTGGGAAATTTTGACCATTAGTGGTATGGGGTTTTTAGTATCTGGACTCCTGACTCTTAAAGAGTGATAATAGAAAGGAAGAGATGTACCCACATCCCCCACTAGATTTACATGGAAAATGGTTTTCATGTAAAATGCAGTAGAGTTGTAAACACTGCAGGAGCACTTGTTAGTCACAACAGTGGTGGAATTATGCTAATACAATGCTAATGCTCTGTGGTGTAGTTGATACCGTGCCTCTTAAGGAGCTTGTGACTTGCATGTAGCTCAGTTAGATGGATTTTTGTTTAGGTCTCTGCCTGACAGGTAATCTGATGCTGCTGAAGTTCAAGGCAGGGAGATCTGGAGATGACCCTGAGCTGCTGGGCAAAGGAACGGACTTTGGAAAGGGCAACACTTAAACCATCCTTGTTATTATTTGAGAACGAGAAACCCCAATCAGATTTTCAGGCGTGTAGCTTCTCTTGGCTTACAGAATTCACACTTAGGCAGTCTTGTGAGTCAGTTCTGAAATACTTGTTTCTGGGACTGAAGGTTTCCACATGTGGGATGAGACACAGTATTTTAACTACCTTAGTGTCAGGAAGTAGACTATGAATGTTAGCATACATAGTATGGCTAGCATCATTTCAAAAGGTAATTGGAATGTTTTGCTGCTTGTTTTCCAGACTTACCCACAGGTTGGGAGGAAGCATATACTTTTGAAGGTGCAAGATATTATGTAAAGTAAGTTGAATGTTTGTCACAATGCTATAATTTTCAGTTAGTTTGTCTAAATGTCGCTGTAATTGTGAATGTGTTCCAAACTGAGCTTAAATGTTGTGCTATAAATCCAAAAAGAGCATTTAAATTTGTCATAAGGTATGTAGTCCTTAGTTTACTGAATTCTGCACAGCTAAAACAATTTCTTGACTTGTGTTTATTAAAGCTGTTTGAGGATGCAGATTCGAATGCAGTTTCTGCTGTAGATGTAACCATCTAGCCAAGAATACCTTGAATTTGTCTGTTTGCTTGATGTTTATGTATGTACTCTCTTGTGCCATAAATGCTTTCACAAAGGCAAGATCTTATTTCATCACTGGGGGAAGAGTCTTGATTTCAGCCCTGTTCTCTAATGATGATGTTTAAAGCTGCACTGAAGGTTTAATTTGGCCATTTGCTTTGCATACCTCCTGCTTCTGCTTCTAGCATTGATTTCCATTATTTTTTTTGGTTCTGGTTGTAGTATGTTTTGAGGAGGACATTTACTGTGGTAGCCTTGCTGTGTGTATTGTCTTTTTGGATGAGAGACATGAAAATCAAGCTCTTGTGTAGGAGTCCAGAGAGTGTATTGGTTGGATCTGTACAAACTTCTTGCAAGCTTTTCCTCTCCAGATAGTTAGACCATCCTTACTCCTTTTCTGGAAAATTTTTACGTGGCACCTATGTATATTTGGTTAATACGCTTCTTTTTCTCCTATTTAACAATTCACAGGCTTTTCACGATTCATTCGGGAGTTTTTGTTCACTGCACTGTGTGTTTGGTTTGCTGTCTTTAAATTAATCATGTCATTAGTGGGATAACTTTTATGAGTGAAGGTTACAGGGAGAGTTTATAGGCTACAGGTAGATTTTTTTTCTGTGTTGTAGTGTTGAGCACAAGGTTGCTGCTCTGTGTAAGATGCATTGTAGACAGTGTGAGGTGGATGTTCTATGTGTGTTTCGTGGTTTATTTTATATGAGTATGTTTGATTTGGTCCTAAACAAAATTTAAAAACATTCTGAAGCATAATGCTCCCAAAAATCTGACCAGAATAGGCGCTGTGCTGTCCAGGAGGGCAGATTATTTGTTGATAAAGCAACATGTTTATTTTTCTTTTCTGTTCTGCCTTCTTGCAATTTACATTGCAGGAATGTTGTATAGCAATTGACAAGAAATACATCAGACTGAGGACAGGGGCCCATTAAGAATTTCACCTCTGGAGTTCTGTGCAGATTGTTAAATGAAGACGAGTGAGAATTAAAGAAAGCTGTGTTTGTGTGTGTATACAATATGAAAAAAAGTTCTTCTAGACTTTGAGATGGAACCTTTTCTTATAGAATAAGCCTGTGAACAGTGTGTTGGCCAGTTGTAGTAACTGGGAAATAGCAACTTGAGTTTTCCTGGAATAGCCTGGTGTGTGAACAGCTATTGTAGAGCAACTAATGCTCTTCTGGACAGACTTACTGAGTGCCAGGTTGTTTGTGTACCCTTGTCCTTCCAAGATCTTGTATTCAAGGTGTTACCCTAACTGTGAGGACGTACATGGAGCTGATTGTTTTGCTGATAGCCAACACAAAATAGCTCAGTTTGTTGTTTGAAAGTTGTGTGCTGGCTTTGAAAACGTGTTGCACAAACACTTCTCTGTGATTTGATAGATGTAGGAGGATAGCAGGGATGGTGCTGTCAGGCCTGCTGAAAGGTTCACGTGGTCTGACCAGTTTGGCATCCTGAGTTAAATACTGGTTTGTTGTGTAGCGTCTCAGGCTGAATTTGAATTCCTGCCCAGTGATAGCTTCTCCTTTTAAAGCTGTCTCACATTCAGCCCTGCTGGTGCTAGAGAGGATGTGAGAGCTAACATAGACAGGGTGACAACGTTATAATCACTGTCTTCTAATCCTAGGCAGTGTAACTCTGGGTGATATGTTGATTATAATAATTCTGGTTGTCTGAATTTTAACTACTGTGGGGCTTCTGCATGAGGGGCAAACAGCACGGGCTGTTGTGACCTTCTGCTATACAAACACCCCCACATGTGGATTTTTAACCATAACCTGCTCATTTTTGTGAATTGATTTGCTGAATATTAGTGTTTGTTATGTCAATTACAGCATAATAAAACCACGTTAAAACTAAAAATATTGAAAGCTTGTTTGTGGTTATGTCTGAAAGAAAGGTATTGTTTTATGTTCCATATGAGTTACAAAGTTACAAGGAAATGAATGTTGATGTTGTGCTTTTGGTGCTTCAGTCACTGAAACCTGTCTGTTGGATTCCTGCAATGTGTCCAGAGTTAGACAAGGATAAGTCAAGTTTCCTGATCATATAAATAATTTGACCTAACTTCTGAAGCACGGCTTCAAATATGGGGGTTGAATAGAAATGTTTAACAACCTTCCTTTATGGTAAGATCTTATGCTAGACTGTGTTTGAAAATAAAAACCTTTTGAAAATTATTCTTCTGGTTCTTTAATAATAGGTCTTCAGTGTTCCAAGTGGGTGTGTTGCTGAATCTATTACTGTGCTTTTTTTGGCTTTGATGTAGTAAACACTGTATAATCAAATTGGGATAATGTCGAGGAGATAATCGTCAGCTAAATCGTAGCATTCCTTGGACTGGCATTTCAAACAAATGACTCAGTATACAGACTGCATTGAAATGTGATTATTTTTAAAGGACACTGTATTTTTCTTGGGACGTGTGCGCTTGGTTTCAGAATAAGTGAATACCAAACGGTGACTATTTCACACTTTTTTTTTCTCTCTCATGGCATTGAATTTGTTCTAGTTTTAAGCTGGAAAGATACACTAAAACAGGGACAGATAAGGAGTTGTTCCCTTTGCATACTGTGGTTTTCTTTTGGATAGGGTTGTCTTACTAAGTTGATGCTAGCTAGGACTTTGACCTTTTTTGCATGTTATTTTTTGTGGGTTTTTCTGGGTAGTAGAATATTTGCTAATGACAGAATCATTTTCCTCCTCACCTTTGGTAAACCTGAATGACAAAAGGTGTAGTTAAAAAATGTGTAATGCCATGATGCCTTGGATATGTTCTCAGCAGAGTGGTTAGATTGTTCAGGGGTTTTGTCTCTTTCGGAGTGAGAAAGTCTGGGTTTGTTTACTTTACCTTAGACCTGTGCACAGACATCCTTTCATTGGCACTTGGTGGGAATTCCAGCAGTAAACTTTGCTGAAGTAGTGCTTGGTTTGGTATTTACACAACTAAACTTCTACCCAGAATATAGGGCCCTTGACTGTAGAACTGATACATTCAATTATAACAATTGTTATTTTCAGTTAAGTATTGCATCTTCTGTATTATGAGGTAAAACTCCTGAGGCTTGAAAACTGTGCTGCAGCAAACTTGATATTTTTCTTTTGTCCTGCTTAGAGTCATTCCCTGGACTGATTACTTATGTGAGTGTATTGTGCACTTGTGAGCTCTGAAAAGTTAAGGGCTTTACCCCCAAAACACATCCAAGCTGGATGGTACTATGGGAAGCTTAAGTTACTTATTTATAAATGCCTAAGGAAAAGGACCCCACGAGACAATCCCATCATGATATTTCTCAGTAGAGAAGATACACCTGGTCACTCAGGCTTCCCACCTAGTAAGATCATTGAGAATTTCCAGCTTGATGTTTTTAGGACTTTGTGATGACTTCATCATCTTTAGACACCGAAGCACTGGGTTTGAGTACCATAAAATTCCATAAGTGTGTGTGTGTGTATTTATATATCTGCATGTGTTTAAGAAACCCTTATCATTGGTTAAAATGACCCAATGATCTCAACTCAGGCACTTGAGTACTTTCCTTGCATTTTTGGTTCACATTGCAGTAGTCTGAATATATGTTCAATTTATTTTTTTCTTTTCAAACAAGGGTTATATTATTTAAATTACTAAATTTCCAAATAAGGTTGTTCTAAAAATCAATCCAAAGATGATATTTGTGGAGTTTTGCATCAGTCCACCTAGTTGGCTTCTGCAAAAGTGCTATGAGGTCAGCTGTTTAGATGTTAGAGTTTGATTTTTCTTACCTTTGCTGTTAGGACTGACACTTTTTGGGCAGTACAAAAGCTGACTGCAAAAGTTCTTAAAAACTCAAAGAGTTAAGAGGGTTGAAGTTTCATTTTTAGGGTTTTCTCGTGAAGTTTACCTTTCTCTGTATTCATCAGAACAGTTTTTGCCTGGTGCTAGCTGAATCAAGGCATTGGCAAACCCTGGCCAAAGCCTAGGTGAGTTCACTGTTGCATCAAATAGAGGTTTTGTGTGCTTTTATAGAGACTTTTTGTCAGTGCAGGTTTCTTTATTGTAGACATGTAGCTGGAAAATTGGGAGGTCAAGGAAAATTTATTATGTGGTTAAAAGGGATAAGATCTCATTCAGCTCTGAGTTTCTATTTACTAAAATAAACCTGTGCTCATTGAGAATTCAGCTTTTGTTTGAACCTTTGTCTTTTATGTGCATTCTAAAGATCCTTTCCCATTCAGCTGAGACTTTCTCTGGAAAAATCAAAGAACAACCAGTCATGTTTGCAGAAAAACCCTTTCTTGAAAGGAAAAAATGGAATTCGAGAAAAATACAAGCAGATCAAACTGTTTTTCTCCAAGACTAAGAATCGCAGTGTTCCTCCCGGAAATTTAGTTCTTTTCTTGTTACCTCTCACCTTTATTTTACTAAAATGAGGAATAAACTTGATTATTTTTCTTACATGGTGAGACCTGTAGATCAAATAATGGTGTGTAAGTGAACTGGGGCTTAGCTACAAACTATCCCCCACCTTTTGTAATGAGCAAAGCTCTTCAGATAAGGAGAACTTTTTTTGGAATGCCTGCACATTTATTATCTGTTTTAACATTTGCTTCTTTCTTCCACTGAAATATTCCAAGAACCAAAAATACCGCAGAGCTGAAGCTGGGTGTGGAGGTGGGAGGATTCTAGGCACAGGAAGAAATGGGTGTGGGTCAGAGGAGAGGTGGGACTGCATCCAAAAAGCAGCTCCTTATGGGTTGGATGTGGAAGGACAAGGCTGTAGGTAGTGCTGTACTGCAGGAGAAGACTGAAAAGGTGGGAGCAGTTGCAGAAGGGAAAGGAGTGGAGAGACAACCAGGCAGAAAGGAGCGGTGGCAAGTCAGGAAAAGGAGTGGGAGCTGATTTCCTAGGAGCAAACTTAATGGGATTTCTCCCAGAGGGAAGGGTGGCAAAAGTTCACCCTGCAAAAGCAAGTTGTCTGACTCGTGTGCAGGTCTGGAAGGGCCCATTATCCCTGGCTTAGGAGTCAGTTTCAGAGTTAGTCTGGGAGGTGGAATATCAAATGTGAACAGTCAGGAGCTGCTGTGCTTCTGAAGGCTCCTTTTGCCTGTGACGTCTGTGGTTGATATTTTGAGCTGTCTCTTTCCTGAAGTGTGTTTCTAAATTGGGCAATACCTTAAAAGCTTCAGTTTCACTGAGAAAGACTTGAAAGCATGAGGGAACTTACTGATTTTCTTCCTTTTTTAAATCATTACTGAGTTTTTCAACACTTGTAAGAATTAATGAATAATTATTTAGAAATACAAAAATAGTTACATGAAGTATTGAGGTCCTTGAGAAAGATATTGACGCTCAAACTTTTTTGACATTTGTTAACAAATTAGTAAATTGGTCTCTAGCTTTAGATCCTTGTTTTTTGAAATGGAAAGGTCTTTTCCCTACCTTCGCTCTTTTTTGGTGATTAAGTACTAGTAGCAGAAAAAGTGGATATACTCTACATTTACTACAGTGAAGTGAATTCTTACATGATCTTTCATTTTTGGTATTCATCATGTGGGAAGGATGACAAAAAGCAAAGGAAATCATCAATCAAAACTTTCATGCAGGTGCTTGCTGCAGTGTTTAATAAATACAGTGGTACTTTTTTTTCCCCCAAACCCTCCCCTCTTAGCAAAAAAAGATAATTGATGTGCCTTTTTAAGAATGATTTTGGGGCACATACCAGTATTTCATCTTCCTGTTGAGTCTGGATCCTCACAGGTTCTTTTTCTTTTCCCACCTTGGTACCTATATCCTGCAGCACCTGGAACTGAGGGACACTTCCAAAAACACCTCACCTGGCAGGCAGGTACCTTGTGAATTTTGCCAGCAGAGGAGCCTACTCATTGCAGCTCTACTTGGTAGAACTTTCACAGGTCCAAATTTTACCTTTGGTGCCTTTTATGTCCTGCTTTTGCTTTAAAGGAGTTGCACCCACTATTTTTTATTTTTTTTTTAAATCCCTGTGGTCTGACAGAGTTTTGTTGTGCTGATCAAACCCGGTGTCTGTTGTGGTGTTGCGCCAAGCCTGTTTTTCCTGCACATGTTTATGTTACCCCTGCTCTTAGTCTAATGAATTACACTTTCATTAAACCTGAGATACACTGGGGCTGGCAGTGCAGAGCACTCCTCAGTTCTGTTCTGTGCGAGAAGGAGGAGGAGAAGGCTCTTGTGGAGCTTCAGGCAAAGAAATCCTTGCTGGAAGCGAAGCTCCACAGCCCTGACTGCTGGGATTTCTGCCAGCGTGGTGCCTGGATGTGTGTTCTTTTCTGTGTTTCAGTAAGTAAATACCTAAATTTAAACTCTTTCCTCTTTCTTCTCTCTCTCTCTCCTCCCTTGCCTTCTTTCTTTGGAATGTGTGAGATAACCGTGCCTTTCAGTTCTCCCCTTTGCTCTGGCATTTGGTTGAAGGGAAGATGATGTTGAGGGGGGAAGAAGCTGCAGGAGTGGCCCCCATCAGAAGCAGAAATTCAGGGATGGGAACTTGACAGCAGAGGCACTCCAGTAAAACTCTGCTTCCCAGTGCTGGGTAGGACGGGAAGGTCTGGTTATATGGTTGGTTGTGAAGTTCCATCTTTCTGCTCCAGACCTATGAAACTTAAATATTTGTTTGAAATCTATGAGGTGGGGGAAAAAAAGGCTTTCAAGACGACGTTTTGAATTCTTATGTGGCCCGTGATTGTCTTGAAGGTTTATGTAAACAATTAAAAAGACACTTGCATATTCAGGAGGCTCCACAAACTTAGTTCTTCATGGCTCTCTCCACTGTGATTTAGTAAGAACAATTATTTGTAAGGAAAGGTATATTGCCAAGCAACCTAACCTTTAAAATTGGCTGCCTGCTTTTTCTTCTTCCAGAATCTATTATAAATCATGTTTAGTAGAAACAAGTGCTTTAAAAATGAATTTTGTGCTTTATTAACTGGAAATGTTTCAGTGTGTGAAAGCAGGCAAGAGAGGTCCTAGTAAGAAAGGGTATTTGAAAACAAAATGCCTGGTGAAAGTTCCAATTTCAGATGCCATCTTTGCCATCTTTCCATTCCAGTATTTCCTGGAAGCTTTTATCATCTTCACTACTCACTGGATAAGTAGGATACTGTAATTGCACAAATCCTGCAAAAATACAGCTTGGGATTTTGTTCTGAGCTGTACTACTAGCAAAATTCTGTAATTTTGGATTTTTTTCATTCCCTGTTTTTTATTAAATCCTGCAGATTATGCAGCTGCTGACTAATGTCTGTGACTTTTATAATTTTTGAGAATCCATTTTAGAGATGAGTAAAAACATGTGATGTATAATCTTTAATTTTTTTTTCAATGAACTTGGTTTATAAAAAGAACAGAAATCTCTTTTTGAAATAAAATTTCATGAGCAACAAGAATAAACACATGGTGCTCTCAAATGCTTATAGTGAAAAAGAAAACCTTTTAATCTGATTTATTGGAATGTCTAAAAGGGTAACTTGGTTTTCTCATCGCTAAGACTGTGGGGTGGAGGGTTTTGTTGTGGATTTTAGATGTTCACACCACTTTGTAGGGTTACTTTTGTATTTTTTAATGTACAAGGAGAATCGTCTAAATGAATATAAATCTCTTTGGTTGAAATGTTTTATAAGGTTTGATGCAAAGTTTGAAAAAGAAAGTTGCAAACAAAAACACAGGTTTGAGCAATCAGTGTTGTAAGAGCAAGTGTTCATTTTAATGATGAATTTTAATCAGAAGAATGATGCAAGCTAACCTTCATTAGATATTCATATCATCTGTTGTGATCTGAAATCTCTCTTGTGGTACAAACTTATCTTCTCTGCTTGATGTGGGTATCAGTTGCTTACCTGGTCTGAAACACTGAAATATTTTCAGTTGTTAAAGTGAACAAATGTTACTAATTTTGTTTTTATTTTCAATTAATAACAATTCAGCTTCTGCCGATTGATCCATCTTCTTTGTTGTATCAGCAGAGTTAAAAATAATTTGACTTTGCATTCAATGCATTTTTAACTCGTTTAATTGAAACCTAAAAATATCCCTATTAGAGTGAATTTTGGAGGAGTAGGTCACTAAAGCTGCCCTAGGTCAGGAAGGATGTAATTATTAACATTGTCCTACAGTGAATTGGAAGAGTTTGGGAGCCTAAATACTTACACTCATCAATGGGGAGTCTTGGGCCATCTGTTTGGACTTTGTGATGTGTAAAAAGCACCAAGTGGGTTGGGGTTTCTTTCTTCACACACCCATACCTGGGGACTGCAGCAGAATGTCCTGATCCCTGAGCCTTGGCTCCTGCCTTGGCCCTCCTCTTCCTCAGCTCCAGGTAGAAATGAGCTTGCAATCAGCAAGAAAGTTCCAATTTCAGATGCCATCTTTGCCATCTTTCCATTCCAGTATTTCCTGGAAGCTTTTATCATCTTCACTACTCACTGGATAAGTAGGATACTGTAATTGCACAAATCCTGCAAAAATACAGCTTGGGATTTTGTTCTGAGCTGTACTACTAGCAAAATTCTGTAATTTTGGATTTTTTTCATTCCCTGTTTTTTATTAAATCCTGCAGATTATGCAGCTGCTGACCAAGGTCTGTGACAAATATCATTTTTGAGAATCTATTTTAGAGATGAGTAAAAACAT
>VXBB01016374.1:111738-121990 GCA_013399915.1 Illadopsis cleaveri | reverse complement strand
CAGGCAAATTAAAAATTAAATAAATAAATTTGCTAGTTTACAAATAGAACTGTTACTTGTTACTCACAGTATTAACAGTCTCCTTTTATTTTTTTTCCCCCTTTTTTTTTTTTCCGAGGCTGTGAAAGACGTTTGTTTCAGTTGCCAACATCTCTACAGAACTAATGTGGGTGGATTGTGACAGATATAATTTCTCCATCCTACAGTTTCATCAACTTGAGTTCTGTTAAACTATACCCGCTGGGCTTAGCTCCTTTTAAAGTTTCCGCTTTGACAGGTAGATTTATTAGTCTTGAAATTTGTACAAATCAGATGTCACTCGTGGCAACTTGTCAAAATGTCAGTCTGGTGAGGGAGGCATGAAAGGATTTTCTGGAGAGAGACGGGAGGCAGGCTTGAAAGAGCTCGAGCAAGGCAGAAGAAAGGAGCTGGGAGGGATTGCAGCCCGCTTGATCCTGGGGGTTTTACTTTATTAAATATCTAGCGCCATGCAGTGGGAGATGCTGCCGGATCCTGCCCGCCAAGACATCAAGGCTGTCAACATCCGCTGACGGCTCCGGCGCTCCCGGCTGCCTTCCGCGGCTTGTTACGGATATTTAGGGCAGGGGTGAGGCGTGGGGAGGGGAAGGTTCAGCTTGGCTGGCATGCTGCTGCCTTTGAAACGCTCCGTTATCGCCCTAACGAGGCGAGAGCCCCGCACGGGCTCTGCCCGGGCCGGCGGCAGCTCCGTGTGCCTGTGCCAGGGGAGGGGGGACTCGCCACCAGCACCCCCTCCTGCCGCCTCTGCAGCCCTGACAGCCTCCGGAGAGCCTCCGGAGAGCCGCCAGAGCCTCGTGTGGCTGGAGGAAGCCCCGAGGGAACATCCCTGGCCTGCCTGGCACCAAGCAATGCCCTTTATCCAGGTTTTTCCCTTGTGGCATTGGCGGCTCATCGTGTGAACCGCTGCTCCTGCCCGGCTCCTGCTGGGGTGTCCCCACCGTCCTCCCTGGGGTGTGGATGGCATCAGGGGCTGCCCAGAGTGTGGCTCTGGGGGTGCACCCTGAGCTGGTGACCCCCTGGGCTGGCACAGCCCCGCTGCCAGCGCTGTGCTGGGACAGACGGAGCAGGGACAGGACACACAGACACGCTCTGCTCCACCAGCCCTGGCAAGCTGCAGGCAGCAGAGGTGACCCCCCAGCCCCTGGGCTCCTGTGCAGCAGCTCCTGAAGGGCCTGGAGCTGGGAGTGGCTGAGGAACAGCAGCCATCCCCTTCGCCACCCCGACCCGATAATTTTAACTGAAGTTTTTTTCATGGAATAAATTTAGAGTTGTTGAAATGAAAACTTAAAAGAAGTTATTAAAAAAAAAACCAACAAAACAACCACCCCGCAATTTAAAAAACATTATTTTGATTACCAGTTCCAAGAAGATCGGGGAAAATCTCCACCGAAACCAACATTTTTTCATGAATATTTACACTTCGTTTGAAAAATCTGTTTTGGCTGAAAAGACGTTTGTTGATGTTTGCTTGGCAGGCAGAATTGCTCCCCAGTGACGTGGGGGCCTGGTGTGGGGGCCTGGAGTGGGGCAGGATCGGGGTGCTGTGGCCCCAGCGGGGTCACGGGAACAGGGCTGGGCATGGATGGGCCTCTCCAAACTCCAGAGCCACCCAAAGGGGTGGGAAAGGTCAGGTCCTGTCCTGTCCTGTCCTGTCCTGTCCTGTCCTGTCCTGTCCTGTCCCTCCTCTGGAGATGTTGGGGTTGATCCCAACCCAGAAGGTTTCCAGCAGGGCCAGCCCCTCCTGCAGCTGCTGGGACATTCCCGCCCATCCCAGGTTCCTCCCTCCCCTCTCCCGTGTGTCCCGTGGATCTCACACCATTGCTGTGCCTGCAGAGCCCTTTGGCACTGCCCCAGGTGCTGCCCCAGCCCAGGGCACAGGTGGGGAAGGCTTTTCCCATGACCAGGAGAGTTCATTTCCCTTCCTGAGCTGGGCTTTCCTCTCCCTGACCCCGAGAGGTCAGGGCACATCCCGGCACTCACCTCCACCCCAGCCTTGTCCTTGTCCCGTGTGCCCAGTGGGGTGTGACACCAACACCAAGGCCAGGCTGGTGTTTGGCCACTGCTCCCGAGGTGGGACAGGCCCAGAGCGGGGTGGGATCCCTGGATGAGGGTTTGCTCAGGCCCAGGGGGGCAGAGGGGCCGGGATGTGGTTTCCTGTCCCCTCAGCACGGTGCCACCGAGTCCTTGTCCCCTTATCCACCCTCCCTGCCTGGGCTGTGGGGCTGGGGCTGTTCCCAGGAGGATTCCTGCAGCAGGGATGAGAACACACCTTACCAAGAGCGAAATTAAGCTGCCTCATTAATTGGTTTGTAAATGCTTCCCTCTTCGAGCGGCTCCGAGCATGAAGAGAGGAGAAGGGGAAAACCCACTTCACACGGCAGGATTTTCTTTCAAAGAAATCACTCGGTGTCACATCCAGCCTTGAATTCCTTTCATGTGGCAGGGGAATGGTGGCAGCCAGGTTCCCACAGCCTGTGTCCTCCCGGCAGGGATGTCCTGCCCCTCTCCGGCCAGGACAGCTCTGTCCCTGCAGCAAACACCCCCTGGGCTGGGGCAGGGGGGGCACAGGACCTGTCCATCCATCCCACTGGGTTTTTCCATGTGCCCTGAGTGTCTGCAGAGCGATCTCAGTGCAGGGAAAGCGAGAGGAGAGGGGAAAAAAGCGCCTGGCATGAGTTCAGAAAGCTCTCCAGCTCACACATCTGGTTCTTATATTTCAAAGTTAATTAGTCATATTGAGGCTGTCTGAAGATAAATTTATCATCCAGAAAAAACACAAACAGTTTGAAAAATGAAAGGAAGTGAGGTGACATGGCTTGACGTTTAAATAAATCATTTTAACATGATTAAAAAACTTGTCCTCCCTGACACCCGGCGCCGGATACTTTGTAAAGACTTTTTGACAAAGACAAGCCCCTGTTTGGTACACAAAGCCCCTGCCATTCAATTACCTACACTAATCTTTGGCCAATTACTTCTCCCAGCGACTACTGGGGCTGTGGTGAGGAGTGTGGGGCTGGAGCAGCCTCAGGGGGGTCGAGGATGGCCAGAGGGGCTGGAGGGGTCCAGCTCGACAGGGTGCAGGGTGTGATGGGGATGGAAATAGAAAATTGACTTTTCCAAAAACCAAGGACTCCACAGACCCCCCAGTGAGCCCCCTCCAGCACCTGGAGATGGGGTTTGACCCCCAGGAAGAGGCAGGGACACCCCAGGGCTTCACTCCATGGTGTCCACCCAGCTCAGGGCACAGTGGATGACCTAACACCACCCTCAAGTTCTCTCCCATCGGCAATTTTCCCTTTGCAGCTTTGCTGATGGGATAATGATGTGCTGGTTCTGCTGCTGGAGCCTTGTCACCCCTGTAATTCCCACCCGGCCGCGTTGGTCCCCGCTAATTCCACCCAAAACTCTTATTAAAGCAGAGGCTTTAGTTTTACATCCACATTATCAAATTTCCTTCTCGCTGGCTTGACTGATGGGAGGTTTGTGATTAAATGAAACGCTCTCCCTGCACATCAGCTGGAGAACAGCCCTGTGTGGCTGCTCGACAGTGTGTCCATAGGCTGAGCATCAATCAATATTAGGGGAAATCAGCATCTCGGGTGACCCAGAGGAAGAGCTCAGCTGCCTTTCATTCCTATTCACCTGCTCTCTCGGATGCTTTCAGGGGATATTGAAGTTTTCCTGACCCTGGCTGAATTTCTGATGTCTTTTATTTCCCAAGTCCGGCCCCATCCCTCGGGAGTCACTCTGGATTTTTTCTGCTGACCTGACTCAGCCCATGGCTCTGCTGCCATGGCTGTCGGGGACCTTGCAGAAATCCTGGAGTTTCTTGGTGCCTTAAAAATCTGCAAAATGGGGACCAAAGTGTGTGCCCCCCACTTCCCACGGGAGCAGCAGCCAGACAGGGAGACAGCAGAGCTCCCAAAGCCTTTGCCTGCTCCGAGACAGGGAGGTTCAAGAAGGTGGGAAGATTCACATCTTGTAACAAGAAAAGAGCTTTCCTGGGCAATGAAGGAAGCAAAGTGACATAAAAAAAGCACGGAATGAAAATAAATAAATAAAAAAGTGACGCCTAATGGATAAAATGAATATTCAAGCTGTTTCCAGGGAAGAGTCTCTGACTTTGGTGCTGGTTACAGTTACAAGGTTTGTGCGTTTTCTGGCTGTCAAAGCCTTCACCGTAATTGTCCAAAAGTTCCTTGATTATTTCTAACAAAACTGTCAGCTGCCTTTGAAGTATCAGAACAGTCTCATCACATCTTATTAAATAGTAAACATCATTTGCAAGCGCGCAGGAGATTTCGACGTCGCGTCAGGCGCCTCCTCGGCGAAGTGGGTCGGGGAGGTTTGCAGGCAGACACGGCTCCTGCTCCTCCTGCTCCCGCCGGGGCTCCCTCCACGGCCCCACCCCGAGCCCGGGGCAGGGGACACCACCCCGGGCACGGGGACACCACTCACAGCACAGGGACACCACCCATGGCACGGGGACACCACTCACAGCACAGGGACACCACCCATGGCATGGGGACACCACCCACGGCATGGGGACACACCACCCACGGCATGGGGACATCCCCCACAGCACAGGGACACCACCCCCGGCACGGGGACAGGTCCTGGCAGCTCAAGGAGAGCTCCCGCTGCCCGTCCAGGATGTCACACACCGGGGACAGCGGGGACACAGCTGGCCCCTCCCGTGTGGGGGTTACTGTGGAAACCCCCCCAGGCAGAATTTGAGCTGTGTTGGGAAGGAATGACTCAATCTGAAAAGAAAAGGATGTGGAGGATCCAGCCCAAGGCTTTCCAGGCTGAGCTGTCATGCGACTCCTCCAGCCAGATTCAGAGAAACTCATTTCGTGTGCTGAAGTGTCTTCTGAG
This sequence comes from Illadopsis cleaveri, assembly GCA_013399915.1. Lineage (NCBI taxonomy): Eukaryota > Metazoa > Chordata > Aves > Passeriformes > Timaliidae > Illadopsis > Illadopsis cleaveri. The sequence continues at coordinate 117,070 of VXBB01016374.1, read as the reverse complement.
AGCTGAAGCTTTCACAGGAGAGTAATCGTGCAATTAGCTATGAATGAGTAAAGATTCATTCTAATTACTTCCAGGTGTGACACGCTCTGTGCTCAGACGCCAGGAGGGGACTGGCAGTGTCCCTCGGTGAGTGCCTCCGCAGGCTGGGAGCACACTCAGCGCTCAGCCCGTGCCCCGGGCAGCTGTGACTGCACAGGGAGCGTCACAGACCCCGGGGAAAGGCTCTGCTGGGGACACAGGACTGGGGGTCTCTTTCCAGACCTGTCTGAGGGATGCTGCCAACAAACTGGGGGGGCCCCAGGGACACCCAGAGCCTTTGGGAGCAGCAAAGGCTGTGGTTCAGAGTGACCCAGCACAGGAACTCCCTCTGTGCCCTGGGGAGCAAACCTTGTACAGGAGCCACGAGAGTCAGAGCCCTGCTCGCTGCCACTCACCCCAAAACAGGGGGGGTTCAGCAGATTTACTGCCCCTCCAACTCCAAAATGGGCTTCGTTGTGCTGTGAGGACCTGGAGTCCTCCACAGCCCAGAAAGCCACAGCTAAAACCCTTCCCTGCCAGAGAGGGAAATCCAGGTGGATCCTGTTGTGCCTGGTACATCATTAAAAACACTGGAAATCGCACAATAAAGCCTGCAAGATTTCCAGCTTTAATTCCAGATCAAAGAGGCTTTGGGAAGGAGCATCCCAGGTTTGAATGCTTATCTCAGCCAGACCCCGTGAGCTTTTGAAGTTGCCCCATCAGTCACTAATCAAAGATCTCCTTTTAGAAGGGGAAATCAAATCCCTTTCAGCAGGACCCGTGGTTATCAGTTTCTAAACATCACTTGTCTTTGGAATGACCTTCTTTTTGTGAGCTGACCCTGTGAGGAAAACCCTGCAAGAACCGGCCCTGGAGTTTGCAGAGCATTGGCACACACATAGCTGGGCTTTCAGGATGTTCAAATCAGCAAAGAATGTGTGTGTGGAAGCTGTAAAACCCTTTAGAGGTAAATAAATATTCGCTGCAGTCCCTGGTTAACACATCGCAATTGCCTCCAACTGCAAGCACTAACAAAGGCCCAGCATTCCCACTCCGAGGAGGAATTCACCGAACTATCAGTCTCTGCTTTTCCTCAGAGTATACAAACAAGCTGAGAAAACAATACAGGATCAAGTTCTTAGACACAAAGCGTTTCGGCTAAAGAACCCCTCTGGTGGTGTGGATAAAAGGGGCTGTCTCCACACTGCTGGAGGTGATGTGGCATCCTGTGGCATGATTTAGGACTAACTCCCCACGAACTGGGCTGATGAGGAAACTGTGCCTGCAGGAGGATCCCTCCTCTGCCCCTCCCGGCCCCAGGAAAGGCTGCGGGACCCCGGGGTGTGGGAGCAGGGAAGGGGAAACCTGGGAGCTGCTGCCTCCCTGCAGCCAGCCTGGACCTTCTCCCGAGGGTACAGCTGAGTGACAGAGGCCAGACTGCACTTGGGAACTCCCCAAATCTTCCTTGCTACCCTTCTGCCATCCAGACTTTAGGGGAAGTTGGCTTCTGCTGTTCAGATCCCTGAGCTGCTCTCCTGTGCCTGCTGCCAGGAATATCCCCTGGGCTCGGTGATGTGATCCCCTGGTGCCTGTGTGACCCTCCCTGTAACTGTGCAGGGATCAGATGACGTGTTCCTCCTTCCAGCCACTTCCTTGAGGGAATTTACACCTTGAGACCCCGTGGGGCCCGTGAGTGGAGCCCAGCCCGGCATTCCCAGCCCGCTGGCACGGCAGGGATGTGTCCCCTGCTGCGGGGCTGGGGCTGCTCTCTGCCTCTGAGATTCGTGACCCACTGTTTCAGTCCTGCTCTCTATTTTTGGAAGCTGTCTCATGGTTCCATGTCATTCCCTGTAACTGGATTCTCCACGTCCCCTGGCTCGATGGCTCCAGCAGTTAAAGCTCCCGGGCTCACAGTCAGTGCCTGGGCCAAGGATCCTGCCAGGACCTGCTGGAGGCAGCACAGAGGGGCTGGAACTCAGGCACAGGGACCCTCTGGCTGCCAGAGAGTGTCTGAGCAGAGACACGTGGGCCTGGAAGGGGACAGGAGCACAGGGCACCCCCAGCACCTCAGAGATGTCCCTGCCAAGGCCAGGAGGGTCCCTGTGGGACACCTGTGCCCCTCACTGCACCTTCCATGGCACCCCACACACTCAGAGAGGCAAGGGAGGACTGAAACCCCAAACCCACAACATGTCTGAGCTCTCCTGATGTTTAAGGGACCCCTCAGGAGCTGCTGAAGGCAGAGGAGAATCCCTCCCCAGGAGTGAGTGTCCCTGTGACCCCAGCCCTGCTGCTGGGGGACACTGGTGCCCCACACCTTTGTCACCCCAAGGTGACATTTCACTGCAGGACAGTGAACTCCCACCTCCTTTTGAGAAACACAAAGGGAGCTGAAGGCCAAACAAAGGCTCAGTGGATGGTGAGGTGGGGATCACCAGCACCTCACCGGCGCGGCGTTTATTGGGTTGTACCTGATTTCTTGCACATTTTCTTGGGCGACTCCGAATAATTAAAAATAAACTCCCTTATAAAACCCAAACAAACGGAATCACTGTCCCAGGCAGCCCCAGCCCCAGGGCAAGGCTGCCTGGCTGGGGTGAAGCACTCGGGCCTGCCGAACCCAACTCCCAAGACTCCTTTGAAAGCTCCGAGTCTGAGCGCAGGAGACGGGAAGGTGCTGAGCACCGAACCACCGCTGCCAAAACCCCGAGTGCTTTTTTAATAAGGGCTCAAACAAACCAATAAAAAAACCCCCATCAGCAGGGCAAATTTCATTCCAGCTGGGAGCTGGATTCCTGTTAAAAGAAAGTGCCAGCAGGCCCTTTAGCTCCAATGGCACTACCAGACACAGCTGTAATTACGAGCTCTCCGTTGCTGTGTGAGAGCTGTTATGAATTTCGGTGGGCAGAGGGGCACAGAGGAACAGTAAATCACCCAAACAAAAGGGACGGGCAGCGGGGAGCAGGCTCCGGCCTTAACCAAGCACCGTTGTAAAGAACTTAAATTATGAACATGTGCCATAGTTAAAGCAGGATCTGCAAAGAGGGAGCTAATTGTCCCCCAGGAGCCCAAACATCTCTGGGAGCACGGGAGAAGCCAGGCCCTGCTCACTGGTCCTTTGTCCCGGGGAATCCCAGTGCCCCAGTTCATCTGTGGGACGGGGAAGGCCGCAGCTGTGGCTGCAGAGAGAGTGGGGAAAGCAGTGCCCCAGCTCCAGGGTGCTTGGAGCCTCCTTGGGCAGGCACAGGGAGTGTGAGCAGGGCTCTCCATCCCAGAGACCAGCAGAAGACCTCTCTCCTCCTGGGGAAGAGCAAGAGGTGCACGAAAGAGCAGATGTTTGTGAGAGTGAAGGACCCAGCAACCCAAAAAGGATCTGTCTCCAGTTCCCTCCCTGAGCCAGGGTCATTCCTGGGGCACCCTGAGCTGATCTCCACCAGTGGCACCTGCCTTTATCTCTGCAGGCAGGGCCGGGGCCTGGAGCACAGCCAGGGGCACAGGGCTGTGCCCCAGCTGGAGCCAACACAGGCTCAGGGGCTGTGGGGGCAGCAGGACCCCCGTCCCAGCTGTGGGATGGGGATCCAGGCCTTTGCCCCGCTCCACATGGCCTCTCCTCCCTTCTGACAGCAAACTCACAGCAGAGCTGCCATCAGCCATTATTGTCACCACTGTCACCACCCCACAGCCCTGACTCACAGAAATCTGTTGCTGATTTGTCCTGGATTTGTACTGGAAAGGATTTTCCCAGAACCCCCGGCCCTACATGGGCTCCTTTGTTAGTTTTGGATGCAGCTCTGGTGAGCCAGGAGTGCCAGGACCACTGCTCAGCCTCACCTGAGGGGCTGAAATCCACCCTCAGCTGGAACTCCTATGGGAAAGGTGGGCTCCCAGAGCGAGTTCCTGCCAGGAGAGGCTCTCCCGAGACAAACCAGTGTTTGCTGCTCAGCTGGACACCAAACCCAGCTCTGAGCTGGGAACTTCTGGGCAAACTCAGCAAAGAATGAGTTTATTTGGTGACCTCATCCACGTGCTGTTGGCGGTGCCCTTTTCTCCTAGGGAGGCCCTTATCCCGCTCCTCTCCACTGAATTCCAGGGCAGCCACTGCTTCCCACCTTGCTCACGTGGCATTTTTGCTTCTCCCCAACCCGCTCCTTTCTTCCCCGGGCACTCCAGGGCAGCACCCGCATTCCCAGGGAGGATTTTGGGCCGTTTAACCCCTTCCAGCGCAGGAGGGAAGGCGCAGGGAGCAGAGCTGAGCGCTCACAGGGCTCGCACGGGGAAGGAGCCTCCGGCTCTCCCCTCTCCACTTCCCATTTCCTGCTCCCTGCGCCCCATTCCCCAGGGATCAGTCTGCTTAGCCAACCTCTTCCTCAGCCATTGTCCCCGGCCGGGATCATCCTGCCCTCGGGAGATGGAGCTGGAGCGAGCCCCGGCGCTGCCCAACCACACCGGGAGAATTCCAGCGCTTGCCGAGGCGGCGCCTTCCCCCTCCCCTTGATGGATTTTCCTACTCGGAGAGATTTGTCTGCAGAGCACAACTTCTGTGCACCTTGAGAAAGTCAGCGCTGTGCCCGAGACAGCTGCAGGATTAATGTCCCGGAGTGAGGAGCGAGGAGGGAGAGCGTGTGAGTGAGGAAGAAAGTCTGCTCCAAACCACATCAGTAAAATGAGAAAGCCAAAGATTGCGCCATAAATAAGGACCGGTTGACACTTCTTAAATTCATAGCTTTAGCACACAGCAAAGTGTCTCCTTTTTATCAGGAATTTGTTGACAAGGGTTGCAAAAAGATCTACAAATAATACTGAGTGGGGCTATGAAAATGTATTTGTGGAACATTTCAGTATCAGGGATCACCATTATATCGGAAGAATTCATCTTCCTGGAACATTTTATTAGTATCTAGATTTTATAGCTGCTCCCTTTTAATTTTTTTAAAATTTATTATTTTTTTCATTCCTCCAGCAAATATAGCATTGGCTGAGGAGAGGGGGGACCAGCATCCCACACCTCTCCATGCTGCCCCCATGATTTATTCCCTGCATTTCCAGCCCAGCAGCGGCCATTAGGGGTTCAGCTTCCCAACTTCTCTTCTTGGGGCTGCTTTTCCCCACGGATTTGCTGAGTGACCTTGGGCCTCAACATCCCCTCAGCCCTGCTCAGAGCATCCAGAGCCAGGCTGGGGACCTGGGATCGCTCCCCAAAGCCCCTTCCTGGGGACAGGCACTGCCACCTCCAGGCTGCACTCGTCCAGATGGGAGCATCCCGCTCCCAGGGCCTGGAAAGGCACCTGCACCCCCGAGCCCTGGCTGCACCCCC
>VXBB01016374.1:68683-85128 GCA_013399915.1 Illadopsis cleaveri | reverse complement strand
ACACTCACTCTGCCCCCCCCACACTCTGCCCGATTTAGGGGTGCCCAGCCAGGGATCCACCCCAGCTCCCATGGACAAGGGCTCCCTTGCACACAGAGCCCCTCGTGGCTCGAGGCATGAGATCCATCTCGGCACAAAGAACCGCAAACCTCGTTATGGCTCATAAATTACCTCATCTCCTGCATCCCCAGCCCTGCACCGTGCTTGACCTGCAGCCTCCTGCTGCATCCCCACGGCTGGAAATGCCACCGGGCCCTTCCCCCTCGTCTCCCAGCTGCTCATTTGGAGGCTCCCGGTGCCACCTTTTGTTTGCCCTGGGACACGGAAACGCTGCTCGTTTGCGGTGTGGGGAGGCTGGGGAACAGGAGAGGCTCCCGTCCAGCCCGAGGTGGGCAAAGAACAGGCTCCTAATTAAAGGTTAACCAGGGGGATGAGGAAGAAGCCGGCGGTGCTGGTGAGGGGGGCAGACAGCCCCAGAGCTGTCGGGTTTTCTGGAGGAGGTTGAGGTGAAGGAGGAGCCCTTTGCTCCTGTTCTGGGATGGGTCAGTGTGGGCACACAGGGGCAGGGCACACAGGAACACCCTCTGCAGAGGGGTAGAAATGAACCTCTGGCACCACTCTCCCATCTTGTTTCATGCACTGTACCCCTCAAAAAATAACATCTGGCAATATAATAAAGTAAAAACCCGGTTCCAGTGTCTTCCAGAGGGTTTGGAACATCCCCTCGCCTCGATGAGCAGAACAGGACTGACGGTCAGTGAGTGCCTTGTGCTTCCTGCGCCGGGGAGGCTCCTGAGCACACCCTCCTGGGCTGGAGCTCCCATCCAGGGAATTATCTCGGCTGCTGAGTGGAACCATCAGGGCTCAGGCAGCTCCAGAGCTCGGGCAGATCCCAGGGCAGAGCAGGGCCCTGGCCAGCAGCTCGGGCTGCAGAGCCCCGGCCAGCCAGCCAGTTCTAATCACAGCCTGACTATAATGGAGCTTTTCTCTCTTCTGTGCTCGGGATTTTTATGGCTCTTCAGCGCTGGTTCTCAAGCCCTGCTCCTATCTCTGCTCTCCCTCAGCTCAGCTGGCTGCAGCTGCAGGAGCATGGCATCATCCTGCATTAACCAGGCCCTTTGGGGGCTTTGCTTGGCTTTGGCCACTCTTCTGTCATCCTGCCCAGCGTGGTCCCACTCATCCCTGCTTGGCTTTGCTTGTCCCTCAGAGTGGAGGGGAGGTTTGGGACTCTTCTCTCTGCACTTTTTTTTTTTTTTTTTTCAGAAGAAAACTGCAATGGAATAAATTGGAAAGTTTACTTCATGTAGCATGGAAATAAAAAAGCTCATTCAGAAAGTTAATGATTTATTTTATAGTTTCATTATCAGGGTCACATTACTCAATAGCATTTCAAACATGTCATTTGTACAAACTATGGTAATTAAAATTTATAACGTACTTCATCAGCGGCATATGAATCTTTTAGCCAGCACTCTGCTGTCATATAAACAGTGTAATTTCAGCTGCAATTCACCCTTTATTGGCTCTCATTTGTGATTTAACAGCCATCAATGACTGTGCTATAAAGAATAAATTAACCATCCGTAAACCTTATGATGACAGGGACAGTCAAACAGCCTCAAACTGCTCCACCAGGCCCTGCTTGGCCAACAGGGACCAGACCCAGAGGTGCTGCTGCGAAGGCACAACTGCTGCTGTCACCAGCAGGGCGCTGGGCACCACGCACACGTCACCACCCGCTCCCCGAGTGCCCCCACATGGAGGAGTTTTGGCCACGGCCTGCGGGGCCCAGCCGGAGGATCCTTCCCCTCCTGGAGGGAGGAGTTCCAGCCGCCAACAGCTCTGAAATCCCTCGGTGTGCCCCTTGCCCACCAGAGCTCTGCTCACTTCAGCTGGGACCCTGCTCCTGCAGCAGCTCCCAGGGTCACCAGAGCCTCATCCAGCACCTGGGAGGTCAAGGAGGAGACCTCTGTCCCCACCTCTGTCACCCCTGTCCCCACCTCTGTCATCCCTGTCCCCACAGCCAGCCCAGCACAGCCAAGGCAGGGCAAGGAGCCGATGGCCAAAACCAACCCCAGCACTTCCAGCCTGGGATCCCAGGGCAGATCCCTGGCTGGGGGCTCCTGGCAGCCCACAATTATCCAACAGCTGATTTGTGCCCACGGTTGGCAGAGGGAGCAATAGGATTTAATGGGATCCCTCCCGTGCTCCGAGCTGACACTGTGCAAAGCTAATAAATGATATGGATTGGATTTGTTACTGAGACATCTCCAAGGAGCCTGGGTCATACAGGCCAATAAAATTGGCCTCATAAATTTACCCTGACACACAGGATTACTCCAGCATTGCTGAGGTCACCTTCTCACGCTGATTTATTGCCAGCCCATGGGTTAATAATACTGTTTACGGGGTTGTTGTTTTCCCCTACACGTAGCAGATATTAATCAGCGCCTTCCTGCCTCTGCGGCGCACTTTTTGCGGGCTGGGGACGGGCTGGGGACGGCCCTGCCTGATTTATTTCCGAGCCAGGACTTTTTTGTGCTTTAAAAAGTCTTCTGGAAGGGCTCTGCAGGAGGAGGGAAACTCTCCCCTGTGAGGGTCTGGCTGCCCCATCCCTGGGAGTGTCCAGGTGGGATGAGGTTTGGAGCTCGTGGAAGGTGTGAAACCTTTTAAGCCGGTGCTTAAAGCCCTGGGGTAAGAACTCCCCGTGGGGCAGGGCTGTGTCTGTCTGTCCTGCCCCTCTGCCCCTGCCCGGGGGGTGTTTTTGGAGGTGCTCCTGTCCCCAGCAGCACCGAGTGTTTCCCACCCCACAGCCCAGCCCAGCCTCGCTCCTGCTGCTCCCTGTTATTTCCATCCCGCCCTAATCGGAGGGGACAGGTGAGATGTGCTTCAAAACACTGTAATCATATTTTAAATGGAAATGAAATGTGTGAATTAAACGTAAATTACGGCAGAATGGAAGGACAATCACTATTAGTTAAGGTCTGACACCTATTTTTGCAGGCCTTTCCTAAATGCCACAACTTGTTTCTCCTCACTTGTGACGAGGACTTGTAATTCCGTGGCAGCTGCTCCTGCAGCCTCGCCGGGTGCCGAGGGGGGCCCGTGGGTTTTAAATAGCTCTGGACTGCTGAGTGGCTCTGGGAAATTGCAAAGCAGCACTGATATTTTTATTCTGGATCCACGAAAATAAACCTTGGTGTTTTCCCCCTGAAAAGGTGAGCCGGTAATACAAAGGGACGTTTTTATAGAGTCAATTTATTTAAGAGTTCCCCCATTTGCTTTTATATTGGAAAAATATGTGTCCTGCCAATGAGCTGAAATTTCTTCTTTATCTTTAATCCCTACCCCACCTCCTCCAGCCACTGGCTATTCCTGCAGCCTCCCAACAAATCTCACTGCATTTTTCACACTGGAAGCATCCACAGGCCCTGCCAGCCCTGCCCTGGTGTGACAAATGTGGCACAAATGTGGCACCTGGCAGAGCCAGCCCCATCCCCTGCCCTGGGGGAGCTGTGGCAGCCTCAAAGTCCGGGCAGGGAGAGCAGAAGTGGCCTGGGATCTGTGGCATAGCCGAGGGACAACCTCCCAGCCCAGGAGAAGTTCCCCACAACACTGAGACGCCTCACCTGTGGTGACAAGTGTGAGCTGTGGGAAAAAGCAGCTCTGGTAGAGGCTGGAGCCATCCCCGGGATTCCGAGAGCTCCTCCCACGCCCCGTGCTCTGCTCATCTCCTGCGAAGACAAAACATTTGCTGTTCTTATTATCACTGGGAACTTCTCAGCTGGGAAAAAGGAGAATCCTTGTCCCGAGGAAGCCGAAAGTCAAGTGCTGATTTAATCAAACATTAATACCCCGGGCTACTTGGCAAATTTCTTATTTCCAAAGTGCTGGACAGTAAATTGTCCAGTGCAAACAGATAATTCTGAGACCTGAACACGTTGTCCTGCTGCTCTGGTGTTCCAGGTTTCAAAGCAGAAGGATGTTTGGGCTTGTGGTATTGCACTGGGGGAAATGTATCATCACATGTTGGGATAATCAGAACATTTCATTCTGGCTTCAGCAGTTCTTACAGATATATTTCTATATATATAACATTGAAACAAAATGCTTTTTGAAATGGAAAAAAAAAACCCCTATGCCATTTAATTCCTAAAAGGTCAAGCTCAAATGCTTTGGCCTTATCGAAATGATTTTCTCCTTTGATTTTTCTTTCCAAATGCAATTTCACCAGAATCAGCGCATTTCCGCAAATGTTTCACCTTTGGTGAAATGGCATCTCCTGGCAGGGAAGGGGTTTGGGGGGACATTTCTGGGCACGGCTGGTCCCGGGTGCTGCCCAGTGCCCTCCCAGCAGCCCGGCCCAGGGATCAGCCTGTGTTTGGTGTGTTTGGTGTGTTTGATCCGTGTGTGGTGGTGTTTTCCCAGTCCCTGGCTGGGATGTGATGGAGGGGGAAATGTCTCTCATTCCTATCAGGTGATTCACTGCCCTGGCCCTGTGCTGAATTCCTCCCTCCTCCCGAGCTGGCTGGGAGGATCCAGAGCCTTCCTTCCTATTTTTACAGAGCTTGCAGCATTGTCAGAAAGGAAAGGGTACCATCTGGTTAGCCCTTGTTTACTGCACACCCTGCCAGTTTGAGCTTATTAATCATATTTACCCAAGTATCTTAATTACTCCCTGTCTAGCGACTTGCCTTGCACTCAGCTGTTGACCCGCTCCCCTCCCCTCTCCCCCCCTCTTTTTTTTTTTTTTTTTTTTTTTTTTTTTTTTTTTTTTTTTTTCCCTCCTTCTTTTTAATTCCTTTCCATCATTAATCACAGCGGCAGCGTGGGCAGAGGAATCCGTGGCTCGGTGGTGCTGCTCTCACAGCCAGCGGGGCTGGAGTTCACCAGCTCCTGCCAAACTTCGGGGCGGGAGCAGGGCGAGGGGGCAGCGGGGGCAGCACGGGGGTCCCTCCTGCCCTCCCTGCCCCATCCAGCTGCCGGGAACTGCCCGATTCCCTGGGGCTGAGGCTGTCCAGGGGCAGTGCTGGGGTTTGGGGCTGCCCACTCTTTGTGCCGGGACCCGCCGGAGGGCAGAGCAGAGCAGACACCATTAAAGATGGTAATTTGTTGATCCAGGCTCTCCCGGCGCTCCGGTGCGAGAGTGGCACCGTTTTCTTTACGACCTCATAAAGTCACAGCCGAGAGGCCGATTTGGAAAACAAACTGCCTCAGGTTGACAGATAATTAGATACAGGGGACATATTATACGCCTTTGCATATAAATGCGCTCGGCAGCGCGTTGGTTCATCACAAGTTTAGGCTCGGGGAGGCGCAGGTAGCGCTCTCCAGGATGGATGTGCCGGCGCAGCCGCGGCTCCATTTTATGGCCCTTTCATCTCCTGTTCTCTGTGTGCTCAGAGCAGGCTGCGATTCAGAGCAGGGCCGCCGTGCCTTGGTTTGGTTTGGTTTGGTTTGGTTTGGTTCAGTTTGGTGATTTTTTTTTTACCCCAGCAGCCTCCGGAGCCTCCTCTTCCCTCACGAGCCAGGGCTTGCCTGCCTCAGCTTGGATTTCTGCTCCTGCTCTGCCGTGGGAGGAGTGGCTGAGCGGGGATTCATTACTATTATTACTATTTTTGTGTTCCTAAATCACGTCCAAGGCTGGCTCCCCCCCGAGCACGAGCCCGCTGAGAGCGGCGGAGCAATCCTGCGCTGCCACGGGCCCGGTATTTATACGGCAATTCAGCCTTCCAGCCCCCAGACCACGAGGTTCCAGATATTAAAACAAAACAAAACAGTTGGGTTTCTTTTTATGCACTTGGAGATTTAAGGTGTCAGCCAGCACGTTGTCAAGCTCTCAGGGTTTGCTTTTCCAAGCGAGAGCCAAGATCCCAGTACGACCACGGCTCCTGCTGGGGCTGTTTTCAGAGCACAGTCCCAGCTCGCAGGGCCTGACCACATTTTGCATGGAGAGCTGCACCCCCTCGGTTTCTTCCCCCTCCAAATCAGACCTGCACCTCTCTGAGATAACCTCTCCTTCCCAGCTCCCCCCACATACCCCGCTATTTTGGGGGTGAGGCAGAAAACGTCAATTAAATGTCCATATTCCCAGGGAAAGCTTCGCTATCAGTCCTTCTCCCCCAGAAAGGGAAAATTAAAATGTGTGTGGGAAAGATAAAGCTGTCAGAAAAGGGAAGGGAGAAAAATCCCCAAGCCTAAACCCCCAGCAGCCCCCATGGAAGGAGGTGATATAAATAGAGTTGCTGTCATTTTGATGAATTAGATCTTCTGTTAATTAGGATACATTGATTTAAGGGTTGTCCAAGCAGATAGGCCTCTCTCCTTCCTGTTCCCTCGCAAATCACAGCCCAGGGTGGTGGCAGCACTGCTGCCTCCTGCCTTTCCCTCTCCTTCTTTGGGGTTTGTGTTTCCATTTCCAGGTGCCAGGAGGGAGCCTGGGTGAGGTGGCCGGGCTGGCACCTCTGTCCCAGGGCTGCCCCAGGGCCCTGTGCCCACAGCAGGGTCACCTCTCTGGTTCACACAGACCCTGTGTGGGCAGCACATGGCCTGGAAAGGTTTGTCTGGGCTGCAGGAACCACGGCCCCGTGTGCCCGGCCTGGCCATCCCCAGGACCCTGCAGAGCCCGGGGCTGCCATCGCTCCCCAACCCCATCCTANCCCCATCCTCCTTGGGCTGTGGGGGGTGAAAATCCCGGTTTGGGAGCGGGCCCCCTCCCAGCCACCTCTGCCGAGGTGTCCCTGTCCCCCTGGTCCCTCAGCAGGCGCTGGCTCCGGCGTGAGGCGGAGCTGTGCCAGCCCCGCTCCTCTGCCGCGGTCCCGCAGGACACATCCAGGCTTTCCAGGTTTCCTCTTGTCGTCACTTGAGCACCAGCGGCGGAGGGAGAGAGGGGAGAAAAAGTGCTGCGCCGTGTGGATTATTGTGTGTTTGTCACGGGGAGCGGTGTGAGCTGTAGGTACAGCATCTCCCAGCGGTGATTTATGGCCCCTGTCAGCGGCCCCGGCGCTCTGGCCGCCGCGGCGTGGAGGATGGATGCGGCTGGAGGATGGATGCAGCGAGCAGGGAGGATGGATGCGGCGCTGTCAGCCCCCGCTCCCGCTCCGCTCCGCGCTCTCGCTCCCCATTTCACGCCACTGAACATAAACAATCTTTTGTAAACCTGACAGTCACACTTGCTCCTCTGGAAACACAGCGCGGGGATGGATGACTCAGCTCTCGCTGCCCCATTTCCTGGGCGGTGCAGGAGCTCTCCGGGAAGGGCCGATCCCAGAGCAGCAGCAGAGAGATCCCGAAAAAGCCAAAGGGAAGGGAGGCACCCACACGACACCGCCCGTCTGTCACCATCGGCTGTGACCACGCGTGACCCCGCACACGCTGCGGCAGGATCCACACCCCCATCCCCGCCGCAGCTCTGACCCACAGCGCGCCCTCCTCAGCCAGAATCCCACCGTGCTCCAGAGCGGGGCACATTCCCCACATTTCAGCTCTTCCTGTTCATCTCCCGCCCTCCAGCAGCAGAGCCGAAGTGCCAGCGCTGGGATCACAGCCCGCCGGGCTCTCAGGTGCTGCCAGGGGTGGCAGAAAATCCTACAAACCCCAGCAGACCTTATGGCTGTTAACAGAGGCTGGGATAACCCCGTGTGCACCCAGCTCCGAGGGAAGCTGCAGCCCCGGTGGCACCGAGGGACCTCTGGGGACAGGAACATCTCGGCTACAGCCCCTGACATGAGGGACTGCTGAACAACAAACAGCTTTCCCCATTTGGGGGCTGAAGTTACCAGCTCCCCCTGCGGAGGGAGAAACCCGGGATGAAAAGCAAAGAGGGAGAAGCGCCCGTGTCCCTCTGTCTCCTGCTGCCCCCGGCTCCATGGGGCAAAGCTCACAGGACAAAGCAGCTGTGGGTGCCTTGCCAGCCCTGGGCCGTGCCAGGGAGCAGAGCTGCCTCACCACATTTCCCTGGAACAGCTGCAGGCTGCCTGGGAACAGTCCCTGACACACTCCTTCCATCCCCGTGCTGGCGCTCCCCGTCCCCTCCAACCCTTCCCAGTGACTTTGGGATCAGGGACCGGCAGAGGAGGGAAATAGCTGGGAGGTGGTTTGTTGTTTTCTTTTCCAGATGGTTTGTGTTGGAAGTTCTTCCGTGTGAGCCTGAGTGCTGCATCTTCAACATCTGCTGAGGAGGAGCCCGCTCGGGATAAATGGGAAGAGGCTGCTGGGAGGGCAGATTTGGGAGGGTCCCACTGCTCCCAGCAGGGCTCAGCCTGGGGGCACAGGCTCTCCTGGATCCTGAGGTGCCCTGCCTGGCACCCTGCACTCCACAGCTGCGCTCAGGGTGGCATTTGGGATGCGTTGTGCTGTGTGTCAAGGCCACCAGGCACTCAGGGAAACATATCCTTCAAAAACCTTGCGTAGCCCTGAACAAGCTGATGTCTTGTACTGTGGCCTTTCCAGTGGCTTTAAACCACATTGTTTACACTGGTGAGCACGATCCGAGGGATATTTTGGTGACAGCGCTGCCTGCTGGCATTTGGCAGCTGGGAGTGGCTCCAGGCCGGGCTGGAAGGCTGGGATTGTCCAGGCTGCAGGCCCACGGGAACCACGGAAAATCTGAGCAGCCAGTTCAAGGGATCAGTGAGAGGAAAGAGGAAAGAGAACTTTCCTGGCAGGGTGCAGTTGCAGTTTCAGTCTGGGGTGACCCGCTGTTGCCATGACCCCGTGGAGTGAAGCGGCTCCGTGTTTGCGGGAGCCCTGCTGGGTTTGGGCTCTCCCTGTGGGAGGGACGGAGCCCAAAGTGACCCTGAATTGTTCATTTGCAGGTCGCTGCCTCTGCTCAGCACCGTGTCACCCCCCCGAGGCCACCAGGGGCTGGGGGTGTCCAGCTGGGAGCTGTGGGACCCCTCCATGCTGTCGCTCCTGCCAGGAATGGCTCCCAGTCCCTCCTCCACAGCACTGCCCTGCATTTCTTACCCAACACGAGCCTTTCACTGCAACTTCTGCTGCGCCTTAATCCCATTTCCCTGTGCTCGAGGCAGCCTGTGCCAGCCCAGCTGGCATTGCTGCTCGCCATCCCACGCGCTGGGAGCACACCTATTTCCACAGGGAGAATTGATTATTTTCCCCTGCAGCTGCACTTGCTGTACACAGGAATTATGGGTCCTTCCACACCTGTGAGAGAAACATTATCCTCAGCCTTCAAGGGTGAAGCATCTTATATTTAGTTGGACTAAATAATGATTCTTCTCTATCTTTCATATCGGGATTTAAGAGCACCCTGGAGCTACAAAGTTTATTAGAACCCATAAGAAGAACTGTACCATAAACGGGACAACTGTGGCCATAAACCTGCACCTTGAAGTTGTAACAAATCCTGGGATGTTGAAGTAGGACACGGTCTTGTCTCAGTCAGCAGAAAGGAAAAGGAAAAAAAAAAAAAAAAAAGGAAAGAAAGAGAAGAAATGCAAACTTAAGCAGAAATGAGGCCTGGAAATATAGAGAGCAAGAAAGGGGAAAAAAAATAATAAGAAAGCAAAGCGTGGTGCTTGCAGAACCTGCTCAGCTGGAGCCCTGGGCAGGTGCCCATGGGATGCAACTCAGATTAATGGGGAGAGAGAGAACAGGGAGCTGGAGGAGGAGAGGGGAAGGTGAAAGGAAGGAGGTGCTGGGGGGATTTATGAGGCACCGGGAGGGTCCCTGCGGTGAGGGAGGGGCTGCTGCTCACACGGCTCAAGGCAGGTGAAGGGCTCAGCCCCTCCTGTCACCTTTGGGCGAGCCCCGGTGCCGGGAGGAACAGCCAGAGGGGACAAATCCCAGCGATTTGTGACGGAGGTGGGGCAATGTCACCGGGCACCACCTGCTGCGGGGGGAGGATGTGGTGGGCAGTGGGCTCAGAGCCCCCCTGGTCCCCCCCGAGGGCGCAGCTCTCGGTTACCCCGCACCTCTCCTCTGCTGGCTCTCCTCCCCGTAACTCCTCTGCTTTATTTTACTGTCACTTATTCAGTTCGCATTTCCTTCATCGGGAGCCAAAAGCTTTTCAGCGTCTCAGCCTCCGAGCTCTCTCCACTCCCCCATCCCCGGCCGGGGGGGCCCGGGCTGCTCTGGTTCGTGCATTCCCGGCCTCCCGCAGCCATCGCCGCCTGATCCCGACACGTCAAACAACTTCTGGGATCTCATCAAGGGGGGCAGCTCCGAGCACAGCGCACGCCACGGCGGCTCAGGAGCCAGCACAGCCCCGGCCCTCCCCGCCAGCCTTCACTCTTTTGTCACATCGGGTTGTTTTTCCTGCTGTTGAATAGATTAAATGACACAGGGCTTTTTCTTTTCTTTTTTTTTTTTAGAGTAATTGAGTTTTATTTTGGAGAGGGGAAAAATGGAGAGCTAAGTGGGAAAAGGAGGGAGATAGGAATAAACCACACATCTTTTTATATAGGATCCACAGTTAATTCTTAATTAGAACTGACAGATGCTTCTCCCATAATCCTATTCCCAACATGTTCTGTTTGCTTTGTTTGGCGCTGCATGATACATGGTGGCATCGTAATGACCTTTCGCAACTCCTCCTGGAAGTGTTATTGGCACTCCAATGATTTATTGCATGTTCCAGTTGATTACTGGGCCATTTGTCAACATTTTTTTTTTTCGCTCTCCATAAACCTGTCTCCTGTGTCACAGACATCCGCGAGCATGAAAATTTAAACAAATAAAGTGTGCGGCTGGTAGGCGGCATCTGACTGTGACTCCAGGCTCACAGCACAAACCCATCCTGGCCCCAGCCAGGGCTCAGACCCTGCAGGGTGAGGGATTGTGCCTGCAGGAGACCTGGAACTCCTGGGCGATCCAGAGCTGGATTTTAGGGAGCGCTCTCCAGGTGATCAGTGCCGGCTGCTCAGTTGTTTATTGGCATTCTGGTGCCGCTTATGGGAACGGGGGAAAACCAGCCCTGGAACCTAACCCCAAAATAATTATCCTTCAGTCAGTGCCTGAGGAGAACCTGGGTTCTGCCCCTGGGTTGGCCTCACGGGGCGAGCGGAGCCGGGGGGCAGATGGGGGAAACATTCTGGATCAGGATCCAGCCAGAAGCACGAGGAGCCCCCCAAAGGAGAGGCCTTTAGGGGCGAGGACAGAGCCAACACCACTCAACCCACCAACGCTCCTCTGGGCAGGGGGAGTTCTGCCAGGCTGGCCAAAATTCCAGCACAAAACCACAATTATTCCAAGCTCAAGGAGCTGCTGTCCCCGTGCCGGCGCAGCCCCAGCCCCAGGCACCCCGGGATGGATGGATGCAGGCCCCCAGAATCACCTGCCTGATTTAAAAATCCCGGCCCAGAAGTAAACTGGATATAGAGGCTGTTAGAGTGGCCTGGAGCATCTGCACTGCATTTCGAGGAAGCTTTTCCAGGCACTCGTATAAATCACGGCTCTGCTGCAGGAAAGGCAAGGTATTGTTTCACTGCTGTGACATCAATGCAGGCCACATAAATAATTTTTTATTAAGTGTGCAGTGCCCTGTAAAAATACACCCGGAGCTGAGGATACTGCAGAGTGAATGCAGAGGCACAGCAGCTCGAGCAGCCCTTCCTGAGCAGGAGAGGGTGGGATGAGAGGAGCCTGCCGGGGTGGGGAGAGGGTGGCTGGGTCCTTTTCCAATTCCAGCTCGGATCGGCATGTAACGTATGGCTTAATTTCCTCTCAAATTAGACACTTGATAAAAAAAGTTATTATATCTGTCAAGTTGCCAGTGCTTTTTATGAGCGTGATAAACTAAGAACCACTGCTTTACAAACCTTGATAGGATGTTTCAGTACCTGGAAAACAATTTTATTGCAGCCTGGACTACTAACAAATTGCAAATACTGATTAAACCATAAAGTTACAACAACATTAAAAAATAATGAGAGGTTATTGCGCGGGGGGAAGGCTCTGGAGCAGCTGATGCAGCTGCCAGGTTTGCTCTGTGTGGGGGAACAGGGCAGCCTGCAAAGAGCAGCTCTCCAGGAGAGCTTTCCTGGGGCACAGGCTGGGTGCAAGGGGGGACAGGGACAGGAGAAGGGGACAGGGACAGGATAAGGGGACAGGGACAGGAGAAGGAGTCAGGGACAGGAGAAGGAGTCAGGGACAGGAGAAGGGGACAGGGACAGGAGGAGGGGACAGGGACAGGAGAAGGGGACAGGGACAGGAGAAGGAGACAGGGACAGGAGAAGGGGACCCCGGCGCTGTCTGTGCTCTGCATTTCCCTCACCGGGGAGATTCAGGGTCAGAGCTTTGCACAGAGACACCACAACCCCACCCCAGGCTGAGGGGACCGTTCACCCCTGTCCTGCCTCCCCGTGTGCTGAGCTCTGCGTGCTGAGTGCAGGTGCTCTGCACGTCCCCAGCTCCGAGCAGGGCCAGGGCCCAGCTGGGACTTCACACCTGGCACATCCTGCTAATGGCATTCCTGCCCTGCAGCACCTGCCTGGCACAGCCCCGGGGCCTCCCGTGTCCTTGTCCTTGTTCTGCTCCTCAGCACCAAACTCTGCCTCTCTCCCTCCCACCTTCATTTAAGGTCCTGCTTAATTACTGCATCACGCCATGGCTGAACTAATGATGCTACAACTGGAAACATTCGGGGTTATTGCCAGCAGGGTGGGTTGGTCAAGGTGATCAGAATGTGTTTGCTGAGGAAGGTGATGGAAGAGGGCCAGTGAGCAAACAGGCAGAAAGACGAAAATGGAAGTGGGAAAATGTCCCCATGTCAGGCAAGATGGTCCTTGGAGAGGCCACAGGGGCCTGAGATGGGGCTGCTCCTTCCTCCTCCTCCTCCTCACCTGCAAGGTGAGCCCCTTTATCTCTCCGAGACCCAGGCACAAACAGATCTGTTACCAAGAGGAGAATCACAGAAAAATTACCCCAAAGCAAAGATTAGGGGGGAATCTCCTTTCTTTTTAGCTGAACTGCCTGTAACAAAGAGCAGCCTTTCCCAGCCCTTGGCTCCCAGCAGGGCAGCTCCAGGAGGGGTCCAAGCTGGGGAGAGCTGTCTGACAGCTGCTCTGGGGCTGGGGCTGCCCCTCACTGCTGGCCTCTG
Source organism: Illadopsis cleaveri (assembly GCA_013399915.1). NCBI lineage: Eukaryota > Metazoa > Chordata > Aves > Passeriformes > Timaliidae > Illadopsis > Illadopsis cleaveri. The sequence continues at coordinate 72,068 of VXBB01016374.1, read as the reverse complement.
TGTCCCCACATGTCCCCACATGTCCACACATGCCCCTTGTCTCTCCAGAGCCCGAAATCCCAATGCCTGCTGGAACAAGCCCCTGCCAGAGAGAGGGTCCGTTCTGCCCAAACCAGCCAAACGAGGCCAGTGTTGAGATCCCTGAGCTGTGAATCCCCCGGGCTGCTCTCACAGGGCTCCCCCCTGAGCTCTGCTGGCACACCCTGCCTGGCAAGTGCCGCCCCAAAACCACCAGCCTGGGGCACAGTGTCCAGGTGTGCCCCAGCCTGTCCCCAAAGGTGAGGCTGCCCGGGGCTGGCAGCGATGGAAATCCGTGCTGCTGCTGCTGCTGCTGCTGCTGCTGCTGCTGGGAGCTGAGGCGCTTGCTTATGCACACACAGAACTGGCATTTTGCTAGATTTAGGGAAGTAGGCAAGACGTATTTGTCTGCGGAGGCTTTGCACCTTCGGCAATTATGTCTGCAGTCTGGAAAACAACAGCAGCAGGGTTGCAGCAGGGAGGGGAAAAAAAAAATCCTATCATGTCAGAATAATGAGATCTGTGATTTCAGCACTTACTGGGTCAGAGACACACGCAGTGTGTTATCTGTAATGCTTCCCCCTGACATTCAGGGAAATTGCATTTATGCAGGGGACACGAGGCACCGGAGCACGGCGAGTGCCTGGCAGGGGCTGCTCTGCCCTGGCCTCCCCTGCCCCCTTCCCTGGGGCTCCCGGGAGCCCCCCGGTGCCACCAGGGAGCAGGTGACAGCACAGCCCTGTCCCTGTTGGCTTCGTGCCCTCCCTGGGACGTGAGCGGCCGTGTCGGCAGTGCCAGCCCAGGGAAGGGCTCTGTTTGTGCCCTGCAGGGGCTGTTTGTGTCCCCCAGGGGCTGTTTGTCGCCTCCAGGGGCTGTTTGTCCCCTCCAGGGGCTGTTTGTGCCCCCCAGGGGCTGTTTGTGCCCCCCAGGTGCTGTTTGTCCCCCTGGGCACACTGCGGGGGTCAATGACAGCCTCCTGCTCACCCCCTTGGGGTGTCTCAGGTGAGTTTCAGATCTCACCCTGCGCTGACAGCAGCAGATGAGGAGTGAGGGGTCATCCCGACCCCTGCCAGGGTTTGGGTTTCACCCAAAGGCTCCCCAGGGTGCAGGAGGAGGGGTGGGACAGTCCCCGGGGACACTGTCCCCAGCACGGAGCCGCTGCCAGCCCCAGCTCGGGGACACACCCCGGGGACGGGGGCACGGGGAGGGAAACACGGCCAAAAACACAAAACGCAGCCCGAGGTGGGCAGGGCTGGGCTCTCCAGGAGACAAACCAGAGTTTTCTCATAACCTGGAAACGCTCCACAGGCATTTCTGAAGTTTTAGAGAAGCAACTTAAAACCAGAGGAATTCCTTCCCCTCCCTCTCCCTGCAGCAACCCGGAGCGGTGAAACTCAAAACATTTTGCTTTACCAATTAAAATCTCGTGTTTTCATCCAAACCAGCTTGTTTTCCAGCACAAGTACAGTTTTACCGACAAAAATCTATTTTCTGGTAAAAAAGCAACCAACCTTTGAGCTGAGGAAGGGGCTGAGGGGCTGTGGGTGGGAGCTGTGCCCCGGGGGCAACATCCTTTGCAGGTTCCCAGACCCCAGGACAACTCACAGCCACTGGCACTGGCCAAACCATCACTCAGATGAACCAAAGCAGAACATCATTTTTTATTTTTCTCTCAAAGATGAGAGGTCTTGGACTGGGAGCCTCAGAATAATCCAGTGGCTCTGGTTCTGCTGCTCTGCTCTCCCCACCATCCCGGGGATCATTGCAGCTTTTTTTGTTTCCCCCTCTCTCTGGTGGAGCAAACCCTGTCCTGATTAAAAGGATCTCATTTTCCAGCTGTTTGAGGCCGCCTGGAGCACAGGGATCAAACCTCCCACTGTGGAGAGGCCGTTGCAGCCCGAGGCCAGCTCTGAATTTTGCCAATAGCTCCAATATTTACAGTTTTCCTTGAGGGCTTTCATTACAGGCCGCAGAGCTTTCACAGGCGGGGTCTGGAGTTTGTCTTGGACCTGCTCTGCAAATGTGGGGCTGCCTCTGCAGCCTTTGGGGATGGTTCCTGTGTCAGACAGGAGGAGGAGGAGGAGGAGGAAGTAGAGAAGGAGGGAGGTGTGTGTGTCTGTGGCTGCATCCCTGGGTCGCCCCCTCATTCCCCCTCTCCCAGGGCCCTCCCGGACAGGGGAGCTGGGAAAAGATCCTGCTGGGCCATGATTTTCATTCCCAAGCTGAAGCCATGAGCCCTGGCTGGGGGGGTGGTTCACAAAACCCCTCACCAAGGCAGCAATTCTCCCCCCAGGCAGCAAGGAGGGAGTTAAACCCCTCAGCAAACCCCCCCCGGGCAGCAAGGAGGGAGTTTCACCTCCTGGTATTGCCGTGGAATGGTTTGGGTTGAAGGGAACCTTGAGAACCACCTCGTTCCAAACCTCCTGCCGCGGGCAGGGACACCTTCCACCAGACCAGCTCCATCCCACCTGGCCGTCACCCCCATGAAAAGCCCTCAGACTAGCAAAAATTGACTTTTTTTTCAGCCCAACCCCGCCTGCCTGGCTCTCTGGCTCAGGCAGAACCTGCCCAACCTCACTGACCCCAAAGGGGTTTGTTTTCCCAGGGCAGGGCAGGGCAGTGGGGCTGCCCCAGAGCCCAGCCTGGTTTTGGGGAGGGCACAGGCAGTGTCCCCTCACCCTGTGCCCACCAGCAGGGCCCCAGAGCTGTGTCTGAGGGGATGGAATCTCCCCAGAGCCGTGTGTGAGGGATGGAATCACCCCAGAGCCGTGTTTTAGGGGCTGGAATCACCCCCCAGCCCCGCAGAACGCTCCTGCCCGGCCGGCTGCTGATCTTCTGGGCAATTATTTGGAAGTAATGAAAGTGAATGCATGACATTTAAAAAAGAAACTCCGCTGTCAGCAGGAAAGCTGCCACATTCCTCCCGCACCTCGGAGAATACGCTTAGCTTGAAATAATGTTCATTTTAGCAGAGTTGTAAATTACAAGTGCGCTGGGGTCTTGTGGGATTTATTACCATTTGGAAAGAGGTTAGAGGCCTTGCGCTGTGGCTGCTGCATCTGGTGCACGCTACAGAGCAGAGTTTGGAGGGGAAAGAAAAGCACCTTTTATAGCCCATCCCTGGTGGCTTGTACCGCCAGCCTTACACACGCACCCCAGCGCCAGCAGGGCACAGGAAGGATTGCAGAATCCCTTCTCCCAGCTGCTCATCGTTATTGATCCGTCGTTATTAATGCCCAGTCATTAATACCCAGTGACCCAGCCTGGCTGGGCTGGGCAGGCAGCGAGGCCCCAACCCTGAGTGCTGCGTTCTGCTGGGACAGGTCTTTAATTTTCTCAGGTTTATGTTCTTCTTTCTTTCTTTCTT
>VXBB01016374.1:55605-67915 GCA_013399915.1 Illadopsis cleaveri | reverse complement strand
TCCTGTCCTCTCCTGTCCTCTCCTGTCCTCTCCTGTCCTGTCCCCTCCTGTCCTGTCCTGTCCCCTCCTGTCCTGCCCTGTCCTGTCCTGTCCTGTCCTGTCCCGTCCTGTCCTGCCCTGTCCTGTCCTTGGGAGCAGAGCAGGCTGTGCCAGCAGGGACGGTCCCAGGGCTGAGGGGCTGGCAGGGGCTGTGGGACAGTCACCCCCTCAGGCTGGCAGAGCTCTGGGTACATTTGTACATCGGGCACAAACATCCCTGGTGCTGGGGAGGCTGAGAGGCCAAGGTGGGTGGTTGGCACCCAGAGCATCGACCTCACCGAGAGCCCCAGCTCGTCAACAGCCTCCCAGTCCAGGGATGGGATTTTCTTAGATCCCGAGTTCTCCTCCCCATATGTTTATCTCTGTGAATCCCATTAATCATGTTCTGTGCCTGGACAGTTTGTAACACCACATCCATCCACCAAGAGCTGTTATCCTACACCCTGAAGATCTGTCAGATAAGCAGCCAGGTCAGCTGCAGCTGTTCCAATATCCTGAAGAAATCAGATTTATCATTTTAGATTAAAGAAAAGCCCCAGACAAGCACAGGGCCCAGAGGATCCCCCACCCTCCTGCGGGCTGGCTGGGACCCTGTGTGTGTTGGCCCTGCAGGTGCTGCTGCCGCCTCCCATCCGCAGCCCGTGATAAATGGCTGCGGGGTGCCAGGTACAGTTCAACGGGGAAAAAATCCCGACATGTGACGGAGGCATCTCCTCGCAAGTCATCAATCTGGGGGGAGGCCGGTGCCAGGACAAGCTTCTCACTCACTCCATCGTCACCCGCTGCCAGAGGCAGGGCGGGAGGGAGGCCCTGCCATTTTCCACTCACACTGACGGTGCTCCCCGTGTTAACCCTGTGTGCGCCCCGCGGCTCACACGGGGCCCTGACAGCCCCAGGGGTGGGCGATGCTCAGTCTCTGCCCCCCACAGCCACCGTTAACCCTTTCATCCCCACGGAAATGCTGTAACACCCCCTGGCAGGGACTGCAGAGTCAATCACGGCCCAGGGAGCGCTCCAGGCACATCCCTGAGGAGCAGAGCAATGCTGGCTCCCTCGGGGCTGCTGCCCATGAGCCCGGCCCGTGGCCTCTGCAGCTACAGAAAACACGGCTGGGCCCTTCAGGCATCCCTGCACGCTCCCCTCAGGCTTTTGCTGTGATTTCAGGTCTCTGGAATCCCACTGTGCCAGCAGGAGCTCTGGCTGGAACGGGTCCCTCTCTGCCTGGTGGCACCGGGGTCTCTCTGGGGAGCCGAGGGTCCTGTCAAGGTGCCCCTGCTCCCCTCTGCACAGTCACATCCCCAGCCCCGTGCCTGGTGCCAAATTGAGTTGTAGCCGTGAATTATTTAGAAGCATCAGTGGAATATTGTTGTATCAGTAACGCAGACTATCAGTTTGTGGCCTTGGGGCTGCCTCAGTTACACACTCCATCACTATTTTCTCTCATGAATAATGTAGGAGTGGAATTACTCTGCATGTAGAGAATTCATACCCTGAGAAAACAAGGTTGCTCCAAAATTAATTTTCCGTACTAAAAGAGCGACAGAAAATCAATTAATCGCATATTATTCTATACGGAGACAGAGTAAGGGAAACAGGGAAAATGGCTGTAGCTATACATCAGCAAACGCTGTATTGGCAGAGAGCTTTGCAGGGAGGTGAGTTACAGCCAGCTACAAAGAAGGGAAATATATTCCGCCCGAGAGAGCCCTCCAACATCAGACTCGGCTCACACGCAGCCAGCTGGGCGCTGCTGCCGGCGAGGAGGAGCTCGGAGCTCGCAGCCCTGCCTTCCTCTGCCTGGCTCCTTCCTTTGTCCTGCCGCTAGCGGGCTCAGCTCCCGGCCCGAGGGAGCCGCTGCTGCAGCCCCGGCTGTGCCGAGCATCCCGCGGGGATCCCGGGGCGGGACGGAACCGCCGGGGCGGGACGGAACCTCTGCAGGAACTGCCCGCACGAGTTCAGAAACCTCATCTGGGTGAAGCTCCCGCTTCACCACGGAGCTGGAAAGCCTGGGGGTGGATGGGGCCCAGCGGTGCTCCCGGGGCTCTCCTGGCCCGGGGCACATCCCGCCATCCCGGCTCTGCTCCTGCCCCTGGCACCCATTTCCCGCTGCTGCTGTCAACGGCACCTCGTTTATAGCTCTTTAACTCAAATACTAACCAGCCGTTGTAGACCAGAGCTGAGAGAATTAATTAATATTTAAAACTGCTTTGAGTCTCGCGGCAGAGCATCGCTCCTCAGAGCACTTCTGGAAAGGAGGGAATGCTGTGAGACTGCTGCAGAGTCAGGCTCTAGACCAGCACAGAACCATCACAGACAGCGAAAATGTCCTGCCCCTCTTTCCCTGGGCTGGTGCTGCTTCCCCTCTGCTCCAGGACACTCCAGGGATCTGCTCCCATCAGAGGAGTGGAGGTTCCTCAGTGGAGTTTGGTTTATTTCTCCTCTTCAGCACTTCAAAGTGACTCCACCAGCAGCACAGGGCCACAGAAACGCCCATGGAAAGGCTGAACCACACTGTGACCTGTGTCTGTTCCACTGCCTCATTAGCTTTGATTAATAACACTCACTGGTTTAACAAATGTTAGAATAATTATGGGATGAGAAGTTACGAGGCTGACCTCAAAAAAAAAAAAAAAAGGTCAAACATCAACAGCATCTTCAGGAACAAAACTCAAAACCAGCTAATCTGGTCTTACTGCAGTAATTATTTTTCCCCAAGCTCTTAATTCTTCTGTCATCTCCTAGAACTGCTAAGTTTTTAGGGTCATCACACAGTGGAGATCATTTTTCCAGCAAGGAAAACAGAGATTTCAAAGTGTCCACAACAACAACAACAACAACAACTGCAACGGCACGTACAAGTCTTGGGGTTTATTGCAGGGTTATTAACCAGGATTGTTTCTAAACTGAATTTACAGGGATTTTTATTTTTCTTGGCACTATGAACAGGAAAAACTGAAGAAACAATCCTCTGTACCTCTCCCAACATGTCCTTTACCATCCCTAGATGTGGCTAAAAACCCACCACAGGAGTCAGAGGCCAGCAGCAAATGAGAGTGGGTGAAACCTCAGATGTGACACAAGAATTGTCTGTTCTTTCAGTGAAATGGAGGGCGGCGTTTTCTCTCCATTTGTCCAAATCCAAAACATCAACAAGGGGGAAAATAAAATGATGTATTTTTATTATTTAAGCCCAGCAACCACACACCAGGCCTGGGTGTCAATCAGAGATTGATTCGGGTTGGGAGGGACCCTAAAGCTCATCCAGTGTCCCCCCTGCCATGGGCAGGGACAACTTTCCCTGTCCCAGGTTGCTCCAAGCCCTGTCCAGCCTGGCCTTGGGCACTGCCAGGGATCCCCTACAGCTGCACAGCTCTGCTCCTCACAGCAGTGTGGGTTTTTCCTGCCTTGGAGGACACAAAGGGCTCCCAGAGCCCTGACGCAGGTGTGTGCACTCCCTGGTGCCTGTGCTGAGCCACGGCTTTACCTGTGCCTGCAGGACGGTGCCAGAGGCCACAGGAGTGACCCGAGGACAGCAGAACCCGAGTCCCCTCCTGCTCCCCGTCCCCCCCAGCAGCAGTGATTTATCTGGGGCTCTGCAGAGCTCCGGGCACGGGGCCCCGGCCGGCGCAGCATCTCGGCGGGGATGGAAGTGTTTAAGGAGTGTCTGCGAGTCCCCGGCCGCAGAGACATGAAAGGGAAGATGCTGGCCGTGATTTACGGCGCGCTGAGCGCTCTGACAGTCGCGCTGTTTGAAAGCGCTGTCCTCTGGCTTCCCGCGGGCCCGGGGAGGGCTCGGCCGCTCGGTGCGGGGGCGGAGGAGCGGATTGATGGCGCTGCGGAGGAGCCGCCGGGGCCGCTCCCCTCCCGCCCCCCGCCAGATGTGCGGCAGGGAGGGAAGATCTGCTCCGGAGGGTGCGCTTGGATCCCAAGCCCTCAGCAACGCAGATGTTTATTGGCTTATAAATTCAGTCTTTGGCGAGGTTCCTCAGAGCCGCCGTGGTGGCTCTGCTGTCCCGGGATGGGGACATTGCCATCCCAGGACACGGCGGGGATGTGGCTCAGATTGGTCACAAGGATTGGGAAGGTGCAGCAGTGCCCCCCTGCCCATCTAGCCCTGATTTAGTGCAGCTGAACCTTCCCTGCCTGTGACTCCGGGCAGCACGAGGCACGGCCAGCGGGGAGGGCAAAGCCTCCCCCCTTCTCCATCCCTCTTCCCCCCAACCGGGCATGGCCTTAAACCCTGGGAAACGAGGAGAAGTGTCTCTCTGTCCTTGCTTTGCTTGGCTTTTGGGACTCATAATTTGCCTTTGAGCGTGAAGGATGGAAAGTTCCTCACAGGCAGAGAAAAGGGGTCAGATTTGAGGCAATAGCAGGACCCTGGAGCTGGGATTTTTAATGACAACGACTTTCTTTGAAGTCTGTGGTGTGAGAACTGCCTGCCCCGTGTCCAGCAGCCACCACCACCCCACTGGAGCTGCAGCCACTTGGGCTCTCTGGCCCCTCCACACCGTGCCCGGGTCCTCCAGCAGCCTTTGCTGGAGACCCCAAATCCCGCCCTGCCAGTCCCTCGAGCTTTGATACCGACACTTCAAACATTGGATTATTCTGTCCACCCCCTTCAGACTAAATCTGCCTTGGAAAACAAATGACTCTGTTGGGCTCAAAACGCTCCCGCAGCTGACTCTGTAATGAGCTGTTTATTATAGTTCCCATAAGTGAAATCCATTAAGTCTGACAGAAATGCAGCGAAAGTTTACATTCCGCATCCGTTCGAGGGCAGTTCGGAATTAAATTTGCCCCTTCCCTCCTCCACCCCAGCAAAGCTGCACACGATACTCCAATGAATTTTCCATCACTATTTTCCAGAAGAGTAAGGCTGAACTTGAGCGGGCCCTGGATGATTTGGCAAGTTGTCCAACTCGTCTGCTCCGAGTCTAAATTTTCTCCCTTCCAGTGTCAGTTTTCATGCTTGAAAACTTGAAAGGAAGAAAGGTGGTTTGGGGATGACATTGTTCCTTAAATCTTATGCCTGAGTGATTGGATGTTTTCTATCCTCCTCTCCAGATTAATCTCGGGGCATTGGGGTTACTGTTACAGCTGGATGGAAAATGGTGTTTCCATTGTACGGGAAGTTCTGAGGTTTTGTCCCAAACCTAGACAGAAAACCAGTGTCTGTTACTGTCTCATAACTCAACAATTAATCCTCTTCTTGGGTATCAATTACATTGTGACCTTAATACAGAACAGTGAAGTCAAAATGAAAGATTTGGGGATTTTATAAGCAAAATGTCATAGTTTCAGACAGAAAGTTAAACAGAACCTAGATGTTAAAGCAAAACCTTTTGGTTTTTTTTTGCTGTTGATTTGTCATTTTTCCACAGAAAACCATTCCAGGTACATCCTTTTCACCCAGTTTTATTGTTGTTTTTAAGCCCTGTCTAACTCAGCCCATGCCTGGGGGCAGTTTTCAGCTCTCCTGACAGAACTGGGAATGGTGTGGAGCAGTAAAAGGTGTGAGAACGGGGGACAGAACGGAACAAACAGGACAAAACGGGCAATGAGGACCTGAGATAAAACCCTGTATCCGGGGAAAACCCCCTGACCTTCAGTGTGGGGTCCCAGGGAGGATTGGGAAGGTGCCAACTCTGCCCTCCTGCTTTTCCAGCCCTGATTTACAGCAACTGAACCTTCCCTGCCTGTGACTCCGGGCAGCACCAGGCACGGCCAGCCAGGAGGGCAAAGCCTCCTCCCTTCTCCATCCCTCTTCCCCCAAACCGGGCACGGCCTTAAACCCCGGGAAACGAGGAGAAGTGTCTCTCTGTCCTTGCTTTCCTTGGCTTTTGGGACTCATCATTTCCCTTTGAGCGTGAAGGATGAAGGAGAGGCAGCTGCTGTTCTCCCCTCTGCAGGAAGGTGGGAGCATCACCCGGCTCCCCCTGGGGAAGGGGATGAGTCTCTCCCGCCGGGAATGGCTCTGGAAATCGCAGCGATTTCACCCAGAGCGCCGGGAGAGGCTGATTGACCTTGGGGAAGCGTTCCGTCCCGCCGCAGATTGCAATCAGGGAATGTCTCCGAGCCCGCGGGCCGGGAATGCGGGAAGATGATCCCAAAGGCAATAAAACAGGGAGAAATGCTGCCCAGCCACACATAGAGAGAACTGTATCCTCGAAATTACATTTCCTTCCTCCCCTCTCCTCCTCCTCCGAACGTGGCACCGATTTGTCAAGCCCGGACAGATATTCCGGGGCTGTGAGCCTGGTTTATCACACCTGCGCGGGGCGGAAGAGAGGCTTTGATTAACGCAGATAAATCCAAAGGATGTTTGATGGTTGTAGTTTGTAAATCCAGCAAGAAAGGACTAATTTCTCCGCGGCCGTGCGGGGTGTGTGGGAGCCGGAGAGCCTGTCCGCATTAGCATATAAATGCATTTAAAGTGAGACAAATCCTGGTGGCTTTGGCAAGCGGGAGACCTCTGGAATCGGCAATGTAAACTGTTTAGAAAAGGAAACATTTCTGTTTAAATGTAAGGAAAAGGCGGCTGGGGAAGGTAAACATCCTCCCAGAGCAGAAATCGCCGCGGAACTCGCCTGCACGTGGGGAAAGGCGGCCGTGGGAGTTCTGGAGCTGAACCCGGGCACCGGGAGCAAATCCCGCTCCAGGGAGGCTGCGGCACTCGTGGGAAGATCCCCACGGAGCAGGAAAATTCCCAGCCAGAGAGCCCCAGGAGCAGGGAGGGACGCACACACGCGGCTCCCAGCGCTGCCAAGCCCAGATCCAGCGGGATAAACTCTCCTTCCAGATGGGGCTGGGTGATTTAGGAGCGCAGACTCATCAAGGGCTGGGCGGCTCCTTTGGTCTGCGCTTCCCAATTCCCACCGCCCAGGGCTCGGCAGCTCCCAGCGCTGCAGAAATGACAATAGCAATGAGGAAGCTTCAGAAGTCTTAATTAAGCAGTGACCCGAATTTCTGTCTCTCAGCCTGGAGGAGTTTAAGGTACAGCCAGGCCTGTTCTATAAGACAATTTACCCCTCCAGAACCACCCACTGCAGGGCTCCATGGCAGGTTCTTGTGCAGAAAAAGAGGAAAAGGAGAAGGGAATGCTGGCAGAGGCCCAGGGAGGCCCCAGCCCTGCAGAATCCCCGTCCCCTCACGCACGACCCCGCTGCAACACCAGCCTCGTCCAAATAGTCAAGATTTTGTCTGTTCATCACTCAGGGTTTGTTTTGGAAACAGCTGTTGGTCCGTGTGGTAAAACAGAAGATGGAAAGTGTCACAGGAATGCGGTTGTCATGAGAAACCTTCCCCAGGAATGGCAGGGAGATTTATATCCTGCGTTTGCTTTTAATTTGATGCATATGGCTGCAGATGCCTGGGATCGGGGAATGGCACCCGCAGCCAGGACACATTTTTCAGGGATGGCTGGTGGCCGAACACAGGAGCAGAGCTCGCTGCAGCCCCAGCACCGGGAGGGAGAGAGAGCCCAGCCCCCGGGGCTCTGGGGCCAGCCCAGGTGTCCCCACAGTGTCACCGAGCTGCCTCCCCAAGCCTGGCCCTGAGCTCTTCCTCCTCTGTGCGTCCTGTACCTGGTGCTGCCCCCCTCAGCACACCTGAGCCCCACCCCCGCACACCTGAGCCCCCCCCGGGTACACCTGAGCCCCCTGGGCATCCACGCAGGGGTTGCCACCTGTGCCAGACCCTCAGGTGAAGCATCCCAGTCCTTTCCTGCCCCCGCTCACGGCCATCGCTTCCTCACAGCACTTTTAAACAATTCTCAGATTTTCCCAGCCTGGCTTTGGCCCGGAGTGTGAGGAAGGCAATGGGCAATCAAGAGTTCAAATGCTTTNCATGGCCATCGCTTCCTCACAGCACTTTTAAACAGTTCTCAGATTTTCCCAGCCCTGCTTTGGCCCGGGGTGTGAGGAAGGCAATGGGCAATCAAGAGTTCAAATGCTTTTCTCTCCCTCTTCGTGTTTCTTTGGGAAAAAAAACCCCAACCAAACACAAACAAACCCAAACCAGATGTGGCCTGGGCACTGCGGATGGAGCGGGAATCTCACGAGTGGTCCTGGAGATAAACAAGGCTGGGCTTGTAAAATGGAGACGGGTGTTGTGTGGGGAAGGGAAGAGGGCTGAGGAGAGGATCTCATTTCCCTGAAATTAGAAAAATGTGATCTTTTAAATGCAACTCTTTTAAAAGAAAGGAAGAGAGAGGGAGAGCAATGCAGGGAATGCCACAAAAGTCATGTAGGCAGGAGTGTGCAGCTGGCTGAGTTTGAAAACAAATGATTTTAATCAGCTGCTATTCAACTGCTGTCAGCTCTGATTTACTGTGTGCAGCCAATTAAGGGTTTGGGGGGTTCAAAGATTAGGAGTGAAAACCTAAAGCACGCTGTTAGAGGGGAGGAACTCTGCAGCAGGAGCAGGAGTGGGGCTGGCCCAGCCCTTCCCTGGGGTAACCCAGGGCTGTGGGATCAGATCCCAGATCAGGCACAGGGGCTCTCTGGGGTTTGGGCTCAAGGGGTTCTGTGTCAGCCCAGGCTGGGTGGGGGGCCCAGGGCACAGCCCCTTCCCCTGCCCAGGCTCAGGGCAACTCCCAGGATCCCTCTCCAACGTGGGACACCCCAGTTCCTCTGGACCCACACAAAACCCAAAGCTGGATGAAAGGAGCAGAGGACTTTCCAAGTGCTGTGAAGGAATAGGCACGGTGGTCAGTGATGGAGGGATGGAATGGCCACGGTGTCCCCCTGGGTCCTTTCCAGGTCTGCTGCAGCACCAGCACCTGCCTGTCCCCTCTGAAAAAGCAGGCTTCAATCTTTATCCCTCTCACACCAAGCGAGCTACTTCCACCATCCAAAACTGACAGCATGGCCTGAGGCATTTCCCCCTCGCCATCGTCACTAATATATTCGAGGCAAACACTTCCAGCAGGGCTGTGATATGAGCTCCCCACAATTAATTAGTCGGGCTAAGTACTACGCAACCAAGGAAATTAAAAAGAAAAACTATCTTCCAAGTCCAGAGCTATCTGGGTGTTTGCACAACTCCCACCTTAGTGGCAGATAATAGTCTGGAGCCTTTGATCCTCTAATAACTCACAGCTCTTGGTGCTGCTGGAGTGCCACGGGCTGTGGCTGCGGGCAGAGCTGCAGGAGCCGACGTCTGGCTGTGTCCCAGACTATGGTGGCTCCTGTCTGCCCTGACTCTGCAGCTCCTCTCATCCCAAAATGTGCCACTGTGTCCCACAGATTATGGTGCCTCCTGTTTGCCCTGAATCTGCAGCTCCTCTCATCCCAAAATCTCCCACCGTGTCCCACAGATTATGGTGGCTCCTGTCTGCCCTGAATCTGCAGCTCCACTCATCCCAGAATGTGGCACTGTGTCCCACAGATTATGGAGGCTCCTGTTTGCCCTAAATCTGCAGTTCCCCTCATCCCAAAATCTGCCACCGTGTCCCACAGATTATGGTGACTCCTGTCTGCCCCCAGACCTGCAGTTCCCCTCATCCCAAAAATCTGCCACCGTGTCCAACAGATTATGGTGGCTCCTGTCTGCCCCCAGACCTGCAGCTCCCCTCATCCCAAAATCTGCCCCCTCGCCGTCTTTGTTCCCCCCGTTTAGCGCTTTGATTTGTGCAGCTCTGCTGAGAATCTCCCTTGCAGCTTGTTGACTTATCACTCATCCCCGCGAGTTCCCATCCTCTCCCCTCCTGACAGCTTTGCCTAATGTACTTATTCATTCCATTTAAATAAATCGAAGCGGGCCTATGACAGCCGATAAGTGAGTCACACAAGAACAAACAGAAGGGAAGCACTGCAAATAGTCAAATGTCAAGTAGGAATGGAAAACTGTCCCTATAGCTCCAGCGAACCTTAGATGCCTAATATTTATGGCCAATTGATGTCATTAGAAAGTAAATAAGCCCTCTTATGCTGCATTACAAAAGATTAACTGCAAGCAATGGAGTTTAAATAGCACAGATAAGTGCAGATGGAAATAAACCTGTTTAAAGCTGGAAATATTTGCTGAACCTCCTTGCTGCTTTTAAGATAATTGATCTCTGTATATCTGTATTGAATCTTGCCATAAAAGCTTTGAAACGTCTTCTGGCAGAGCCCAGCTCACTCGTGACTCAACCTCTCCTTATCTCTGCAGATTGCAGAGGGTTTTTTCATTCCTCAGCACGCTGGGTGGGGAGCTGGGGCCGGTGTCAGCACTTTCCACCCGGAGATGCTCCAGGTTGGGCTGGAAACCTCCAGCCCCGGCTGCAGCCTTGCCCAGCTCAGTCACACCCCGGGACAGGGGGAACATCTCTCACTGTGCCGTCTGCCCAGCCCCAAAGGACGGCAGGAGCACAAACAGTGACTGGAGTGTGCAGCAGCTGAGGGGCTCTGCAGGCAGCCCAGGGCCGGAGATATTAACGAGTTACATTCTGCTGATGAGGGAAGCCAGCCAGGCAGGAAGGGAGGAGAGATTTGCTGCCCTTGTGCCCACACTGATCTCTGAGCACGTCCCATGCAGAGCCATCCCTGTTCTAACACCACAACACCCTCCCAGCCCTGAGCTGGGCCAGCACAGGGACTCTGGACACCCTGTGAGGCGAGTGAGCGGCACCTGGGAGGGGACAGAGGGGACAGGGGGAGGCTGAGCATGGCTGTGCCCAGAGCAGACACTCACACAGAGCCTGGGGAAGGCTGGGACAGGGGCACACGTGGCCCAGCTCAGCACCAGTGCAGCCCCAGGTACCCTGTGCAGACATTCAGAGCCTGGGGAAGGCTGGGACAGGGGCACACGTGGCCCAGCTCAGCACCAGTGCAGCCCCAGGTGCCCTGTGCAGACATTCACATAGAGCCTGGGGAAGGCTGGGACAGGGGCACACGTGGCCCAGCTCAGCACCAGTGCAGCCCCAGGTGCCCTGTGCAGACATTCACATAGAGCCTGGGGAAGGCTGGGACAGGGGCACACGTGGCCCAGCTCAGCACCAGTGCAGCCCCAGGTGCCCTGTGCAGACATTCACATAGAGCCTGGGGAAGGCTGGGACAGGGGCACACGTGGCCCAGCTCAGCACCAGTGCAGCCCCAGGTGCCCTGTGCAGACATTCACATAGAGCCTGGGGAAGGCTGGGACAGGGGCACACGTGGCCCAGCTCAGCACCAGTGCAGCCCCAGGTGCCCTGTGCAGACATTCACATAGAGCCTGGGGAAGGCTGGGACAGGGGCACACGTGGCCCAGCTCAGCACCAGTGCAGCCCCAGGTGCCCTGTGCAGACATTCAGAGCCTGGGGAAGGCCAGGGCAGGGGCACACGTGGCCCAGCCCAGCACCAGTGCAGCCCCAGCCCGAGGTGCCCTGTGCAGACATTCAGAGCCTGGGGAAGGCCAGGGCAGGGGCACACGTGGCCCAGCTCAGCACCAGGGCAGCCCCAGGTGCCCCCAGCAGGCACCATCTGCAGCGGGACTCGGTGCCAAGGCAGCGCCGCACCACTCGTGCTCTGCAGAAACATTTATTTGATCCTCCAGCTCTGCTTTCAGGATGATTAATCTGCGCCGGGCTGCGTGCTCGGGCTCTCCATAAAGGCAGGTGCATGTGTTGGTGTGCTGCTGCTGTCAGGGCCGTTAATGTAAGCGTCTGTTTTACAGCCCAATTGACAGCAGCATTGTTCTGGCAGGGTTACAGTCTGACATGTGGAATCAATCTTTTTAACCTGTCAATTAATCAGTGGGCAGCTGTCAGCCCAGCTGAAAGGCCTGAAGGACAGTGCCCTTTCAATGGATTATACTGGATGCTCGCTGGAGTAAAATTGAACACTTCAGTCTCAGGAACTCTCCCTGCATCCAGAGCAACGCTCCATCTCCTTCTCCTGCAGGAAACGACACCAGGCCCTCCTGCACGGAGCCAGGCAGGGAGGGACAGCAGTGACAGCCTGGCTGTGTGACACGCTGCCTGTGTGATAAAATGGCTGAGACNCTCAGCCAGCCTGGGGCTGGGAGTGCAGCCCTGCTGTGGAGGGGTGTCACAGGGAGCTGTCCCCATGTCCCCATGCTGGGGCCAACCCCCCAGTCCTTTCTGGCAGCCCCGGTGCCCCCCCAAGCCTCAGCCCTGTCCCTTGGTGGGTGTTGGGACCGTCCTGGGTCCCCACTGCCACCCCGCAGCCTCCTGTGCCAGGCTCTGACCCCACAGCCAGGGCAGCCTCTCTGGGCTGTCTCCTCCTGCAGCTCCTGTCTGTGATTTCTCTCAGGGCTCTCTCCCACCATTCCCTGGCTCTTCCCAAGGGTG
>VXBB01016374.1:43524-54769 GCA_013399915.1 Illadopsis cleaveri | reverse complement strand
TCCTGCAGCTCCTGTCTGTGATTTCTCTCAGGGCTCTCTCCCACCATTCCCTGGCTCTTCCCAAGGGTGGTTCCCACACCTGGAAGGTGCCTGGGGGAGCTGACCCTTGTCTGTAACACCGTCTCCCTTTCCCCACAGCACTTTGGGGTCCTCTCTATGCATCAGGTGTGGGAAAGGGGACAGCAAACAGCCCCCCCGGGTGACTCGGGGTGGCCAAGGTCCCCTGGCAGCGAGCAGCTCCAGCAGGAAACAAAAGCATAACCTTGAAAATGCAGCATTTCCCTGGTCCCCGCAGCCTAATGTTGTGTGGTGCTCGTTGAGCGGCCACTAATTTGATTCATATGAGAAGCTTGACCTTATTCCACCAAGTGTTTTCCAGCCTGGATTTCTCTAACTGCTTGTTTATAGAGAGTATATGGAGCATTTAATGTTTTTTCGGGTGGTTTTTTTTTCAGCTGTTTAGGAACTTGTTGGGATTTTTTTAAGGCAGTCCCAAGAGAGCAGGGCACAAGGCACAGCCTCCTGCCCCCCTCCCAGCCATCAGGGTGCCCAAAGCCCCTCCCTGCTCTGGTGCTGGGCAGGGAGGAAGGATAATTTATTTGGTGGCTGCATCATTAGGTGGAGGTGACTCCAAACGCCATTATCTTTGTTTAGCACAAGCAGGGAGCAGTTAGTGCTCCCTGGGCAATCCATCTTGGGATCAAAAAGCTCTGGAGACGCAGCAGAGCTCTCCTCCAGCCTTAATCTCTCAGCACCATCATTTTCTCAGCCCAGGAGGGGCAGGGACCTGGGTGCCAATGCCTTTCCTGATGAATTTGGATGATTGATCTTTCCAAGCCGCTTTTTGCCTTCCTTGCCATGCAGAGAGAGGCGCAGCGTTTATGGATCATCCCTGTGGACAATCAGTCACAAGGGAAGGAGTCCCCTCCTGCTCTCCAGCCAGGGGAACACACCAAGAGATCAGGATCCACCAGTTACGTGGCAAGGAAAGGCAAATTGTAGGGTGGGAGACAGACACTGAGCGTTTATTTGTATAAAACCCCCGATTTTCTGCCCCAGGTGTGGAGCTGAACCTCGGGAGGGCATGGGCTCCCAGGCAGCCCCAGCAGCCACCGCTCTCACTTGATTTATTTTCACGTTGCACTGCGGGAAATAGAGAAATATTATCTCCTGTTGAGCACAGCCAGCAGAGAGGCAGAGCCCAGCCAAGGTCACGGAGCCAGGCTGAGGCACAGGGTGGCTGAGCCCGGGTCCCTGTGCCCACCTGAGCTCGGGGAGATGGGCTGGGAGAGCCCCTGGCAGCCCCTTGGACAGAGACACTGAAGAAGAGCAAATAGCAGCTGAAATATTTTCATCTGGGGCCCTGTTATAAGAAGTGGCAAGACTAAGGACTGAGGGGCTCCTAATTTGCTCCTGACTCTTTTAATCAAACGGAGCTTTCAGCCCTAATCCTGGGCCAGGCTGTTCGGAAAGGATTGCAGGGAGATTATTCATCAGGAGGAGCAGCAGCTCCGAGCAGTCCTCTCCTGCCAGAGGAACGAGGTGACCCATCCTGCAGCCCCTCCCCAGCCCTGTCAGCCCCTCTTGTCACTTGTCCCTGTCACAGCAGCC
This sequence comes from Illadopsis cleaveri, assembly GCA_013399915.1. NCBI lineage: Eukaryota > Metazoa > Chordata > Aves > Passeriformes > Timaliidae > Illadopsis > Illadopsis cleaveri. Next base: position 53,158 of record VXBB01016374.1, on the reverse strand, counting down.
CCAGCCCTGGGTCTGGGGGCTCAGGGCTGCCTGTGTGGGCTGGATGCTGATGGGACAGCCCTGACCCCTCCCTGCCCCGGCACAGACAGGCACAGCCTGGCAAACACCAGCCCAGGCTGGATCTGACAGGGTCCCCACAGCCCTGCTGGGCTCTGTGGGACACAGGCCACCCACGCTGAGGTCACTGAGCTCTGTTCCTGCTTCTCCCCACCCTGAGGTCCATATCCCGAGGTAAAATCCAAAGTGAGGATTCCCCCCCATGATTGCAGCACGTGCTTGGGTGCGGCTGCACCCACTGATGGTTTATGTGCCAGGCACAATCTCTCCTCCAGCCACAGGAACAGGAGGATTTTGAGGTGAAATCGTCAGATCAAAGAGAGTTTACGGAGGTGCTTTAAACAAATTTTTGCAATAATAATTTCCCCGTGCAGTGCCTGCAATGAAAGGCAATAGATGAGATGGCCAGGGAGCGAGCCCCGGCCGTAAATCACGGCGGGGCTGAGCTGCTCCTGCTCTCTGCTGCCGTGGTTTATGGTGTCATCCCAGCCCCAGCATCCCCGGGTTGAGTTACAGCCTCGCAGGCAGCGGGTGCCCATCCATTATCCCAGATGTAAACAGGTATTCAAATCGCGGCTCCGGAGCCTTCTCCTGGCACTCAATCACTGCCGCAGCCTGACCCCGGCCCTGCCAAGGTCACGGCTCTGATTGCTGCTGCTCTGGCACGGCCCAGCCTGCAGCTCTGACAGCCCCACAGGCTGATTGTCCCCCAAATTAACTCTGATGTCTGTGCAGGGTAATGCAGCAGCAGCACTCTGATCCCAACCTGGCTCCATCCCCACGGCTGGGGCTGCTCAGGGGGGCTCAGGGAAATCCTCCAGCCCTGCTGGGGGCCTTGGGGCTGTCCCAAACCTCATCCTGCCCTGATCCTCAGCCCATCAGCAAATGCCAAATCCCAGCCCTGGCTCCTGTCTCTGCCCCCTGCTAGAGGGAGACTCGTCCTGCAGGCCCCCCCGGCTTTTTGGGGTGACTTTGCCCTCCCACCCATCCCAGGGTGAGCTGCTGGGAGCAGCCAGTGCCCCAGTCCTGCTGGGATCCCAGGGGTGCAGCTCCCAGGGGTGCAGCTCAGCTGGCAGCACACAGGCACAGCCAGAGCCTGTCCTGTGCTGAGCCCACCTCAATGAGATTTGAAGGTGCTCAGCAAAACCTTTTAAAGGGTCCTTGAAGGGGAATCAATAACCAGTTCATCATCCTCCCTGCTTCTCCTTTTACCCCATGATGCCTTTTCTAAAAAGCAGCTGCGAAATTCCTCAGTCACTGCCCAACCAGCAGGCAGTAAATCTGCAGAATATAAAGATGATTTTCATTTCCATCGGGTTACTTTATTTTTCTCTCTAAATATTTCAGGGAGAGCTCGATTCATGGCTTCTCCTTTGGCGTTAAAAGAAAATAATAATAATTTTTTATTTAAAAGGTGGAGAGCGAAGCCCCGAGCGCCGGGGGCCCTGCATTGTGTTTCAAATGGTTCCCAGCTTCATTACCAGCTCTAAGCAAGTTCTGTATACATCACCTGGTTTAATTCAGCAATATCATCAGTGTCAATGGGCATCCAGGAGCTGCTGGCTATTGGTCATCTGGAGCTGACACAAACTCAATAAATACTCCATAACCCCTGACAGCCGCCAGCAGATTAGCCCGGAATGAACGATGGCCCAACCAACACCTGCTGAACCAAATCACCGCCGTGAGTGATGGGCCCCTACCCAGCCCTGACCACAAGCGAGATCAGGGGAAGAATGATTTTGTACTTTAGGAAAAGAATTAGAGGTGGTGGCTGGAGTGATTGGAAAACCTTCCCCGGGTTTCTCACTCCTTTCCTGCCCCTGCCGGCACGTGCGAGCTGACCACGGGCTCCCGGCAGCAGCAGCAGTTTTTATTATTCTGTGCATTATTGATGTCACCACCAGCGACTTTATTTCATGTCCGAGTGCATTATGGCTCTAAATGATCATTTTAAGCTGTTTGGTGAGACCTTAACCACTGCTTAAAAATCAAAGGCAACGTTGTGCAAATGGAGCTGCAGGTGCAGCACAGGAACCTCCAGAGCTGATCCCAGAGACTGACTGGAGCTCAAACCACAGCACTGCATAAGGTCTTGGAAAATTAGAGGAGCTGAAACGTTGGTATCCATTGCATTCCTGGATTTCTACTTGCCCTGGGAAGTAGAATCCTGGAATCACAGAACGGTTTGGGTTGGGAGGGACATTAAAGCTCAGCCTATTCCACTCCCTCCCAAGGACAGGGACACCCTCCACACACCCAGGCTGCCCCAAGCCCTGTCCAGCCTGGCCTGGCAGTAACCTGCAGCCTGATTTTTAAAGTGTTCAGCTCCCAGGAAAACCACAGGTAACACCAGTACACCCAATAAACCACAGGTAACACCAATACAGGGGATAAACCACAGGTAACATGAATACATGGAATAAACCACAGGTAACACCAATACAGGGAATAAACCACAGGTAACAGCAATACTCCAAATAAACCACAGGTAACACCAATGCTCCAAATAAACCACAGGTAACATGAATACATGGAATAAACCACAGGTAACACCAATACAGGGAATAAACCACAGGTAACACCAATACAGGGAATAAACCACAGGTAACAGCAATACTCCAAATAAACGGAGCTAAACCACAACGACAGGGCCACGTCCAGCTTTGAGCACGGGGCTTGCACTCTTCCACTGCCTCATTTCCCCATTTGTTGGCCAAGAGCTGCTCTCTGCTCAGGGATCTTTCTGATCCATTCCTCCCCAGCGAGGCTTCTCTGGCCGGACTCTGCCCGTGTCACCTCGGGAGCGCTCCTGCAGCAGCAGAACCCATCTGGGGCAGGGCTGGGCCCGGCTGCTCTGAGCCTCACACAGTCCCGGGCCCCCCAGCCCCTCTCCCCGAGCTCCACACCCCTCCAGGGCTGCTCCTCGGGCTCCATCTCCCAGCGCCTGGCACTGGTCCCTGGCTGGGACGTGTCTGTGTGGCGGGGATGGGATGGAGGTGACAGCCCCTCGTGTTTGATCGCGCTCCTCTCTGTCTGCTCAGGAGCTGTCAGCGATTTCGCTACCCGGAGTAGCTGTCACTCCACTTTTGGCTCTAGGATCCTGTTTTGATTCCAGCCCTTATCGAGTTTATCTAGAATCCTTCTGCTCATTTAAAAGAAGGAAAAAAAAAAAAAAAAAAAAAAAAAAAAAAAAAAAAAAAAAAAAAAAAAAAAAAAAAAAAAAAAAAAGCCACCCAAGAAAATCTCTCTGATTGAAAGTGCTTTTGGAGTTAGTGTGAGTCGGCTCCCGGAGCGCCCTGCGTGGGTTTCATGCACTCCAGCCTAATTGATGTCCCTGGGTTTGAAGAGCTGTCTGGATGAGGGGCCCGCCAAAGTCTCTCAGAGTAATGTGATTTGCTGGAGAGCCCTGGTGTAGGTTTGCAGAAACACTGCTGCTCCTGCTGCCAGCTTAAATCAGATACCAGCCTGACCTCGGCAAGCAGTGTCTTCTCCTATAAATTTTGGCATCACAGTGAGTTACATCATTCGAGCTGCATTATGTGCTGTTACAGACAAGAAGTCACGCAAGTTAATGTGGCAGCTGGCTGGGATTTAAAGGCAAATGCACAAGGCTGGAAAATCCAAACCCACCTTTGCCCTGGCACCCACAGCCCGGCCCACCGGGGAGGTTCTGCCCCCTCGGGGCAGGGATGTGCCTCCTCCAGGCACAAACCCCGGGTTCACTGCTGGGAGGCTTCTCCTCCTGCTCTGCCTCTGCCAGAGGATGAACAGGAGTCCTTCATCCCCGGCAGGCAGGAGTTTGCTGGTGGAGCCCTGTGGGGATGGCAGAGGGTGACACAGGGAGGTGCCACTCGGGTCACCGGGCTGTGAGTGGCCCCAGGGTGACACAGGGAGGTCCCACTCGGGTCACCTGGCTGTGAGTGGCCCCACAGGGCTCTGTGAGGGCACAGCTGCTCCCAGACACGAGCCCTGGATGTTCTCAGGCTCGTTCTCACCAAGGCTCCCCAAATTCCCAGCCACGAGCACTCAGCCCTCCTGTGCTGCCCAGCCTGTCCTCCTTCCTCACCAGGCTCAGCTCCCACTGGGGCAAAGAGATTTTCCAGCATTCCTGGGCCCCCCTGTGTCCCGCCCCATGGCTCAGTGTCCCCCAGGCTCCCCTCTCCTGCTGTGGCAGCCCTGCAGAGAGCAATCACATCTCTCAATGGGTATTTCTCTTCTCCCAGGAGCAGGACAGGGCTTAGGGGACACCACCACTGGAGTCCTCCCGGGACATGAGAGCAGCACGAGGTGGAAAGACCCCCCTGAGGGGATCCCATGGGAGACCCCTGGGCATCTCCTCCATGCTCCTGGAGCTGGGGCAGGAATTCCCGAGGTTTGTTGCCTGTCCAAGGTGCCACAGACTCTGCAGAGGGGCCTGGGAGGGCTGGAGAGAGCTCCTGGATGGCAGTGGGGTGGGGCTGGCTGAGCGCCCACGGAAACCAGGATATTAATGAAGCTGAGTGCGTAATAAATTGGGATTAATTGTACAATTAGCACCTAGAACCTCGGATGGGTGTCTCTGCCATTTTAAATCTAAATAAACAACTACATTAGCACTACCCCTACCAGTTGTTTTTTTGCAGCACAGCCAAGGCCCAAGTGATTTACTAAAAATAATGAGCCTGGCTCAGTGAGGACCAGCAAGACTCTGAGACAGCTCAGTGGGGTTGTGTTCACAAGGGGACGTGTTCCAGCTGTCCTGGGGATTGGGGCTGTGTGGAACCAGCACAGGGAAGAACTCTGGAGCCCAGAGCTGCCCCAGCACAGCCAGGCTGGCACCTGAGCCCAGCCCAGCCCCTCTGCAGAGCCCCCACCTCCCCCAGAACCAGCCAGAGTCCCGAGACGTTGTTGTTGTTGTTATTATTATCACTGAGAAAGTTCCCTGAGCAGGCTGCCGTGCCGGTGACATCCCCTCCGAGCCGCAATCACTAACCTGTCACAGCCTACAAACGCCGACAATGCCGCGCCGTGTGGGGCTGACTTAATAAACCTCATTTACATTCCTTCTGATTCGCTCAGGCATTGAAAAACATTTCACAGGGAAAAAAGAAATAAGCAGGAACCTCTCCAAGCTGACATGATGTTTGCTGATATGATACGAACGGACTTAATAGCAGCACGGATGAGAACATGCACTCCTTACAGTATTTGCAAATGGGCTTCTTTTTATTTATTTCTGATTTTTTTTCCCCCCTTTCTTTTCCCTTTGTGCTGCTGCCACTCGTGCTGAGGGGGAAGCAGTGCCATGGCCACGGGCACAGCGCTGCTGTCCTGGATGTCCCTGTGCCAGGGTGACCCGTGGGGTGGGTGAGGCACAGAATCAGGAAAGGTTTGGGTGGGAAGGGCCTGTAAGGATCAGGTTGTTCCAATCCCGGGTCACCTCTCCTCCTCCCTCCGTGGTGGGTTGGTTCTTGCTGCAGATTTTTATTTTACATTTATTTTATTTTATTTTTTATTTTATTTTACTCCATAACCTGAGGCTCCGCTCCCCAAATCCCCTTCCTGCAGCCAGTCTGAGCTGCTCTTCCCAGACTGGGCCAGTCCAAGGCTTCCAGCAGGGCAGGGTTCCTTCCTCTGGGGTGAGCCAGGCTGGCTGGGGTTGGGGAGGGGGCACTGCCAGCCCTCCAGGGCACGGCTGACAAGCCCTGGATGAAAAGCCCCCGCTCAGCTCCAGCCACAGGGTGGAAATCTCCCCAAAATCGCCGTTTTTGTGCTCTGCCCGTCCCTCCCCTCCCTGTCTGCACCACACCCCGGCAGCACAGAGCAGCCCCAGTGCCCCCGCTGGAGCCTGCACAGTGTTGGAGGGATCTCAGCTGGGCTGGAAGTTTATTTTACCTCAAAGAGCGATAAACACACGAGGCCTGGTGGTTCTGTTATTTCTGCTGAGCTTTTTCCCGCTGACATTGGTTTAAAATAAGTTCTCTTGATTTACATCTGTCTAAGATCAGAAGGGAACAGAAGGAGTTTCAGCAGAACAGGGTTCTGCAGATGAACACACGGGGCTCGTTTGCTTTCTCTTATCTGATTTGCATCACTTGGAGAGAGAGTTTAATTTCAAGCACTGGCCCTGGGGAGTTGAGAACAGGAAAAAAACCCCAAACTCCCAAGCCCTGAAATGGTGTCACAGTGCAGAGAGCTGGGGAGGGGTGAGGAGCTGGGGAACCTCCGGGGAAGGGGAAAACCAGACCATGAAATGAGGAATAACACCGAGGGCAGCGGGTGGGGGAAAAGATATTGTGCCGTGGGTGTGTTCCAATGGCACTGCAGGAAAAACTCAGAGCCTGCTCAGCCACAGCGCAGCCTGAACCTACGGGACATCAGCTGTGACATGACATCATCTGTGACATCACATCACCCATGACATCACCCGTGAGATGACATCACACATGACATCACATCAGCTCTGNTGAGATGACATCACCCATGACATCACATCAGCCCTGACGTGACATCAGCTGTGACATCACCCATGACATCACCTGTGGGATGACATCACCCATGACATGACATCAGCCCTGTTATGACATAATCTGTGACATCATCAATGACATCACCTGTGAGATGACATGACATCATCCATGACACGACATCAGCCCTGACATGACATCATCTGTGACATCACCCATGACATGACATNTGACATCACCCATGACATCACCTGTGGGATGACATCACCCATGACATGACATCAGCCCTGATGTGATGTCATCTGTGACATCACCCGTGACATCACCCGTGAGATGAGATCACCCGNCTGTGTGTGTCCTCCTGTGTCCCTTGGGCACCTGTGGAGCTCCCCCCAGAAGTGTCACCATCCCGGGGTCCCTGTCCCTGCAGGTGCAGAGNACCTGTGAGATGACATCACCCATGCCATGACACCCCCAGTGACATCAGCCATGCCATCAGCCCCACCCAGCTGCTCTGCCGACCCAGAGCTCCCTGCTTTGGGTGAGCCCAGCTCCCAGCTCTGCTCCTCCCCTCTGCTGCACGATTCCTCGCCAGCAGCCGTGATTTCTGCCCAGATGTCACCAATGACCCCCCCAGACTCCCCTTCCCTGTCCCTGGCTGTCCCCTGCTCTGTCCCAGCCCCCTGTCCTGGCTCCCACAGCCCCCTCAGGCCCGTTCCTCACTTGGGAGGAGATGCTGCCCACAGAGAGGGCTGGAAACTCCAGCTCAGAGCCCAGGTCACCTGTGTGTGCCCTGCTGTGTCCCTGGGTTATCTGTGTGTGTGCCTTGGTCACCTGTGTGTGCCCTGCTGTGTCCCTTGGTCACCTGTGTGTGTTCCTGGGTCACCTGTGTGTGTCCTCCTGTGTCCCTTGGGCACCTGTGGAGCTCCCCCCAGAAGTGTCACCATCCCGGGGTCCCTGTCCCTGCAGGTGCAGAGCCCCCCATGTCCCCAGGGCAGGGACACCACGGAGCGTTCTCAGGAACCCTCCTGGCACAGCCCAGCCCTCACCCAGGCCAGGAGCCGAGGGGAAAAAAAATGAAAGAATATTGAACTTCTAATGCACTGTAATTACCAAATGATCCTATCTCAGAAGCAATGGGCCCCGGTGGGATTTATTGCTGTATTAACAGTGGTTTTCCATTGCATTACTTAATGAATAATGTCTGGGCTAATAGCACACACACAGGAAAAAAAGAAGGGAAAAAAAGGGAGAGAACACAACTCCAGTGTAATTATTATTTCTTCTAATGCAGCCACTTCTTGCATAAATACCCATCTCTCTTTATTGGGCTGTTGTTTAAAAAATGTTCCCTATTAAATTGCCATTGGTGCAAGGCATGTATTACGGTTATAATTTTTCCTTTTGCTTCACCGAGGTGTTTCCCTGGCCCCTGATGCTCTGGCACACCCAGCTGACCGCCCAGCCCCATCCATCCCCCGGTGCCACCCCGGGCTCTGCTCCCCGGGCCCCGCCAGCACCTCAGCTGTACAAACAGCCCGGCCTCTGTTTATTTTGGTAGCCTCGCAAAATATTTATGGAGAGTTATTCGAGCAGAAAGGCTGAATGGAGATCATCGCGATGTGTCAAATTAAAGAGTGCTTAACGCTGCCTAATCTCCTGGTAATTGCTGTTGTGGCAGCGATGGCATCGGGGCTGGGTAAGGGAGCTAATGACGGGGAAAGGGCTGCTCCTGGCACGGCCAGCCCCCGCAGCCCGGACCTTTCAAACGTATTTTGACCTGGTTTTTCACCGATTCATTGATCAAAGGGCCCCTCGCTGCTCCAGCACGTCCCCACTCACAAACAGGAGTCACCTGCCCAGGGCAGAGCCCCAAATCCAGGGGCCCCACAGACTCATCACCCCTCCAAACATCCCAGACAAGGGAAATTGGTCATCTCCATCGCAGAGCAGGGGAGTTAAAGCATCCAGAGATCACCAGCAAACAAAAATAACAACAATAATAACAAAAAATGCTCCTTGCAGCTGCTGGTGCCGAGCTGCACTTTGCAGGGTCGGTGCTGCACTAATTACCGGTGCTGGGCCTGATTGGCCCCGGGTTTGCTGAGGGATTTTTGTACCTCTGATCGCCGAGAGCCAAACCCAATCCCTTGTGGGGCGCAGGGAATTTCCAAATTCCGGCTTTGCTGAGGTCAGCAGTGAGAGGAAGAGGAGGAGGGAGGCACGGCCTGGGCCAGGGGAAGGACAGAGCGGCTGCTGGACACATCTCCAAGTGAACGCTGATTTTGCTCCCTGAGAACTCTCTCTTCTCTCTCTGTTCAATAACAATCCTGCTTTTGGAACAGCAAACCCATTGCCCTGGCAACCAGCTGTGATGTCAGAGGAAATTGGCTCCGACATCCCCGGGGGAAGGGGCAGGAGTCGATAATCCCGGAGCAAGGCAGATCCATATCCCAGCACCGACTACCCGGGAGCAGCCCTGGGAAGGGAGGGAGCTCTCAGAGCGCTGCCCCAGCCCCAGGCCAGGCCGGGCACCTTTTCTGGGCAGGAAAGTGTGAGTCAGCATTTCCCCAGCAGCGCTCTGTGAGCCAAGCCCCGGCACATCCTCTGCCACCGGAGCCACAGCCCGGGGCTGTGCCAAACCCCGACCCTGCAGGGGCTTCCCCAGAGCCCCAGGAGCGCCCTGGGAGGGCAGGAAGGGGGAGAAGCCCCGGCTGGGGTGGGAACAGGGGGATGCAGGAAGGGCTCTCCGAGGGGAGGGGGCTGAACCGGTCTGTTCCAGTTACGGAGCGCAGCCAGCGAGAGGTTCATCATTAACTGTCAAACAGCGGTTTTAATCAGCCCTGCTCCTCGGTGGAAGATAGATTTAATATCAAGGCACATTTTCAGAGCCATTAGTTTAATTATGACAGGTGTCTGCAAACTGGATGGCTCCGCTTTCAGCTCTGAATGACAGCGCTTAATTCCACGGGCCCACAGGGGCCATGAGGGTACTTTACAAAAATGAGCTTCCATTAAACCATAAGTGTTTCTTTCTTTCTTCCTTCCTCCTTTTTCTCCCCCCACATCAAAAAAAATGGGAGGGGGTGAAAAAAAAAAAAAGATTGTTAGATGGTTTCTGAAAGGCT
>VXBB01016373.1:135621-232242 GCA_013399915.1 Illadopsis cleaveri | reverse complement strand
ACCACACCTACATGTACAGTCAACTCTATAAGGGGCTTCTTGGATTTTCCCACCCTGTCATGGTAAATGGCATCTACAGTTTTCTGCTAACATAAAACAGAGACCTGTTGGAGGAGACCCAGGAGAAGTCCACAAAAATGGTCAGTGCTGTAACACCTCTCTTCTGAACTCAGGCTGACAGAGTGGAGGTTGTTCAACCTGGAAAACGCTCCATGGAGATCTCAGAGGGGATTTCAGGGGTGGTAAGAAAGAGACTTTTTACCAGGGCCTGTAGTGACAGGACAAAGACAACAATTTTAAACTGAAAAAGGGTAGACGTAGGTCACACATCAGGACAAAACTCTTTACTGTGACAGTAGTGAGGCACTAAAATTGGTTGCCCAGCGAAGCTGTGGATGTCTCATCCTTTGAAGCATCCAGGACAGGTTGGATGTGTCTCTGAGCAAGCGGGCCTAGTAGAAAATGTCCTTGCCCCTGGCAGGGGGGGGTGGAACAAGATGATCCTTCAGGGTCGCTTCCAACTCATTCTGTACTTCTATGATGAAGCTTAAGAATCCTTTGAAAGGGTTAATCTGCTTTGTCTTTCACACCCTTCTCACTTTCCTCCTCTGCACTGTGTTACAGCCTTCCCTCCCTCGGGACAAAGACCCCATAGAGCAGCTGCCTCCTATGGAAGCTGAGCATTCCTAAACAGCCACCAAAGGTGCCAGGACATGTCCATGACTGAGCTTTGGTTCAACAGGTGAGAGGAATAAGGGGAGGAGAGGGAAAGAGGGAAATGCATATAAACTGTCCTCTGAGCAATGAGTTACTTTTCTGCTACAGTCCATTAAATACATACACTGAATGTGAACATACTTCACTGAGCATATCTCATTGAACACTGACAATTTTCAGGGGCATTTGGGGGTGGGTAGACATTGTGAATGTACCTGCAGTCATGTTTTTCAGAGCAGCCTGAGCCTCAGAGACTTCCATTCATTAATTTCAGTTGGCATCTGCTCATATGTTTTTGAAACAGCACCTCAACACCTTGAGGCAAATCCTACCCTCAGAGGAAGGTGTGGTGCAGACGTGCTTGTGCTAAAAGGAGCTGGAGAAGTGCCACTGTCTTGGTGTAGCACTGCATGGGCATGAAGTCCAGGTGCTGAAAGGGGAATTATTAATTGCACCACTCCAATACCTGAAGTTTCACTCTGAATTCACTTCTGTTCTATAAAAAAACACTGGTGAGTGGTGTAATCCAGCTTTTGCTCGGTGTAGTTGAAGAATGCAACTTTATTACAGAATGGGAAGGATGGAGAAAACAGGCAAATTATTCATCTAGATTACTATGATGGGTTATAATCTATAGAGTTCTAATTTTTAAAATCATTTCTACAGCTTTGTTTTGCATGTATTTTCCTCTCACACCACCTTGTGCATATGTTACCATGCTGTTTTCTATGTTATTTTATTCCACTTACAATTTCCTTGCAAGGCTGCTGAAGGGAGCAGTCTTCATGGTTGAATGAACGAGACTGCTGTTTTCTTGATATTTTTTTGACTCTCATCAGTTTTTGAATACAGTTAATTAGTTGTAAAGTCCAAACACATTTCTCAACTAAGTGCATTTAAGTATAATCTCCAACTCTGGCTTCTCTTCTAACATCTGAGAACCCCATGTTCTACACTGGCATGTGATTAAGTTCTGAACCAGAAGTTTTTTGTAAAAGCAAAATTGCTTTCAGCTCCTTTATCAAGAGTCTTGCCAGGACAATGATTGCTGTCACCACAGAGATCAGATCTAGAGCCAAGCAGATCCTTCCCATTGTATATCCAAAGAAGACTGATGTATTTTGACATTAGGAAAGGGAAGAGCATACAGAACTCCATATACTACCTCCTTGAGGTAGACCAGCTTAAACTTGCTTGTTCTTCTTACTCAAATGCAGTTTACTATCCAGAGGGTGAGATTTTCTTTAAATAGCAATGACAAAGGGAAAACAGAGATGCTCAGAAGCATTTGAGAAACCCACAAGGTGAGAAGAAATGGAGACAGGAGTGTCACCACTTATCCAGCTCTACCACAGATCCAGCAAGGGCCATGCCATGGTCAATTCACTCCCAAACACTCTTCACTCAGTCACCCATGGCAATGCTTCTGAAGACTCAGGCTGCAAGCTAAGTTCTCCTGGCAGCTGGCAGGACTAGAGGTAGCACTGTACTTATACTTCTCAGAGATCTTTGAACAGAATCACAGAATCACTGGGTTGGAAAAGATCTTCAAGATCTAGTCCAACCCAGCCCTAACACCTCAACTAAACCATGGCAGCATGACCCTGTATGAATTAAAAGCCCATAGTAATAGGATCTATGGAGTAGAATCTATCAGAGCTTCTACTGTCTCCTGTAACAAAATCAATATTCTTTTACTGAATGATTTATTTGTTTAAGATGAGGAAGGATTTTTTTCTTGACAAGAAAATCTACAACAACATGTGAGGATGGGACTCCCTGGGGCTCCCATGTTGTGTTGCATTTCTTGTATTTTTTCAATCCCCTTCTGGGAAAGGGAGCAGGGGCATGATATTAAAAGCTTTAGGGCTAAAAGGTTTAGCTGGAAAGGCCCACTCTAAAGACAGTTGTGTCAAGCTAGAGAGCCAGGGGTCTGAATTTCATTTAATTTCATCCCTAAATAAGACTCATGGTAAGTCCCTGTGCTGTGACACATTTTACTACATCCTCCCCCATTTCTTCACTCACCACAGAGGAATGAAGCAGAAAAGAGTGTGTTGATTTGTACTAGAGTGTACTCTGGGGAAGCCTAATTCCATAAATACTGCTTGGGCTCACACTTGGGATCTATTAATACCAAGGAAAGCAGCAGTGCATTGCTGAGTACAATCTCCTTTTATGACACCAGGATAGAGCTGCATGAATGCCTGGATGAAACATTCAGAGTCTCAAACCAAAAAGCAAAACACCTAATTAAAAAGCCAGCAGGGCTGCATGGTAGGTCTGTCTAGGGGATCTTCAAATTTCCTCATGGGAAACTTCTGTCCTCAGAGATTATCCTCCACACAGTTAACTTCACCTTTTGAGAACCTCACTGTGGCTACAATTTTTGTGGTGGTCATGGAATGGAACCACTTTATTACAGGTGTTTTCCAAATAGTGCTTTCACTGAAGCTGAACAACTTAATTCAGATGCAGAGTGACTGCACGAGCTGATCTGAGCCAGTGCAGCTTTGCTGGCTTGACATGGTTGGCAGCATGTCCCTGCCTCAGCCTCAGCCCTGTCCCACTCCTCAGGAAAGAGAGAAGGATCTAACTTAGGACATCCTTAGTTAAAATCCACTTTTATTAGCTTGATTCCTATTTTCTCTTACTCTTCTGTGTTGAGAGATGCACGAACAAGTTTCCCACTCAGAAATAGTCCTCATGTCAAGGGTTATCTCCAGGGGGTGTAAACGGAAACTTCAGCTCCAATGTACCTTGCATTTGCAGGCCATAATGCAGGGATTTGGGGATGAAGCAGAGCTCGGGGAGGTAACGCAAATTATGGCAAAACCACCACTGACTTCCTACCAGCAAGGTGTGGATCAGAGACATCCCATGTCTTGCTCTGGTTAGGCCAGGGCAGGTATTTCATCGTGGGTGGCTCCAGAACAGGGGTTGCAAGGCCCAGACACTTTGCCATCCCTGAACAACTACATGGAAATAGGATTGTTTCAATTTCTGAAACCTGTGTTCTGTTTCAGAGCTGCTCTGAGGTATTCACCGTCCATCAGCTGCCAATTCAATCTCTCAAATGATGGTTTACAGCTTGAGTGATTATAAAATAGCCAACATGCAACACTCTTAGTTCAGTCCTCTAAATAAACAGTCCTAGAAGCACCGAGGTCAGCTTTGAGTTCCTCACAATCTGGGGCATTGAAAGACAAAAACTTAATAAGGCTTTTCAAATCCCATCTGGCAGCAAGACAGGAATGTAAGGGCTTTGAACTACTACATATTTGAACATGAGATCAGCATGTTAACATCTAGAGAAGATTTCCATGAGTGCTCCAAGGAAGTGCTTCAAAACTAGGTCATGTAAACTTCACACACCTTGAGTGCTTCCTACAAATAATTCGTCCCTTGAGTTGAACCCAGAAGCTACTACTTTGTTTAACAGCTGTCAGCTAAAACACAGGACAAATGACACCAAATAACTACTATTTAACTTTCCACAAATGTGTCAGCAAGGGAAGGGGGAAAAAAACAAACTTGCTCCACGACATTATCATGAATGGACATTTGTGTCTGCAGAAGGGCAGCTGTAATGTTTAATGTTTCATGTCATTCCATAGTGCTCTAAAGATCCAAACACAATACTTTGTTTGCCTGCATTACAATGAGGCCTCAAGATGTTTGGCAGCTGCTTATAAAATATGCACAACACCATACCTAATCAATTAGCACTTGGTACTTTCCCGTCTGAGAACACCACATCCCTTTTCCTTTGAGAGTTAGGAATGCAGTAGGTTGCACAGAAGTCCCACCCAACACTCCTCCCCACTGCCCCAGCTGAAATTACAGGACGCACTTTGGGTAAGAAGTAGGTGATTGTCACATTCCCATCCAGGATCAATCAACTCAAGTTCCCGTTGAATGCATCAGCTCTTTTTACCAATAAGCAAAGACAATTTGGAGAAGGAAACCTGCCTTGCCAAATTAAAGTTTCTGTGCAGTTTTCACTCCAAGTTTAGTAATTTCTGAAGGCCCAAGTTTGGCCATCTCTTACCACAAATACTCAGAACTCGAGCTTTGGGTACATCAAAAGGATGGGTTTTCATGAAGAGCTGGTGGCAAGAGAGGCTGTGAACTCAGACAGTCCAGATGTGGGAATAGGGCTGGCTCGGGGAAAACATCTCTTCCCAGACATTGGAAGACTCACCCAGTTGCTACATCTGTCTAGAGTAAAAGTAGATTGCAATGACAAAAACCCGCCTGGATACAACTTTGATAGATATCTCCCTGGAAGTGTCTACTTCCCTGGAATCTGATGGCATAGCAGAAAAATCTGTTGTTTACTTTATCAGCAACAGCTGTGCATTGAATAATATTGTGTTTTAGGAGAGTTTGACTGTAGTGGAAACACAGTGATAATTACTTTGAGGCATACACATAAGGACGTCCCTTCCATCCAAACACCACAGCATACTACGAGATGCCAAAAGTGGCCAGCCAGATATGGTCCTGCCTCTACCCTGCACATGGATAAATAATAAAGTATTTGCCCTATGATTTTAAACATTTTGTGCAAGAACAGAACAAAGGACGGTTGTCTTTTCTAAGGAAAGTGCAGAAGGTATTCTTAACTAGAGAAACCCAGAGGTCAAAGATGATCTGTCACATATATAGAAACACAGTTCCTTCAGCTGACAGTTTACGTGTCTTGCTCTCACAGAAAACAGAGCTATTCACTAGTGTTTGCAGTTCTCAATGTGTATGATGTGAGAGAAAGCTCAGATCCTGTCTCTGACTTAGGTTTATTTGCACCTTAAGAGACCACTAAAGCAGAGAATATCAGAGGAGTTTGAGAGTAACCAGTTGGAGCATGCTGGAGCAGTAACAGCTTGGATGCTCAACATTTATGTCATGACTCTAGGAAATCTGAACAGAGAAACATTTGAGAAGGCTGGACCTTACACCACATGGCCATAACCATTTGCTCAGCTATGGATGGCCTCATAAATGACACTGGGTCTCTGATAGCCCAGCAGAAGATATCCAAAGATGCAGAGTGCTTAGGTGATATTAGAGATTTCCACTCACACACCCCCTTGATTTTTGACATGGCTGGAACAACCAATGCATCTTTCTGCCCTTTATACTCCAAGGCACGTCATGCACCCAACCAGCAATTAGCTGCCATATAAAACACATATTTAACAGTGTTTCCAAAATCACTGCCATAGACATAATCTCTGTAGTGCTCCAACCTGCTTTTTCCTGGATTTCCAAAGAACATTTGCTATGTAGGTAATGCAAAATCTCATCACTTGTGCACAAATCCAGCCAAGAGCTCAGAGGGTGCCAAAGCAGATGTGCCACAGGCACTTGCTACTGTGTAGAGGAGCTTTGTGTCTGTGGCACTGCACAGACTGAAACAGCTCTTGCAGCTACCCAGAGATGCCAGATCACAACTCTGGAGCTCCAACCTGTTCCTGCCCTTGCAGAAGCAGGTACTGGGTTGCCCTAGGGAAAAAAAAAAAAACCAAACTGGTGTGAGTTGGCATCAGAAGATATTTCACAGGGTGTTAATCAATGGAAAGGAAAGAGCACAAGTTCAAGGGAAGTAAGGAGGAGTGTTGGGAGCAGGCAGATGTCACACAAATAGTGCTTCAGTCAGAGCACTGTCAAGACCTCTCTAGAACACCAGTGAAGGTAAATGTTGCTGTTTTGGAAAGGAAAGGGCTCAGTCATTTGGGGGAAGGCAGGTTTTAAAGACCCAACTGTGGGTCAGTGCAACGCTCTGCTGAGTTTTCAAGCCTTATCTGGTCTGTGCATTTCACACCTTCAACTTCCACTTCAAAGAAGATAGGCTGCAAAACTAAGTTCACCTAAAACTTTCACAGGGGGATTTCCTACATTGAAAGTGTAGAACCA
This sequence comes from Illadopsis cleaveri, assembly GCA_013399915.1. Taxonomy (NCBI): domain Eukaryota; kingdom Metazoa; phylum Chordata; class Aves; order Passeriformes; family Timaliidae; genus Illadopsis; species Illadopsis cleaveri. The sequence continues at coordinate 225,606 of VXBB01016373.1, read as the reverse complement.
CAAAGAGGTCAGGCTGATCTTTCACAGCATGAAACCTTGTGGCTCTGCACAAGCTGCTGCTCTCTCTTTTCAAGTCACTGTTTACCAGCGTGCTCCAAACAGCACAAGCATCTAAAAGAAATGCTGTTTGGCATCTCTGACACTGAGAAAGATCTAGTTTGGTGCACTCTAGAGTGCAAAAAAGACAAGACAGCAGCGACCCATGTATTGTTCCCCTGCTGTACATGCAGCTGCCTGCACAGCCAGCAAGTTCTCTTCATAAAAGAATCTCACACAGTTGGTCCAGTGACTCATTGTTAAGGTACTTTGTTTGGGCCCAGAGCCACATGCAAAGGGACCTCCACCACAGCCCACAGGATGACCCCATGGTCCCTCAGGATGACCCCATGGTCCCACAGGATGACCCTACCATCCACTACCAAGTGACCCCCGGATGCTATTGCAACACAAGACATCTGGGCAGAATTTATTAGCCTGATAGCATCTGGCTGCTTTCAGATATTCATTCTCCAGCCTTCTTCCAGCTGTGTCCTACTTTCAGATGACAAGTATTGTGCTCCCTGGTATTAGACATACTCACTGGTGAAAGGGTTATGTGGCCACAACCAAAATAAGCATCCTCTGAAGTAATGAGACAGTTCATTACCAGAGCTCCCTACTCACTGAACCATTTCACCATAGAATAGCAAACTGAAGACTATCTAAAAAGTCAGTAAGTTTTAGGACTTATATCCTCCCCTAGTTCTTGAAAGCTATAATAAATTTACATATTGGGTTGTCATCTTTAGTTGTTAAGTTCAAGGACTGGCTTAACTTTTCCCATTCTGTAAAAACTCAAACAGCAGTACCAGCCAATTGCACAAAGATGCAATTAACAGTTCACAACCTGGTTTCTAAGAAAAGCAAGGTTTGTGGGGTCAAGCAAAACACCTGCTTAATTCCTCCCTCTTTCCCCCAACATCCCTTGTAGCCCTTTGAAAAATCTTCCTAAAATAAGAAAACTGAAAAATCTCCAAAGATATTATCTTCTCAAGGCAAGAGAAATGACAAAACTAAGACAGTCCTGTAAAGTTAGCTCTTGAATCCAGGGAATTTGTGTTAGAGGGCAAAAGCATTAACATCAGGAGACATCAGAGAACCCATGCTCGAATTAATTTGACTTTCTTGCACTTTTCTCATGGCAGTTATGGAACAACAGTTCATCTTCCCTTGACACAGCCAATCTATCAGGGAATGCAACATCCAATGCAAAACATTTCCATGTCAACTGCTGCCATCTCACAGTTCTAAATTCATCCTTTGTAAAACCATCTGTAATGCTGCTGGATTTGTTATTTTCTGTCCTAGTTATCCCAGGGCTTGCAAGGCTGCCAGAGGCTGCTCATTTGCAATAGGAAAGGCAAGTCACAGAAAGAGATTGCAATGAGAAATGCAACAGCATAAGAAATTGTGGCTTCCATCTTACAGTGTTCCTTTGCTTTCTCCTGGGAGAAGAGAGCTTTTACTGTCCACTGGGGGAAAGAGGAGAGCAGGAATGGGTGGAGCTGGGTTTGGACCTTTTTGAAACCAGAGCTGTTGGTCACCTTCCAATTCTAGAAGGGCAACACTTCAACTAAGTACAGCTTTCATTTAAAAGATCATTCACAGAAAAATCCCGCTGAAGTCCTACAATCTCCAGCAGGAAAGGTGAAGCACTGAACCACCACAGAAAAAGGAAAAGTAACACACAGCCCTTCCCCACCAAGACACACCCAGAGATGACAATAATGAAACAACTTGCAGTAGGTCCCCGCATTTACCTAAAGGAGAGAGGAGGCAACATGAAAATTCATTTACATGCTCAGAGCCATGGGAAGAACAGGGCACTGTCGTCAGAAAAGGGAAGGGGGAAGATGCCACCTCTTTCTCATGCCATGGTTCTGAGCAGAAACCCATAAGTAGGAGGCAAACGTAAGTGGTTTTTCAGAGAAGTTCAAAAGAAAGGAGGAGTTCCTTCCCTTGTTTCCAAACCCCAAGCCTTTTACTTTGAAAAGCAGCCAGCACCTCCCTGTGTGGCTGTGATTACAGTCAGGGATAAAAAAATGCTATCAGTGCTATTGCACTAATAACAGAAAATGCTCTTTTGCTGGTGAGACAAGAATGAGACAAGATCTGATCATGCTTACACAATGCTTGTGAGATGGGTGCTCCAGATAGAAAACAGTTTGGCTGAACTAAATCTGAACAAGGCATTAAAAAGATCTGAAAGCGTTAAGAACATTGAGAAACATTCCAGAGCATGGGGCTTGCAGGAAGTGCTTGTGATCCCCACTCTTCCTTCTCCTAGTTGCACAAATTGACTGTTACAGACATTTCTTCAGACAAAAAAATGCATCCACCTCAGCTATGAAGCCAGAAGTCTACAGTCCTTCAGCACCAGGGCAAAATATCTCTGTATGACTGTTCTGCACTTGGAACAATTATTTACAGATTAGCAAAACAAGCATGAAGTGCTTACAGGCATTTTTAAGGGCCTGTGCTTGGGATCCTGTTCATCTCTTATCTCTGAGAAACAGAAGTTAATTGGACATTAATATTCCTGTGGTTTCAACACAGCCATACTACTGGAAGCTTTCTGCTCCAACACCAGAGCAGCTGGGTTTAAAAGACTGCCTAGGCTTCAGCTTCATAAATATTTTCAAAAGGAAAGGGTTGGGAAAGAAATTCCATGGGGAAGAGAGGGTCAGGTTTAAGCCTGCAATATTTGGCAGCTTTCAGTCATATTTTTGTCACTGTTTCAAGAGTTCTTGAACCACTAGGACCTCTTTCTTTTTACTAGTACAAAGTATTCTGTGAGTACTTTGTGCTTTACAATGGGCATCCATGGAAAAAGCCAAGCTGAGCTCCTGGAGAAGGGAACAGTTTTTCCATTTCTTAATTATTTACTCATCTAGTTTTTTCCTTGCATTAAAAAAGGTGCCACCAGAACCTGCAGAAATATCAGAGATAATTCACCAGCGTATCAGTGGTACTGGGTACACGCTATGAATTACTTGGGCAAAGTTATTCTATAAACAGCTCCTCTCTTCTCAAGAAGTTCTCACAAACTGCAGTTGCAGGTCTGTTTACAAGAATTGTGAGAAAACAAACCTCAAATAAAACCCAGACACCTTCACTTTTGTTTTAAGTGAGCAATGCTCCTCGAGAGACTAGCTCAGGCAGAGACCAGCTGCTTTTGGTTCAGTAGCTCTGACATCAGTGAACTCATTATAATCATTGATTGGCCCCAGGACTTGTTCCAGGTCTATAAAAACTTTATGATGAACAGTTGCTTATAAACGTGTTCAAACAACTGCATTTTGTATCTGAGTAGAAGAACACTGGATGTGACCCAGGTGGTTTCTCTTGCTCAGAGGAGCTGTTGTCAGGGTTTATCTTCCCGGTGTACAAATCTTCAGAGAGGAACTCTGTCAGTTCAGTCCCAAGGGAACACTATTCTCTAGGGGAGACCCAAGCAAAGTTACACCAGCCTTGATTAAGTTTCTCAGTTTCTTTCTCTCCTCTCACCCTGGCACCCTGAACTTCCATTTTCAGACCCGCCATTCACAGCATTTCCACATCCCATACAGCAGTTTCAACAGCATAAGCTGCCTAATTAGCCTCATTTACCTGTCAGGCTCATCAGTTTGGTAATGAATACTTAACTCCCTCCTATAGAGCAAACACATTTTCTGAACTTGGTCCAATTTTCTTGCTCTCCTCGCCTGGTAGGAAATATAACTCCTACTGATACTGGCATTACAATTAAGGGATGAGATATACTGTCCTAAGAGGTCTGATAGAGGAAATAATAAACTGACTCTTGAGCCTTGGTGGGATTGTTATATATATATCACTAACAGCCACATTTTTGTAGAAAGAAGCTCTTTTTGAGACCTTATGCAAATAAAAACAGCTAAGGGAAGGGAGGAATCACAGTAAGGAAAAGAAACTGGTAATGCTGGAGCTTGTTGCTAGCAAAAAAAAACATCTGCAAGTCAGGATTTTCCCTGCTCTCACAGTACTGGGCTGAAAAGTTATTTTGGAGATTAGAAACTCTCTGGCATTACTGTGTTACACTTCCTCCTAGATAAGCACCAAACTAAAGTAATAAAAGCATTTTATTGACTATTCTGTCAGCTCAAAGCAGTTTCTTGAGCCTGAAATAGTTTCCCTTCTGCTCCCTAAGAAATTTCCCCCAAATTTCCCCTTCTCCCTCTCCCTTGTGATTAGGCTGTATCTGCTACCTGAATTCAAAACTTCCAAAGGAGGGAGTTTTCCTCTCTCCTTCCTTGGGCGGATAACATTTACCAAGGAGGTTTTATAATCCTGGCTCAATGTGAAAGGTAACTAAAAACTGGACAGGAAAAAACCTACACTTTTAAAATGGACCATTTTGGAGCTTTACAACCTTAACAGCTCAATGCTGTTCACAGGATGGTCTGGGTTTTAATCGATCTTAATGATCATCTCATTCCAATCCCTCTGCATGGGCAGGAACATCTTCCACTAGACTGGGATGTTCAGAGCCCCATCCATCCTGGCCTTGGGCTCTTAGTTGGTCTTCAGTAACTCAATTATTATCTAGTCACATCCTAAGTTTTATGGTGCTTCAGCTGCACTCTGTCAAGACACTGGACAGTCAGGATGGAGAGCAAAGGTTAAAGGAATCACGTTTATCAGCTTTTAGACACTTAGCAGCTGTAAGCAGTGGAAGAAAGAGGGGCTGTTCAGACATCCCAGATATCAGGCAGAGAGCTGAGGCCAGACAACATGTCTTCTTTCAGCATTTCCAGGCTCCAGCTGGAAATGCAGCCAAAACATACTCCCACTTAAATCACAGAGCCTGGCTGAACCAGAGGGCTGGAGCCTGCCTGGACTTGGGAAGCAAGAGGCAGCAGCTGCTGCTGTGATGCTCATCCCTCTTTAGCAAGAGGGAGCATCCTGTGTCACCTCTCTGGCAGCCACAAACTCTGCCCTTTTCATCATTTCAGGCAGCAATACCCTCTTCACCTTGCTTTTCCAAGAACCCCGAACCATCCCTTTACATGTGTAGCTTGCATGTACCAGGGTCTCCTTTACCCTGACCTTCCTTGAGGAAGAGCTCAAATAATCATGATATTTCCAATGCAAGCAGAGGAGCTCAGCCCACTGAATGATGGAGCTGCAAACTATTTGCAGAAATTTAAATTAGGTGGAGGCATTTTGGTGTGGGGAGGTTTCTGCAAGTAACAGACTACCAACAGGATTAGGCTTCCATCCTCACCATTAATGAGACAGAATTATTTCACACAGGGAATCTCTAATCAAGGTGACACAAAGCCCTTTAAGGCAAGTAATAACTACAGTAGGAGGGAAAGGCATGAGACAAAGAGCAAGGAGAAATACCTGCCAACCACACCCATACTATGAAAGAACTTCCCACATATTTCAATCCATTTTGGTCCTTCTTGCCTGTATCTGTCTTATGAGGAGGTGTATTCAGGAATTTCTACCACTTGATATGATTCATACATAATTCAGGTGCAGAGGGCCAGAGGAAGGGTAGTGAGGTATTTTTATTTCACCCATCTTCTCTCCTACTCCAATAAGTTTCTCCCCAGTTTGTATCTAGCAAGAACACACATCCCAGTCAGTAGGAAGGCTAAGTAATCATTTCAGAGATTATGGCACACTTGCACAGAAGTTGAGTTCTCTGCTCCAAAGTGCTGCCAGTAACCCAAACTGGATCATCACTCCTCAAAACGAGCTCTCATTTTTACATCTTCTGATGGTTTCAGGTTGAAACTGGGTGCAAACACTAATTTGTGTAGTGGTTTTATGTTTGTCTATTTTTGTTTCTTGAATTATGTGTAGTGGTTTGAGTGTTTACTAGAATTATTTACTTATTTTTGCTGTGAGATAGGATTAGGGGAAAAGTAAAGCAGGTTTAAAATATAAAAGGATATAAAGACAGGTTTATTAACAAAACTACAAGAGAAAAAAATAAACAGGAATTAGAATAAAACCTTTGAAACATTTCTCTTGTCTCATAAGGTTTTTTTCTCTAGATCATCTAATTTAGAAGTATTAGTATTGGTCAGTGTTGTATTAATTCAAACATTTTCCCTGATATCAGTTAAATTAATAATCCTCCAGGATTCTTGACAAAATTTAATCTAAGGATCATTGGAGCTGCTTGGTTGTTGAGTACTCCAGAGTCAGGCAATACCACTGATTTTTCAGGTTAGTTCGAGCAGATGCCAGAGGAAAAAAAAGCCCCCAGTGAAGAAAGAATAATTAAATCCTTATTTCCATGTTAACATTCTAGCCTACAATACCACTGTTGGCTAAAAAACAGTAAAATAAACCATTATAGAGAGAGAACTAGAAGCAGATGTTCTGGCAATGAGTGCCTCCAAAATAAGAAAAAAAATACATAACAGAGATTCAGCTGAATGGATCCTTGTCTCTTTCTGCATGGTCACTTGAGAGCTACTTTTTCAAGGCTACAGTTTCCTAAAAGGTAAAGCCTCACTCACCTCTGCCTTTTTCACATAACTCTAATCTCTTGAAAGAAGAGATCTTTATTTTTGAGAAGAATAATTTATTCACCAAAAGAGGAAAAAAAAATATTTTGTTGGAACTGGAAGATAAAGAGCAGTGGAAACTCTCAGAAAAGCAAAAAGGAATTGAGAAAAAGAAGAACTTCTGGGGGAGCTGTCAGGAGGACTTTACAAAAAGGAACAATGGCTTTTTTGGTCTCATTCCAGAAGCTTCATCAAAGGGCATGAGACCACCACACAGCCCTAGTCACAAGGAGTAAGTCTCAGCCACGTGCACGAGGTCAGGCAAAGGAGGGGATACAACTCCTGCTGCCCAGGCTGTGCCCCCTGAGATGTCAGATCTGCAGAACTCAATCCCAGAAAAGTTTAGGACATGGAAGACAGGGATAGGTGGGGCTGGGAACACTTGCTAGGGATTTAGAGGGAAAAATTTCCTCCCTATGCCAGGAGTCTTTCCAACAGGAAGAAAGCAAATGAAAGGCACTGCTCTGCCATACAGCAGCAGCGTTCTCTTGAAAAGCTAAATGCTCAGTGTGGCACTTATCTCATACAGAGAATAAAGCAGGTCTTAAGAGAATGGGGTGAGGGCCCACTAATGAAAATTACAGACATGTCATGCCAAACTGCCTAACTCTGACCCCACAGGCAGCGGTGACACAACATTCCTCTGGAATCTGAGTACAAAAATCCTTCTCCTTCTTGGATTTGCCTTCACACAAGGGAATCCAGCACATGGCAGACACAATTTTTTTCAGAAATAACAGCTGGAATTACAGATGCCATGGATCTTGACCATTTGAGAATTCAATCAGACCAGACTTAACACGAAACCACCAAATACCCACAAGACTGAAGCATCATTTGCTCAGGGTTGACTTCTGTTCACTTGCATACCAAGAGCGTGCTTCCTTCCCCCTGAAACTTGAAATGAAACATGTCACTTTTAGCATCAGTCCCCTGAGCCACCAAACCCTTCCCATTTCACAAAGCCACAGACTGCTTCAGTTTAGTCTGACAGCTATTTAGAATAGCTGTTCTGAAATCAAAAACACTGTCTAGTTTCCTGAGGCTTCCAGTCTGCTAAGTGTGCGAGGTCATACACAGTCCATTTTTGGCCAGACACCTCTAGAGTTTTTGCTATTTTGCTTCAAACCATTGGGAAGATGTTTACGTTTGAATTCTGGAAACTGATCCATTATAAACTGAAACTCCTGTTTTCCCTATACATTTTATTTCAATACACAGGGATAAATTCCTTCTTATCAAACCCATTTGTTTAAAAGCCAGGGAGGCTCTAAGCTCCTGCTGCAGTACCTGTATGTGGTACAGTGGAGCAAACAAGGGGCAACAGAGGTGGGAAAGTGTCTGGAGCACAAGTCTCCTCCTCTCACAAGGTGAGGAGCAGCTGTGGGAGCTGAGGATGTTCAGCCTGAAGAAAAGGCGGCTCAGGGAAAATATTATCACTCTCTACAATTATTTGAAGGAGGCTGCAGCCAGGTGGGGGTCAGCCTCTTCTGCCAGACAACAAGTGACAGGACCAGAAGCGGCCCCAAGTTGCACTAGGGGAGGTTTAGATTAGATATCAGGAAAAAAATTAAGGGTTGTAAAGCACTGGAACAGGCTGCCCAGGGAAATGATGGAGTCACTAGCTATGGGAGTGTTCAGAAAACATGCAGAGGTGGCACTTGAGGACATGGTTTAGTGATGAACACCGTGGTGGTTCTGGGTTGACAGCTGGACTTGATGGTCTTAAAGGTCTTTTCCAGTTTCAATGATTCTTTGATTCTACAGCTTTCCACCAGGAGCAAACCATGCACCATCAGTCATTCATTCTTTATCCTCAGTCAGGAAAATAGTGTCAGATCAGAGATGCCTTTGATGATCTTTCAGTCCCCAGAGCCTGTCTGTGGCCCACAACAAGCCTTAAACAGGCAATGGGAAATTCCAGCAGCGTGGGGAAACACTGGAAATCCCAAAGGCAGCACTCCACCCACCACATCCACAGCTGGGCTGGTGTGACTGGAGCACAGGGAGGGAGCCTGGGCAGAGTACACACAATCCCAGTGCTCACAGTAGATAAGGGCAAATTCAGAGAATTACAACCGTATAAAATTTGCTAAAACAAACAAACATGAAAAACCAGGCCAGCCACTCACAGCAGGGCTGAAGGATCCCAATCCCAGACTCAGCTGCCACCAGGGCACATTTTACAGCCTGAAGCCCCAGACAGTCGCCCATGGAAGCAGAGGATACTCCTGCCCACTGCTTTGAGCCACAAGGGTGGCTACAGAAACACTTACTGCCACCACTCACAAACTTCCAGAAGATTATTTTCAAATTAGAGCAATTTCAAAACCAAAAACCCTTGAAGAGGAAGCCACTGCTGTTTTTTATTAAGTATCAGCATGTGTTCCTCTCCAAGGTGTCTTAAATCTCTGTCCTTGAACTAATTATAGGCCAGGCCTGTACATGATGCCTCATGTTGTTTATAGGTTGCTTTCAGATAAGACCAGAAGTAATTACCCAGTTTCGGTACAGGTTGTTACATCATAAAACTTTCTCTAAGAAACCAGATTGTAATTTCTACTTGCAGACTCACTCATCAGCTTTCTATTAACTAATGGCTTTTACCCAAAGGTAAAAGGACTGTTACTCTGGTTACACGAGAGGAGAGTATTTAAAGAAAAGACAGAAAATTGCCTTGATGTGGGTCAGGAATAGCAAGGTGGCATTTTTCAGCTCAGGGTACACTCAGGATTTCACAAAGCCATGGAGAAAGGCATCTCCCCCACCATCCTACAAGCACCAGTAACAGTCACTTTGCATAAATCTGTTTTCAAAAGCCAAAGGCATTGCAAGGGAGGGAGGGGAATAAAATGCATACTTGAAAATATTTCCAGTGACTAAGCTACCAAGCTTTGCCAGGTGCACAGTGAGAAGATTCCACCTTGGCAGCAGCCTTCATTCATGTGCTACATGATTTTGGCTAATCCCTTCAGAATTACTACTGCTTTCTCCACCTGGTGCCTGCTCCACCTTGTATGACCATTCATTCAGTGCCCAGTGCTGGATGGTGCCAGATGAAGTGGAAGAGCTGAAAAAACAAATCAACCCCTTATTTTATCCTGCCCACTTGGTTCACAACCACTTTGATATAAGTGTCACACTCTGTGGTCACCACACAGGGAGAGTTTTAGTGCTCCAAGAGCTTTAAGCCTTCAACAGCAGCATTTAGACCCTTCCTCATCTTTCCTGCACTGGAAAGGGACAATTGGAATCCATTTGCTTTGGGACACAAAGCTCTGCTACTCTGCTTGGAACATATAGTTACTTCACTGCTTAATTGAATTTTATTGCAGGCTGAGCTAGCGTGCTCAATAAATGGCTTTGCACATATGATGCAAAAGTTGGATGACAAAGACTGTCAAAGAGATCATAATTTTACAATTTAATCATATGCTTTACAATTTAATCATACATTTTACAATTTAATAATATATTTTAATTGCACCCAATTCATTAGTTATTTCAGGTAGGTTAGCGTGTTAAAGAGTTATTAATTAGCATTTGAATTCTTCAGGAAGTGATTATTCATTGCAAAGCCTTACTCAGTTAATTATTTTAACCTCTGGGGGAAAAAAATAGTCCTAAATAATTCCTCCAGTTGATTTAAATGAACAATAAATGGGTCAAATTTTAAATTTGAAAGAAAAATTACGAAGAAAAAACTGTTAGTTTCCAAACTTCCATTTCATTTAAACCAGAAACAGAAAATAAGAAAAATGAAATATCAAATAGAAACTGTTTTAAGTGCTTATCCACATGATGCATGAAACCATCTTAAACCAGCTCAACTGAACAGATAGGAAGAGATCTCTCCTTTAGGGTACTAGGAGCATCAATTAAGTCAATTAAGTCAGGTCAAACCAGAAAGAAATGTTATTTCAACTAAACAACACTGAATTAAGCTAAATTAAGGGTCAGGTGCTCCAGCCAAATCCATCTGAAGCATTCCTGTGGTTCAATTCTACTTCCTTAAAAAAGACCTGCATTGCTCTCTTTTTATGCACAAGCTTAACTTCAGAAGGGAAGTAGCATAAGCATGTGGATGGCAAGAGCTCAACATTCTCATGCAATTCAGATGCAATTTGGTATTTCATCTCTGATCTCAGACACTCCCCAGTCCAAAACTCCCGAAGAGGCATTTGTGAGAACCACAAACTCCACAGGGACTCCGTGGGAGTGGGCCAGACAAAGGCAGGGACACAAACAAACCAGCTCTGCTGGAACAACTACCATCCTCATGTTTCCAGGAGTCAGAATCAAAACTGCCAGAAAATGACTGACCCTCCAGAAGAACGATGCAACTTTCAGGGGCTCTGACTTGTGGGTCATTCCTGTCTGCTGCCACTGCACCTTTAAAAAGGCCTGTTGGCTGGCCACACATGCCAAAATTTTTAGCTGTTTCTGAATAAGGAGATTATCATAAGGACCACCTGTATGTACAGAGAGGGTGGGCACAGCCACAGAACCACAGAGCAGCAGCTGCCAGGCCAGATACCTTCAGCATGGCCACAGACCTTGCTGCTGCCTAACAGGAGAGGCTGGTGTGGAACCCTGGCCCAGCAGAACAAGTTTGCTCCTGGTATTTTTGCAGCCCTCTGTAGAGTAGAACATCTACACAAAGCTGAGAGGGCAGATAAACTCTTCTCCTGGCACAGGCAACCACGATGAGAGGACATAGCCTCAAACTGCACCTGGGGAGGTTCAGGCTGGACACCAGGGAGAATTTCTTCACAGAAAGGGTTGTAAAGCATTAGGGTGAGCTACACAGAGAGGTGGCAGAGTCAGCACCCCTGGAGGTGTTCAAGAAACAACTGGACATGGCACTCTGGTCTGGGTGACAAAGTGATGGTCAGACAAAAGTTAGACTATCTCAGAGGTCTTTTCCAACCTAAATGATTCTGTGATAGGAGTGACCATCAGTGCCTCAGTTTCATTGACAACAGATAGGCAGGAAGGAAGCAAATATGGAATAAGCTTCCATAAATGTATAACCTTGCCTGAAACATTAACCTCCTCCAGTGGGGAGGGAGGCAACCACAACAGTCCAGCAGAGACAGTCAGGACACTCTATTAATGTCAAAGAAGCAAACAATGGCAGATGATTTGCACTGAGCATCAGGAAGGGGCTGCTGAACACATCATAACCAGGGCTTGGCCATGAGGACAGAGGGAAGAACACAGAAATCCAGGTCTCCAGAAACCCCAGGAATCCACATTCTGCCAGGAGCAACTGTCAGGAGAACAGCACCAGCACCTTCCCCACACAGAGCTTCCTCAGTGGGAAGAGAACCTTGGCTGAACCACAGCTTCCACCATCAGCATTATCTCTGGAGCACACAGAGAGGAACAATCACTCTGATATTTGTACTCCCTCATCTGTGAGATCTTATGAGGAATGCAAAAGGAAGCCCAAACTCCACATTCGTTCCCATCTCCACTCCTGCTCCATTTTGGATTTTTTTTCCCTGAGAAAATACCTGATTTAAAAGCCTCCTGAAAGAAACTCTTCTCACTCAGTTTTCCTTACAGGCTTGTTATTTTGTTGGTACATGTGCAGCTTTGGTAGTGATTGGCAGTTTGTAAGGTGGTGCCTACACCTCCTGATAAATACAACACCCATCAGGTTTCTCCACTTTTTTTGCCTTCAGCTGGCTGCAGAACAAGAATCCCTTCACTGGGCTGAGAGCTAAGGACTAGTCAGTGCAGGGCTTGTGACTCACATCCGTCCTGCACACAAAAAACACATAATTTGCATTGGAAGAGCGTATGCAGAATGCAAACATGCAGTGAATTTACATACACAGAGTGTAAATTATATATACCCAGAAATTATATAATAACACACCGTGTTTTACATAGACAAATTGAAAGAAAACAGCAATTGAAGCACCAGTAAATAACCTATTCTCTTTTATAAGGAACACTTCTAATAACAAAAATTAAGAGCCTTTCACTCTTTTGCAGAGACACAAGTAGCAGCTGAAGTGTCTGGTGAAGCTCCTGACAGGAACAGAATTCCCAAGGGCTGGGAGGCACAAAAATGAAATGGTAAGCTATGCTTTTCCTTAGGCTGTGAAGGAGCTTGAGTTTGGGAGCAGAAGGAATTTCATTTAATTACTAACAGAAAATAATCTCAAGATCAAACTATCACTATATGGATGCAATTAATATTGCCTGTATGAGAAGGCAAGAGGGAACACTGAGAAATCTCAGTTCTACAGGCAGGAGATAAAACCCTCACCAAGACTAGATGGCAAAACAAGCCAGGCTTTCTAACCCATCCAGCTTCATATCCAAAATACCTTCACAGATGAGGGAGCTGGGGAAAATGGCATAAATTACACCAGATAAAAGGTCTTCAATCTCTGCTCTAGCATTCTAACAAAGCATTTGACCTTTCTCTCCCCTCTCTCCTTCTCATTAGGGAGACTGCTCTCTGGATGGTTGCCTGCTCACTGCTTGCCTCTCTGCCCAGAGGTAAATATACCACAGTGCACACCTAGGAATTTGCAGAGGCATTTACATGGGAACACACAAGCTGCAAGCACAATCTTGGAGCAAAACAGAACAAATGAATGCATTGCTTTGCATATATTTTATCGCAGTCCAAGGTTTGCAAGTACAGGTCGTAACCCTCAGATAAACCTCTGTATCCAAAGGAAGTGGTTTTCAAATTTAAGGTGTTTCAGACTCATAAACCTTTACCTATGAAGTATATCCTGACACATCCTTAAAAGTACCCCACCATTTTCATAATACTAAAGATGACTTGGAATCTCATCCTTTACAACCCTCAACCATCTGCTTAGTTCTAGCAGAGCTGACTTTCTGGCATTATGTGAATTAGATACCATCTTCCCTATGAAAAGAGGGAACCTGTGTAAAATTCTCTCACGTTGTTGAGAAAACTTTATACAAGGTGCAGTTTCCCTAGTGACATATAAAGTCAGCAGACGTAAGACCTCTGTGTGTGGTGAGGACTCCTCTGTTTGCCCACAGGTGCCTCACATTTGCCAGACACTCTGGTGGTTAAGGATGCTACGCTTCACCTGGAAAACAAGGAGGGAAAAAAAAAGCCCAATCTTCATGAGCTTCCCTGCACCACACTCTGCTGAAGCAGGAGTCTTTTCTCATTACAGGAAACTTACAGACTAGTTAAATTGTCACATTCAACTTCATCATAACAGGCTTAAACATTCCAACAATATTTAAAACACATAATTAAAAAAAAATCCACAAAATAAATTAATCCCACTTTCCATTCAAGCCTCACAACTGCAAGTGAAAGCTGTGTGGCAACATTCATCATTTCCAAGATGGAGAACTGCCCCTTCCATATGCAAAGCTCACTTGGTAGGCAAGAGCAGCACGACTAATCCTGATTCATATACCTCAGCAGCAGCTGCCACCACAAGGCTGCTTCATTTTTCTGACCAGGGAGCTTCCTGCTTCCACATCTCCTGCTGCAGCAGCAGCCTCAGTGGGAAGCTTACCAGCATCACCAGCCTTCACCATGACTTTACTCTTCTTCTCAAGAATGGCTTCTGTAAGGACACACACTTGACTTACCCCTAGAAGTCTGTTCTCCCCATCTACAAAAGCCCTCATGCAGCTGTGGGCTGATTAAATAACTCATTACAGCAGATTTCAGTCGCCTGCTCTTATCCCAGCCAACTTCAGCAGTGCCTCCTTTTTTGCCTCCTTCTGCCCTGGTTTTACCAGCTGGAAGCAGTGAGGGCAGCGTGGGCTGAACCCTGTGGGTGTTTTTAGAGTCCTCACAAGTGTTACAAGGTTTGTACAGCGTGTCATGGAGGAGGGGGAATGGGTATGGCTCACCTCAGGTATGCTAAATACTGGTGTCCTCCATCTTCAGAAAAAGAATCAAGAGGAAATAATTTCCAAAACCAGTATCAAATGTACAGGTGCCCACAGTCAGGAGATAGGACCCACACCCTTTCTCCCTCATTTGCACATCAAGAGAATCCTTATTGTCCATTTTCCTGAATAGAGCTACAAGTTCTGCTTCTGGTCTGGTCTTCATCCAAGTACAACACCATGCATTGCAAGCACTCTCTCTCCTAATAGCACCCTGCACACAGGGCTTTTCCCACCAGAAAATTCTCACCCCCTCATCTTCTGCAGGCTCCTTTCTTCCCCTGCAGCAGCCTCAGGCACACTCATCCCCCACTGTGGTTTCCTGGCCACGGTCAGCCAGAACCACAGTCTGTTTTCACATGTGGCCTTGCCTCAGGGACACTGCTGAGCACAGCCTTTCCCCAGGCCTAAACAGCTCAGGGAAGGGGCTCAGGCTGCTCCCTCCCCTCCTTCATCCTACTTCATCCCCCTTGAGATGTGCTGGGGGCAGCTGGTGGCCCTGCCTGGGCGTGTCACTAATTGCAGGGCCTGGGGATTGTAGGGTGAGACCTGCTGGGCATGTACAGTGGAGGCTGAGCTTTGTTATAATTCAAGTGCCCTTTGAGAAGGAAAACCTGGTCAGCAACTGGTACATTCTGAAAATTACAGAAACACAGAATCAGTTAGGTTGGACAAGACATCTGAGGTCATCAAGTCCAACCTAAGACCAAACATCCCCTTGTCAACCAGATCATGGCACTGAGTGCCACATCCAATCTTTCCTTAAACACTTCCAGGGGTGGTGATTCCACCTCCCTGGGCAGCCTGTTACCAAGTCGAATCACTCTGTGAAGAATTTTTTGTCATGGCCAAAGTATCATGACCAAAATGGCTCAGCTCTCCACACAGTAAGGGGATTCTCATTTCACCACTAACCAGAAAAAACCCTTGGGATATGTGTTTTTTTCAGCTACAAGTTGACATTTTTGGGCAAATTGGACTGGGATTTTCAGCTGAAAACCAAAGAAAAGCAGATGTGTGGTGATAAGAGTTACAACCAAAGACATTTACTTGGCTCTGAGATTCAGCTGTCTGGATCATGCATTTCCTTCTGCTTTCACGTCTGGATAAACACAGTGTGACATCAAAGAAGGCTGATTGATATGGAAACAGGTCTGAGCATGTGACAAGCTGAGCCATGGCTGATGTCCCTGACTTAGAAGGGAAACTGAGACTTTCTTTGGTCTTTAGCCTGACATATGTGGAGAGCTGATGCAAGCCAGGAACACAGGAATGACCCCACTGCAACCAAGAATATTTATTTCAATGAGTCTGATTACTTGCCCCTTATGCTTCACAGAACTTTGGCCATGGAAGCCATGAGTTGTTTCACAGTGAATTTTAGCTTTTCTTTTTGGTGTAGTCACAGACTCACCCTGCTTTTGTTCTGCTCCGTGCCGGGAATAACATTTTCTGCCAAATCAATTAATCTGCATCTTAATTTATAATATTATTTTATGCAACAGGTTTGGTCAGAGTGCTAATTTAAGCCCACATTTTGTGCTGGAAATACCTAGTTGTTCATGCTTTATAAATACATAAAAACCTTCTTCCATAACCCAGTTTTCCCCTAGAAAATGTAGCACAACAATATGATAGGAATTGTCCTACATGATAGTGGCAGACTCACCCATTTTTGCACGTTTTAGTATGCTTTCAGCTAACTTGGAAGGATTTATAGAAATAATTGGCATCAAAGTTATTAAATTAACAGTGTGTGTAAGTGGGGTGCAGCTGGCTGCCCACCCTACCTGTGCCCCTGTTTGCCCACCTGCAGGATACCTTCATCCTGGCTCCTGCAGGTGCTACAATTGGTTGGGAATGTTGGGAATGTTGGGAAGGTTGGTAACACCTCTGCCTGATGTCAGGGGGACCCACCAAGTCTCCCCAAGGTCTTGGAAAAACCATTTATGTAAAGTGGGAATGACATTCTAGAATCTTCTTTCTGGCTGCTGGAAATTAACACCAAAGACTCTGAAAGACCTCCAACAGGAATCAGCAAGAGTGTACCAAGCCAGACCTGCAGAAAAAAGCCCTTTTCTGTCAGACCCTCTGCAAGATTTTGCAGTTGAAGGGGGGTGGGAGCCCCCAGCACATTGTTTACCAGTTGGGAATCATGATCTGCAAGCCAAATAAGGGGAGTTAGGGGAGACTGAAGCCCTGGTCCGTGCCTGACATGTTTTGGTTCCAGATGGCACTATTGTACACCACAATGACACAAAGACTCCAACTTCAGAAGGCTGAAAAAGTGACTCCTTTATTCTCAGAAAATGTCTCCCTTTTTATAGTATTTTACACAGACCAATTTGATTGGTGACAAGAAGACAAACTCTTCAATCACATTGGTCAGACCAGAGGGACATCAAGAAGTCCCTCCTAGTGAAAATACGTAAACATTCTTGCTGTTACCAAAACACGTCTCTTGTTTACAGAAAGTTCCCTGGGAAAGGAATTTCAGAAACCAAAACATGTCAGGCACAAACTAGGGTTACAGGAGACCAAACTCACCCAGGATTTTTCTCCTGGTCTGGCACTGTTTTCACGCTTCTCCTTTTTTTTCAGACAGACTTCCTACAAAACCAGAACTTGTTTAATCATGTCTGCCCACCCCCAATTCCCTGCATCCCCTTTTCCTCTTGTGAACTCACCTATTAATTAAAGTCAAATCAGACACCTAATCCCAAAGACTGAGATCCCCAAAAGCTGGAAGAAAAGTCACCAGCTAAGGGGACAAGTGAAAACAAGCTCAAGCAAAACCACACTACAAAGTGGAGTCCACATGCACATATCAACATCTGTCCTGCTGCACAGCTGGCTGGGCTCTGAGCACACGTGGCCCTCCTGGCTGGAAACATGAGGGCTTGGGTGGGAGAGTGGCAATAATGATGTGTTGAAGCCGAATTACAGGAAACGTGGTGCCCTAATCTCTGCTGCATGCTGATGGAACTGTCTGGGTTTTATTCCAGGTCAGCTGGACACCACGTGCCATGCATTTGTTGGAGAAACTGTGGTTTTGCCTTGCAACACCACCTCTCTTGGAGAGCTGACCCTTTCCAAGTCAATGCTCTACTGGCAGATTGGCACCAAGGAGCTGGTGCACTTCTTTCAGAATGGGCAGGATTCACTGGAGGGCCAGGATGAAAAATTCCGTGGCAGGACCAGCCTTTTTCTGGACCAGATGAAGGATGGCAACCTTTCCTTAAAGATCTCCAATGTCCAGTTACAGGATGATGCTGAATATTCCTGCATCTACAGGCAGACTGAGAACCATCAAACAAAGATATCTACAATTAAACTCAGTGTATCAGGTAAGATTTTTTTACTACAGAGGAGCAAGTCAAGGGCACCATTTCTTGTTGATAAGCCATATGCAGCCATTGAGAGGCATTATTCCAATTTTTAGAGCAATTTTTCCCTCAGTTTCATTATGTTCCTTGCTTTTGCTGGAAGAATATGCGAGAGAGAAAAGATAAATTCTCTTTGTTAAGCTTCAGGACTCCTAAAGGCAAGGCACCTGCCTCTTCATCCTCCCTTTGAGGAAACATTAAGGAATAATGTCCCCAAATTTAAGCATTTGTTTATTTATGGGTTTGTACTGTCCTTGATCCACTTTGCCCTAGAGGAACTGGAGAGCTGATTTCACGTTTGCATGTGGGTCTGTGAAGCAGAAGTTTAATCTCTGGCAATTGGATCCAAAGTCCAGGTCACAGACCCTTCCAGAGGAATGACAGCCAGTTGCTACTCTCCTTTTTCCTTGCAGCTGGAAGATGTGGATCTGATGGCATGGCTGGACAAATGCAACAAGAATTATTATTTTTCCTCCTAAGGAAAATGAGTGAGACCATAACACGTTTGAATAATGCCATATATCTGAGATAACATGTTTGAACTACTTACAAGCATAGCCACCAGAAGGATGAGGCATTGAATTTGACCAGGTGACCAACTGAAAAAGAAAATCGAAAAATAAGGGATACACATCAAAACAAATCATGTATTTCTAAGGTGTCTTGCTTGAATAAATCATCTGGGAACTTCCATTGTGCTCAACCACAGATATACTTCTTCTTAAAATAGAAAAAAAAATTGTTTTCAAATAACAAACATTTTATTATCTTTCTTTTAATGCATATAATTCTTGATAGGGAAATGCTTTCAAAATGTAAAGTGAAATAACATTTGTTCAAAAAGTTCCAAAGAGAAATGTTTTGCAGTTTTCGAAATGAAAAAAAAAAAAAAAGACATTTTGAAAATGCAGGATCGAAATGTTTCCATCGTCTAAATTTTGGGAGCAATAAGGTGTCTTTGATATAATTCTGTGATCATACTTAAACTTTCAGTTTGTTTGACAAATGTAGAAAAAAAATAACATTAACCCTTAGATCAATTATCAGAAAAATAGAAAAAGTTCTAGGCTCAAACAATTAACTTTGATTATTGTGGGGTTTTTTCCCAGTTCCACCTAGGATTGAGGAGCCACCTTCCCCTTCTGGTAAGGCAACACTCCTTCTCCTTAACTTGCTAAGTGTCTGAGTGATTTTCCTGTGCTTTATTTTGTGTTTGCAAGATTGGCAAAATGTGCTGAATAGAGGAAGTCCAATAAATTTGGGGTGCTTGTTCTCTCTCACTAAGCCTGGCAAAATACAGCTCTCCCAGAAGGGAAAAATATTTCCACCCCTGAGACAGACCTACTGTAGTGAGAAGAATGCTGAAGTGCCAGGAGTCTTGAGTCTGTACAGACACTCACCAGTGTGGGCATCATAAAAATCACTAAAAAACAAGTAACACAGAAGCCACTTGATTCTGGGTGTTAAGGCCTTTGTAAATTACCTTGGAATGAATAAATCACAGGCTCATCAGGCCGTGGGACAGCTGCAAGATCATCCAGCCCCACCATCAGCACAGCAGTACCACCACCAACCCCAAACAATGTCCCCAGGTGCCACATGCAGGTGCCTCTTGAGCACTCCCACAGGCAGTGATTCCACACCCCCCTGGGAAACTTATTCCAATACCTATAACCACTTCTTCAGTGATTGGTTTTGCTTTTGTTTTTGTTCTTGTTCTTGTTTTTTTTTTTCCTAATATGTGATCTGAATGTCCCCTCATATAATTTAAAGCCATTTCCTCTCATCCTTTCATTTGAGATATGGCAGAAGAGACCAACTCCCACCTAATGACAATTTCCTCTCAGGTAGTTCTAAAGTCAAACCACCAGATCAAGAGATGTGGGGGGTCCTTTTGCTAATAAATATTAAAAAAAATTTAATGGCTCCGCATAAGCTCTTGTGGGAAATTAAGGTAGATTTCATCGAAAGGCAATATTGCAACATAGTGCAGATGCTATTATCTAGGTTTATTCCTTGCAGAGAAGTAACTACACTACATTCATTTGTAAACACTTCTGGAGTGAATTTAATGCAGAAGGGATGTCCAGCTTCTAGATACCATTGTCAGTAAGTTCTTCCCTAAAAATCCTCCTTGCCAGCCAAATGATTCTTATTAGTGCTATAAAACCTTAAATTGGCATTAAACCTATAACACTCTGTCATATAAAATCAACAGCTGCAATTTTTATTTTAATCAGTGGGGTTGGAATATATGATCCTTTACATAGCAATTACTATATTACATTTAACAAGATAAGTTTAGCCACACTATGACGTTACAGACAGATAAGGCTGCAATAAACTCAAATAGAAACTAAGAAAGAGAAATGTTCCAGTGCTTTACCTCATAATCACACACAAGGAAAAAAAAAGCCAAACACAGTTCTTTTGCCTCCTGAGCAAAAAACAACTTGAAAAAATACAGGAAACATTCATGTTTAGACCTAAGATAGGTGGTCTAGCTCGCCTAAAGGTCTTTAAAAAACATGAAGTTAAGTTCAAGATGGTATTATGTGCTTTCACATTGCTTTATAAAAGCAAATAGAACAGGAATTAGAATATCTCCAGCTGTTACCTCCCACAAGAAATCAGAAATTATTGAGGGTCAAACTTCTTAATGCAGAAGCAGTGGAAGATTCTCAAAACCAAATATAAGTGGTTTGTATTTAAATGAGATAGTTGTACATATGTTTGACTCAGCCACAACCTTCCTGACAACGACCCCTGAACATAAACTATTTCTTATAATGAAAAGACATTTTCATTGAGGAGAAAAACCAAATAAATTATTGGGACAAAGAGGAGTATTTCACTTTGCTATAGGAGTACAAACTGAATCACATACCTTTAACACCTGATGGTTCTTGTACTGCAGGATTTTGAGGGACTGGGGATGAGGAAAGAAGAAAAGCCTAACTTTTTAAGTGTAATTTTTTGCAGAAAGGAAAAATATATTTTCTGTTGTCAACTTCTTTTAAAGAAAACTTCATCAGCCACAGCTCACCCCCGCTTTTTTTTTTTTCAGCTATTTCTTAAGAAGGAGAAAAAGGGAATCTGTTTTATATTAGCTGTTATTTCAGAGGGGACTTGGGATAATTAAAAAATGACCTGCTGGGAACTAAGGCATTATATACAGGAACAGTTCTCACATTTCACAGTCAACCAGATCAACAAATACTATTTTTACGTAAAACAGTAACAATTTTCATCTGTTTCACTATGGCTACATATTTGTTTGTTTGCTGCATGGATGTTTTTTCCCAACTACTTTAAAGAGTCAAATTTTACTTTCACTCTGAGTGTCTTGCAAGACTCCTTCTAGGTCAATAAAACCAGTTTAACACTTTTTCTGACTGAAAAATAAAAGGGCCTGGGCCTGGAAGGAGACACAAAAGGCCAGGAGAATTGTTGTTGTAACCCTACATTTATTTCAAAGCATTACTGAGGACTACCTGATGTTTACTTGCTCTCTGCACATTAATATCACATACTCCTTCCAGGAACACAGGGAAAGCACCATGGCTAGAGATAAATTAACTACAGTGAGATACTGACAGCTGATACCACAGCAATAGGAACAGCTCTCAGGTATATAAAAACCAATATACAGCCTGTTCTTCACAGAGAAGGATTTGGAACATTTACAGGAAAAAAGTCTCTTATTTTTAAGTCAGGGATTGAAAATCTCTTTTTACTTGTGCACTACATCCAGCACAGGTTGAAGGTACCACCTCTGCCAAGGGTAATTTGTGCCCTGTGTGCACGTTTTGGGTTTTGTACCAAGAGTGGCACACAGTGCTGCTGCCAACTGAAGTGTGTGTGATCTAGATTTTTTAATATTTATTACCATTATTTATGGACTCTAAATCCAAACACCTGCCTCAGGCCCTGAGTAGGAAGAATGAAAATGTATTTTCATCCTAAAATTATAGAATGGCTTGGGTTGGAAGGCATCTCAAAGATCACCCAGTTCCCACCCCCCTGCCAAGGGCAGAGACAGCTCCCACTAAACAGCTGGCTGGTTGTTGCTTTTCTGTCAGGATTTTAAACAAGGATTTTCAGTCATCCAGAAAAGTTGCATTCATTGTTGCTGAGTTTCTGCACCTTTTCCATGAAAAAGAAAAAAATGATGTCCCAGTACCTTGAGACAGTTTCGTGTGGACTCTGTACAGACACATAAAAAGAGAATTTTGAAAATGAGCCAAAATCCATTGTTTTAAAAACAATCCTCCATCAATGCAGTCATGTAAAATGTGTCATGCAAACCTCTAATACACCTTTTTTGTCAAGCCATCACTTACATTCTTTCTCTTTGTTTAATTTTTCAGAGCAGAATCAGATTCCCTCCGGAAGCCCCATGGATGTGCCATGTCTGGCTTTGCTTCCCCTCTCCTTCCTCCTCCTGGTCCCCCTGGGGCTTTGGCACTTGTAACAGGGGAAGCCAACTTTGTCTTTGGGAAGTTCTCCTCACCCAGAGGACTTTTCTGGGCAGGACAGGTCTGTGGGGTCAGTGTGACACCTGCTTTCCCATGGGGAAAGAAGCACCAAGAGCTGAGAACAGACCAAGCATTAGGTGTTTACATCCCATATCCTGGTGTTCCACAAAACCAAGGGCAGCAAAACTCTGAGGTGGCAAGTCTGCTTTTGCACTTGTGTCTTGGAGTCCAGTTTTGGTGCTGCCAGGATATACATTTTAATTTGGATTGTGTGGGTTTGCTTTAATGACAGGATAAAAGGCTCACAAAAATTCCAGGATCAGTTTTTGGTTGATCCTGGTGAGATCTTTTGCCTCTCATCTGCTGTCCTTCACGACAACCAAAAGGAGGAGTGGGGGTAACTACCCTCTGTGTCACACAAAATGTGGAAGTAGGAAGACACTCCCATTTTGTGAAATGTAAGGATGGAAACCATGTGAAACTTGATTCTGTGGAACTTCAGCTTCTGTTTTCACTCCTAAGTGTCATGGGCTATGAGTAAGAAGCCCTTTTTTCCATCAGAAATGTAGCATTTCTTCAGCAGATGGGTGAAACTGACCGAGAAAGAGGGTAGAAGTTCATAAAATATCCACATAGAGGAAGGAAGTGAGGTACTACTACAAAATTCACTGCTAAAGAAGCCAAAAAAATTCAGAAGGCTGAAGTCAGTATTATCTTTTTTTTGTCATGAAATATAGCAAAGCTGGATTCTTATGCTGGAACTGTGCAATGAGAAATTGTTACTGTGACAATGTTACTTCTTTAAAAACAGTACCTTTGGAGAGCAAAAAACAATTTAAAAACTCATCAGATTCATTGTACCCGATACCTATGCAAACTAAATGGGTTTATTTCTAGAAATGTTCAATTCAGGGAGCAGAGATGGCCTGTGCAAAACCTGGGTCGAAAGGATCCTGCATACAAACAATGCCGAGGAAGTGCAGAAGATTTTTTCAGGCTAGACCTGCAACTACCCTGTTTCACAACCAAAAAGCATCCAGAGAACAGAACTGGTGATCAGCAGTGATTGAACACACCCCTCCTGAGCCCTAGGGCAGGGGGAATGACTCAGGAGGCGGGTGCACAAAAAGTCACTTTGATTTGGAACAGTTGCGCCTTTTTTTTTTTTTCCAATGGAGAGACAAGATTGTTTTTGCAATGAAAGGACAGAATAAATCAGAGCTTAAAATAGACTTAAAGGACAGTTACCTTTGACTTTCTTCACTAAAGGCCCTTTCCCCATGGTGGGGAAGAGAAACAAAATCACACACACACACTGCCTTGTGCTGGTGCTGCAGTGAAGCTCAGCTGATATTTGGCTACCCTGCATAGAGAGCAGCTCAGTGGAACAGCTGGGGTCCAGTTGCACAGAGATTTGACTATAAGAATTGTACCTACTGTGACTGTCTTTTTGTGTCCCACCCTCCAACTGTTTGTCTCGGATTTTGTGTATTTTTCAAGACACAATTTGGTTACAAATAAAAACCTGAAATAAAACCAAAAACCCTGACGAGAGCAATCACTTGGTCTGTAAGAGTTCTTTATTTGTATTCCAGTTGTTCCTACAGTTAGAGAGGAATCAGAGGAATCTTCTGCAATCAGAAGGTTTAAAAGGTAACATGTGTGTAGTTTTGTTTGCCCTAAAAGTCTGGACTGCCTGCCTTCATCTAAAGAACTCTATGACTTCTAAAAATCCGATAGCCACGTAAGCAGCCCATCATTTCTCAGGAAGTGTAGAATCCCGGAACAGCTGAGGCTGGAAAAGATCATTGAGTCCAACACTTAGCACTGCCAAGTCCACCATTAAACCCTGTTCCTCAGAGCCACATCTACATATCTTTTTAATCCCACCAGGGGTTGCAGTCCAGTTAAAGATTCTCAACATTTTGGTGCCAGCTCTGTGAGGACACAGCCCCTCGCACATGTCCAGACATGGCTCTGATGGATCAGAAGGCAGAGAGAGACTAGAGATAAATTCCCTTGCCAGCAGTGCCCCTGTCCAAAGGGCTGCCAGGAAACAAAAACCAGCCCGTCAGGAGCAAGGACTTCAAACCTATCTAATTTATAAGCTGAAGTCCATGTTTTGCATCACACTTGAAAACAAACCAGAAGCCAGTGCATCCTAGGATCAAACTTCCCTCTTTCCCATAAGGCAAAGGGATGTCGAAACAACACATCCTGAAATAATTTGCTCTAGCTGTTCTAATTGCCTTCCCACATAGTGCTGTATGCAGCAACAATCCAGGCTGGAATTATAAAGTTCCTTAATCATAGCGCTGATGGCCACATCAAAAAAGACAAGGTCACATCTTTTAGCCAATGCAGATGGATTTTGTTTTGGAGGTGAAGGTGTAACTTGGCTGTTGTTCTTCCTTTAATGATATCCTCCCCTCCTTTCCCTTCTCTTCTCCTTTCCCTTCAGCATTTCCCTTTTCCTTAAACCTTTTCTCTTAGCCTTTCTTTTCTAAACTATGGCCAGATTTTGGGTTTATATCTCATCCCAGGTGCCTTCCAGTTCCACTGTACATAAGACATCTAAAACCTCTCCTTCTCCTCCAGTTCCTCCCTTTCCCCTCCCCACATCACTCACACAGCTCTGCCTTTCATCCCTTAGATCAACAGGCACTGTGTGAATGAGTTAGCCTATACTAATTACATACTAAGAACGGCATTTTTCTCCAGTTTTACATGGAATTAAAAAGGTGTTTCCATACTTTTGAGTACGGAAAGACACTTGACAAGAGTCACAAAAGGAAGCTGAAACAGCAAAAAACAAACAAACAAATAATCCCCAACCAAAACAAAAATATCCACACACCTAGTTTATAATTACTTTTTCTTTTCTTTTTTTCTAAATTCTTTTTCTCTCTCACCCTTTGAGAAGAAAGGACTATCAGTAATGTATCACTACACATGATACACTCAGGGTATGGCATAAGAACACAGACTAAGAAGTTCCTCTTTCCTTAAGAGCAAGAATTTTAAGAATGAGGATCTGGAGCAAACAAATGAAGATGAAAGGGAGGAGGAGAAGGAAGTTCATGGCATTTTCCAAACGATTACACTTCCTGATGCCAATCTTTTTTGCTTGCCAAAAATTGCTGAGCTGGGTTTCTTGGCCAGAGACAGGAAAGAGAGACTGAGCCAGGGCACGAGTGGTGCAAGGGCAGTAGCAAGAACTGCGCTGCAAGCACCCAGAGGAGCCCTGGTGTTGGCATGCACCCCACACCCCCACCGGGTGTTTCCAAATAGAGAAAGGTTTAAGACTCACCCCTTGTATTTTGTATAAGGTAAAAGACCCAGAAACTTCTTTACCCTCCTGTCAGTAATTGGCTCAGCACCAGCACAGGAGCACTGATTGGGCTCGGAAAGTGTAACTCAAAGCCTCTTGTTGATCTCATTGGGTCAAGAGCCAAATAGCCCACCTGAAGCTCCATGCTTTTTGAGGTGTTGTAGGAAGTATGAGACCTGTCTCTATACTGTGTTTGGCTTTGCCTTTGTGTTATTTTCTTCCCTTTTTGAAACTTTTTTGCTTTTTCAAGACACAATTGATCATGCTGTCTCGCTAATTGATTTTAGCCACTTCTCTGCAAGAGCTGGACCCTCAGAGGTATTGGGAATTCCCATACCCTGGCAGGGCTGTGCTCAGTGCTAAAAGGCAGAAGCTAAAGGACAGAAGCAACCCCACCTGCAGCAGCCTCCCCCAGCCTCCAGCCCTCCTCCAAGTAATTCTCCCAGGACACTGGAGAATGCTGCTTTTCACCTGCCCTGCTCCGTTGGCATCCCTGCCCACCAGGTAGTGATAGGTCACTGAAGATGTAATGTAAATAGGGTTGTAGTGTAAACTGTTATGTAAATAGGTTATGTAAATTGCAAAACCAAATATGCAAATAGTGTTAAAATTGCGTTTAAGGAATCCAGAGTGGTAGCACAGGGTCATTCTTGTGCTGTCAGCCCAGATGCAAATTATTGCTGGAATAAAGAGAGGACTTCTGCTGTCTTTTTTTCACAGTACCCTCCTACGAAGTAGAAGAAAACTAAACCACAAGGAAATCCACTTTAGTATCACCTGCATGGCTAAAGCAACCTTGCAATTTCAGCCCCAAACCGGAGTCTTTTACAGGAATCCCTTCACAGCACAGAAGGGAGGCAAGCTTCCCAATTGCTTTAAACCCAGAAGACGCTAATGCAGAAATCTCAGTGGTAGTATTTTCCCAGTGACAAAGCCCTTCAGCTCAAAGCATTTTTATAAATTCAGGGAGCTCCCCAACACCATCCCTGCACAGTGCTGGAAAAGAGTCATCCCTGGTTTAGTGGGAGAAAGCTGAAGCAGTGCATTTTTTTCCAGCTGACATTGTTGACAGATCAAAAACCTGAGTCAAGATTCATCACTTTGTTTTGGGTTTGTTTTGTGCCAACAGCAGCAGAAACTTCCTAGTTACTGCTTTACACAGTATTGGGCATTTATTCTACCAGCATCATAATTTCTTGGTCATAAACTGAAAAATATTAGAAGTCCAATCATGTAAATGGACTAATGTATTCATTCTCAGAGTGTATTTTGAAAATAAACCCTTGTAATAACTGCACAAGAACACAGACACATCCAAGTGTATTGCATATGGAACTAAAAGGTTTTAGTAATAGGCCCAGTATAAACATATGAGCTAGATTAAATACTCTTTAATTGCTATAAACTTTACCCAAAAAATTGTAGAACTCAGTTTTTATGGCTGCTGTGAAAAGTTACTGAAAAATTTGTTGTTAATAGATTATCACCTGTAAATCAAGCCCATTGAAATTGGTTTGTAAAGCCATGATATGAATAAGACTCTGATGTTTTCATGGTTTTTTAAATGCTTCACATAGCATAAACTTTTTGTACTTGATTCCACATACTGTGCTGTTGTTGGGAAAATAGCATTTATTTCCTTGTATCATCTGTTTTTAAATTTAATTATTGCTGTGAGTTCTGTGTGCTGCTCTGTGCTGTGTGAGCACCTCCACTCACAAGTGTGAGCTGTGCGACTACAGAAGGGCCTGGGTGACCTCTAAATGTTGTTTACAACTCTCCTTTTTTATGGCTCAGATTTCCAGCAGCACTTGGGATGTTTAAATATCCCTGTTTATTATATTTTCCCAGAGCTGTACTTCATGCCATTCCCAGTGGTTATCTACAACCACATTCAAAGTTCCTGCAAGTGAAGGTTTGAGTGACCCACAGACCTTGAGTTGTCCTTCCTTGGCTGGGTGGTGACACAGGAAGTGTCTGTCTTGAAAGTGCCCTCGCTGTGCAGAATGTGAGGAGCACTCAGCTCTTGTGTCTTCCAGAGTTTCATTGGGAACAAGAGGGATGACTTTGAAAACTAAGGAGCACAAAAACAATTCACATATTTAAGGAGTTATCTCCACTTCTGTTACTTGCAGTACCTTGGTGCCCCACACCCACATATTCCATATGGCAGGAGCATATGGCTGATAATAAGTAACGTTAAAGAAATTTTTAAGAGGTCTTGGGACATTATTATTGCCAAAGAACGGCTGTAAAAGCGATTTTTTTTTCAATATTTGGCAGTATACTGATAAGAGACAACAAGGAGTTGGTTTGATCATGTTTTTCTAAGGCCAGATTAACTGATTAATGCTTTCCCCTGTCAACTCCCTTTAGTTTTATGTGATGTGGGAGAAATGTCCCATAGAGAACATCAGCAAGATATTAATGAGGACACATTTGATGAAGAATCATAAAATCTTACAATGGTTTGGGTTGGAAGGGGGCTCAAGGATCATCCAGTTCCAAACCCCTGCCATGGGCAGAGACACCTTCCACAAGACTGGAATTTTCACCATTAATTCAGCTAAGCCTGAGGGCAGTCATTCCATAGCCTGACACTCAGAAAGAGTACTGAAAAATACTGGAAACAACCAAGGAAGGTGATTATTTTTAAATATGCAGCAGGAAATCACGTTGCTATCCATGCTGCAATCTTCACTGCAACTTTGGGACAGTCCCAGTTTAGCCCCTTCTCCTCCCCCCTCTCTCTCTTTCTGCAGAGATGTTGGCCACCACTGTAATCACCCTGGAGAAAATAACCAAAGATCAGCTCTGTAATTCTCCTGAGGGCTAGGGCATACCCATTCAATTAGCAAGCTTCCCCTGTATTTGAAGCCACAGGAAGAAGAAAACCAGGTCAAACAAAAGACTCAAGCCCTGGAATCCAGGCAAATCTTGATTATTTGCAAGTGGAGGATTAGCTAAATTCCCACTCTGAAAAAAAATATAAGTAAGTGCATATTCACATATATAAAATACTGCTAGCTTGCAAAGTCACAGACACTTCAAGAAACAATGTGTTTCCTTCCAGGGAAATTTCTAGGCCTGAAAAAAGTTGTTCCCGACAAATCTTCATTTTCAGTCACATTGGCCATAACACCACTAGTGTTCAAATAGAACTGAAACAAGAAAACAAAATAAAACAAAAAACCCACCCAAACTCACTGTGTACCTTTATGACTTTATACTACACTTTTCTTCATTTTTTTTTTCAAGATATCCATATCACAGGAAGGGGCTAGAGCTTAATTGATGTGTATTTGCTACTATATTTTCAGGGTGATAAATAACTATGCTGAAGAAATGAATCTTACCAACACAGCAGGACAAATGCATTCATTGCAATGGAATTGGATGTGCTATCTATTATTGTGAAGCTAGGAGGAAGAAATATTTGGCTTATTCTCCATATTGATCCAAAATGTTCCAAAAAACCGCCCGAAAAACAGACCTGTCCCACGTTCTAGCTGTCACACAGCTGGAATATTGTCCCTGGGTAAGTGGAACCCTGCCCAGAACGTTGTTCACCAAGTGCCCTCTGCTGGCTCTTTATTCCCCCCAAAAAGTGTCTCTTGTAGCCACAAACCAACGGCTAAAAACCAAAACGGGCTTCTCAAACCCCGACTCTCATTTCTGCTTTTAGAAGAGAAAAGCACTGCTGCCAAATTTGTGAACACTGCAACAACCCGCAGAGAAACCTTTCCTAAAAAGGGGTTTGTGTGTGTAACCATCAATGAGGCAAAAGGGGACAGGCAGAATCACAGCTGAGAGGCAGCAGCTCCTCCCACGCCTGCAAATTAATCCTGCAAGCACTAGAAAAGCAACTCGAGGAGTAACAAATTTATTACAACTCCTTTTCAGCAGCACAAAGCTCTTAAGTGCTTCCCAAAGATAAGAAATGTCAGGAATCTGTGAGCCAGGTATTGCATGACTCCTGGTGGGTGCTTCAAGAAGACTCTTTCACTTCTTATTTCTGGTAGTGTTTAGCAAAACATATTAATCATAAACTCCTGACCACTTGGCTGAATGTAGCAAACCCCTCACCAGCTCCAATCCACCCTAAGGAAGGAAAGGAAAATCCCAGCTTTGCAGACAAATCTATAATAATAATCTCTAAATGCACATGGAATTTCCCTCCAAATTTACACTGGCTGG
Source organism: Illadopsis cleaveri (assembly GCA_013399915.1). Classification (NCBI taxonomy): domain Eukaryota; kingdom Metazoa; phylum Chordata; class Aves; order Passeriformes; family Timaliidae; genus Illadopsis; species Illadopsis cleaveri. The sequence goes on along the minus strand of VXBB01016373.1, from coordinate 195,710 downwards.
AAGCCAAGATGACAATCCTACATCCTCCACCGAAGTTAAACAACTTTCTTCTGATAACAAAAAATGAAAATCAAACCAAAAAAAACACTTAAACAAACACAACCAAAAAAACCCACGCCACCAAATCCTTGAAAAACGTGTGTACCAGAGGTTTCTAGTCAGCACATTACCAGGAAATTAGAGAATTAAAAAATTAAAGGCAATTCTGGTGTATGATTCTTTCTCCCTTAAAAAAACCTATTCTCTCTAGATTCAGAGAAATTAAAAAAGAAGGGTAAAAAGAGTTGAGGACTGTAAAGAGGCACCATCTGGGTGATCCAACCACCAACTTCCCACAGCTGCTCACTGATGGTAACAGCAATTTCTTGGAAAGATAATCTTTTTCCTCAGGGCACCTGAATCTGACGACTCAGCATCTAAGAAAGCTTCACTTACTAGGAAATGTAGAGATCAGAAACCCTAAATTCCAGCCCTCAGCCCTGCTGAGGTGAGGGAGTTCATGGGAAGGTTTAACCCAGAGCTGAGTTCTTGCAGCAGAGGAAAGCACTGTTAACACAGGCACAGCAGCTGCTCTTCCACCCTGGGGATTTCAGTGCCATTTCTGTTGTGTGATATTCTGTTACTAAATTTCTTTTAAACCTCCTGCAGATGTAGGAAACACATGCACTTTAAAATGCTATTACATTTTATCTGAACAATGACCTCCCATCCTCTGCTAAGCCTCTGTGTATAAAATTCACCCTAAAAATATCCATTTTGTACAAGCAAAGCCCATGAAGGTGTGGTTTTGCACTGAATTACATAGTGGCAGTATTTTAAATTCTGTTTCTTGCCAACTTGATGCTGAAAATTTCAAGAAGAATTTGATGCATAAGCCAGAAAAGGTTTCAGAGAATGTCCAAAATCCACTTTATGAACCATGCCTTTTTCCACAATGACTTGGTGTCTGTGTATGATTCCTTTGTAACCTCACTGGAGTTGGTGATCTGCACAGGGTATCTCTGCAAGTCGACAAAGAAAAGTGTCAGCACTGAAGTACAAATTCAAATCTTCTAAATCCAACTGTGATTTTTTCTTTTAGTGACAAAAAATTACTCATAGGAGGCTCCAGAGGCAAAAATGCCTCCTCCCTGAACCCTGAGCAAGCTGAGCATGCCCAAAACTCACACTAAAGCTTCTCTTCACTCACCCCAATAAAAAAAATGTCACCTCACAGCCCTGGCCAAGTGTTCAGCCACAAATGGCATTTGCCATACACCAACTCAGTCTAAGACTTGTAGATTCACTTATGAAGCACACAAGTCTCCCTCAAAAATATGGGTTCACTTCAGCAAGTCAGTCATGGAGGAGAAACTTTAATCCAAGGTAAGGGGTGTCATTGTGCTTGTTTGTTTGTTTGAATTTGAGAAATGTTGTGTCCTGCTCAAGAGAAAGGTGACAAAAAAACTTGGAAGAGGTGGAGAAGATTCTGCTGAATTCTATATGGAAAAAAATGTGCAAAATTGGTGAACTGAAAAGCAGAAAAACTTCTAAAATGTACCAACCAGTCAGTGTAAGTTATCAAAGGCAGCTCCCAAACAAAAGTGAAAGGACAAGATAAAGGCAGAAATTAATTTATTTATACAACATTATTCCAGACATTCAATAACACTTCTTTGGAGAAAGCTTTATTACCCTAAAGCAGGGGAAGTTAGGATAATTTGAGATTGTCTTTTCCATTCACTACTTGTCACACACCTGCTTTAACAGGGCTGCTGTCCTTAGGAGTTGTGCGTCACGTCAGCAGATTTTATTTTCTTCTTCATTTCAAGACCTTTTAAAACTATAATGGGCCAATGGATGAGTTTTTCAAAGTGCTGCTGTTGTGGCAGTTGTGTCCTGCTGCTGATTGGTGTCCAGAATGACTTTGTGAAAGCAGGATTCTTTGAAATGGAAACTAAATATTTTCATTAATACTGAGTTAAATTAAGATGTGGAAGATGGCTTTTCCCTCAACAAATGATCCTGGCTGTTAGTTCCCAGACACAGGCCTGAGCTTAGACACCTTGAACCATGCATTCATTCCTCTCTACTCCCATTCTTCATGCACCAGACATGTTGCCACGTGCCAAATCCCTACAGCACATCTGCCCTCATCTTCTGAAAGAGCTTTGAGTCTTTTTCCCCCTTAGAACTGGTTTCACATTGGTGTATCGGGAAGACTTTGTTTCAGAACACATCCAGTCAGCTCTCTCCAGATGGAAAAGCTCAAGAAAATGCTCAGGCCAGGCTCCTTGTCCTCTGCAATGCCCCTCTCTCAAAAAGGCATGGAAAATCTTGCAGCTGGGAATCAATCAGCTTCGTATCAGCATTCACTAGAGTGTGAACAGGACAAGCAGGTGCAAATGTCTCCATTGGTCCATGATATGTTTGATACTACACCCTAAATTTAAACATTTCTGATTTTATTTGCCAGTTAATTTGAGCACATTCTTTACCATTGCCCCAATGCCATCAAAGATATGGTGTAATGCTGTTTCACACATAAATGCTGGGGTGGTCACCACCTTATTTTTTGTATCCACATGAGCTTCGTAAAAAGGAGTTAAGGAAAACACAGCACGTGCAGATGCTGCCTGCAAAATGAACCAGCACTGACAAAACCTCACAGCTCCACTATCCTATAAAAACTTCCTCCAAATATCTCATACCATTCAGCTGTAAAGACAGCTGCAACCTGTAATTCAAATTGTGACAAGGTATTTTTGCCAGAAATAAAAATGCTGCATGAGAAACCTGTGGAAACACCCAGAAACACAAGAAAACCTACAAAATTCACTGATGGGTAGTAAAATATCTCTGCAGCATTAGACTTCAGGAAAAGAAAAAAAATCTCGAAGAGAACTGCCCAGCTGTAACTCATGCCAGTTTTATGTGCTAATTCATTCAGCACTTGGTGTATTACTGGGTGTCCAAGGGAGCTGACTGAGAACTTTAACTCGCAGTGTGTAGCTACACAGCAGGAGTTACACAGCTGTGTACAGAGGAGTTTCTCACCCTACACTGCACCACTGCTACCTGCTACCCACTGCACATTCCCATGAAAATCTATGTGGAAAAGCACAGATCCTACACGTGTTCATTCCTTTAATGACACATTTCTAAGCTGTCTCCCAACATGGCAATCACCAGGGAAGGATATGGTCACTTCTTTCACACAGTGCTTTGCTCCCAGCTCTTTGATGGCTCCTGCAGTCCCAGCATAAGGCCACTTGCCCCCTTCCTCTTCTTCGTGGCCCACAGTTACCTCAGCACCAGAGAGCACCTTTGCTGCCAGCACTGGGGAAATGCAGCACAGGCTGCAACAGAAGGAACTGTAAGAGCAATTCTACAGCAGGACTATTCCACAACTTGATCACAACTGACAAGATTCAAATGGACACAGCCTTGAAAATTTGAGCTACATCTCAAGGCAACTTCCTCTCAGCATTTCCTCTGCTTCTCTTTGAGAAACACCTACATACACAAATCTCAAAAAATGCATTCAAAAAATAGGCTACAAATGATACAGAACAGAAGACAATTTTTCCAGTTCCAACAACAACAGCTGCACATTTCAACAGAACACAGGTTGGCTCTATGCTCACACTTTCAAATAAATGCCATCCAACTCACATACATACCCAATAGGTTTGCCTGCTTTGTGGAAGTCTTTCAAGACTCGCTCAACTTCTCTGTTCACCTTGCAATCCTTCCCATCAACAGCAAAGGTAGATCTGTCACAACAAAAAACTTACAAAAAGCTCAGTATAAACCTACAAACAGAGGTATTTGCCTATCTGATGTGAAACTGGCTCCAAAGGATCATTCCAAACTTAACAGCTACTAAAAAACTGGTTAGAAACACTCTGTAGATGACCATCAATGCTTTAGCCAAAATGTCTATCTTCTAAAGCTTTGGTGTGTCAGAAAGTCCCTTACTTAATAAAAACACCTTAAAATAGGAATTATCAAATCAGCTTTCTAGGATTACTGAGAAGTTGAACAGCAATCTTTTCAAAGAAGAAAAATACGTAAGAAGAAAAGGGAAGTAACATTCATGTCTCTCAAAGTCAACAAAAAAGCATCTCAATAGCAAGATAATCAGTATTCCACATGGCTAACAGTTTTTGTTCCTTTTTTTCTTTAAGCCAGCTGTTGTTTTATATTTATAAAGCAACAGGGGATTTTTTGGTAGGCAGAGAGGAAGAAACAAGAGTAATTACACTACAAGCACCTGAAACCATTTAAGTTTTACCTTCATTTCCCTTGGACCCAAAAAGAAACACCACTAGGGGGAGGAAAAAGGACTTCTTATGCATTATCTAAACCCCTGAATTCTCATCAACATTGTTGGGAGAATTTAAAATAAGAAAATGACAAGACTTTGAAAGGAGTTATTAATTAGGGGCTACATATGTAGTAAATAAGGCCATATATATAGATTTTATTGTGTGAATCTTGGATCATAGAATGACAGAATGGTTTGTGCTGAAAGGGACCTTGAAGATCATCTCATTCCTACCCCTCTGCCATAAGCAGGGACAACTCCCTCTAGACCAGATTGCTCCAAGCTCCATCCAACCTGGCTTTGAACATTGCCAGGCATGGGGCATCCACAACTTCTCTGGACAACCTTACAGCAAGCAGCTGCTTCTTAATATCTCATCTAAACCTATTATCTTTCAGTTTGAAGCCATTCCCCCTTGTACTATCATACCAGACTCTTGTAAAAAGTCTCTTTCCATCTTTTCTGCATGTTTCCCTCAGGTACTGAAAGGCTGCAATCAGATCATCCCAAAGCCTACTCTTTGCCAGGCTGGTTCTGCATGGTTAATCATGAATATTTAGTTGAGGAAACTGATGTTTAGTTGGCACTCACAAGTTTTTGGCAGCTCCAAATCCACCAGGGAATATCACAGCATCATGGTCTGCTGTAGTGAGCTTAGCCAGGCTTGCGATTTTACCACGAGCGATTCTTGCAGATTCCACTAAAACATTCCTTGAAGAACCAGGAATAAAACAATGTGATTAATTAAGCATTTGCACACAGAACAGTGTAAATAAAGTTTTGCAGAGGAAGAGGAAGAAGCCAGAACATTGGTATTTAGTAACTGAAGCTACTGATGGTTGTGAAATGCTACTGCTGGGAAACACAGGCACTGACAGACTGTATAGAATCAAGTCCAGAAAACTCATGTAGTATCTTCTCTCCAAAAAAACCACCACAGCTGGCATAAAGCTACTAAAGGCATCAGCCAAGTGCTGCAAGAGCCATTACAGGCTGCTACATCTGCAGAATGTCTAACACATCACAGACTTACCTTGACTCAGCTTCAGCTGGTTGTCCTTTACTGTGGTCAATGACATGCATCTGAGGGACATCTGGAGCATACATCTGCACCTCAGCCCCCCCACGGCTCAGGTGTACCAGTACACTACAAAAACGGAGATACAACACGCAGAAAACTTTAAGGGAGAGGCTTTATCTGACCCCCTGAATCTGCTACAAATATTCCACCAACTGACTTTGAATGATGAGGAGAAACATACATCCTACCAAAGCAGGCAACCAGGAACAAAAGCTTCCTTTCTCCAAGTCCCAAGGTGTTATGGAAGAATCTCACAATTAACATAGCCATTAACATTTAGTCTAGGTCTAGGCGACACATCTCTTATTAATTCACTTTAAGAGCTAATTCCACTTATGCATTAACAATTCTGCTGTTAGATTTAGCCCCAGGAATGGAAACTCAAGTGGTTCTGAAATTAAGTCTGTATTTAACTCTCTTGAGATTGAATCTGGAACTCTGAATCTCTGTTTCTGAAGAGAGTCTCTCTCAGACTCACTGTCCAGGCATCACCTGCATGGTGCTGTATCTTTGGACAATCACTGAGTTCTACGTGAATGCAGCCTGAACTCACAATTACACCATAAGAAATCTGTGAGAAAGCTCCATCATTCATCTCTCAGGGTAATCCTGATGGCCAGAGACAGCAAAACTAAATTAAACTGCTGCAATGTAATGGAGACTTTTTTGGAGCCCAAAGCCCCAAAAAGCAACTTACGCTGATGCCTCGTGGATTTCTGTGCCATCGTAGACACCACAGCCAGACAGGACCTGCAGGGAGAAAATAACAGAGGATTGCAGGTGACACAAAACTCTCACAAGATCTTTCACAAGGTAGCATTTTAAAAAAACAGTTAGTAAACAACAATTTAAAAGCAAGCTCTTACTATGCCAGTGAACACCATGCTATTAGCACTGGTGTCATCACCACTTGACACACTGCAGAACTGGCATTTCCTATTTATAGCAACCCAGCAAAGGGCTCAGAAATCACCACTATTTATTTCCTGGCTTATATATTAATGTCACAGTTAATAAACTGACATGTTACCCTTAGGTATGTTTTTATTGTGCACACAGGGGGTTGTTCTGAGTGTCATTCATCTTTCTTATGAAGTGTCCACATCCATGTGAAACAACTTTCTCATCCAGGTGCACATCAATCAGAAGAGGGAACAGAAATGCACTTTGAGGTGGCACTTAAAATAAACTATTTTACCTGCTGCTGTATTTTACCTGAGCATCTGCATCAGAGATCAACAGCTAAATCACTTCATGCAAAAATACAATTATGCTGAGTTAGCCATACTTTAACAATGTGGAAATAATAGTTTTAATTTGTTTATACACACCAGAGAATAAAAAGCACAAAGCAGTCTGACAAAGTAGAAGGAGAAAAACCATTTTTTTTAAAAGCCCTTGTAAGAATGAAACAAAACCAAAAAAATCCAAAGTTTTATCTAGTTCCTATAAGTATATCAATGAACTCTTTTGGGGCTTTTTGTTTGGCTCTTTGTTCTGGAAGAAAAAAAAAACCCAGTTAGGAAGTCAATTTCCTTTTCTCTTTCTATTAATTTTATTTTTACTTTAATCTCTTCCTTCCTGGTTTTTCCTCAGTTTTTTTGAAGCTTGAGAGTTTTTAAACACAGACACATGATCAGAAACTCACAGCTGAAAAGAAACTCACAGCTGAAAAAATGTAAGCTAGTAATATTAGACTTGAAGGGACTTTCAGGTCACAATACCCAGGTGTCTGCTATCATGGGCATCACTTCACCAAATATCACCATCATTTCACCAAATGAGCAAGATACATGAATGTTCTTCTGTCCATGTTAATCCTGTTCTGATATTTAAGAGCTGCCCGTTATTTCATAACTTTTTATCTTTCATTTAATTTAGACTGAATAAACAGACAAGCAGCTGTGCTAAAGTTATGCTCTGTGAGCAACATTTTGAATTTTTTTTTGAAACTCAGTGAAACCAAAATACTGTAACATTATTATTGTAAACTCTTCTATATATAAACTCTTCTGTTATTTCAGTACCTGCTTGATAAAAAAAATTGTCTTTTACCACAGTCAAAAAGTTTACAACACTAATGCCAAAAGTCACATTTGTTTTCCCAGCTCTATTTAAAAAGCTGTGACTTACTAAAATGACAGCATTCCTGTTAGGTTACTTTTTAGCCATTTGGAACAGCATTCTGCCCTTTCCCAAGCCAAATCTGCCCCAGACAGATTTCTTCATGCAGGTAATGCCTTCTTATTCCTTTATGTTTAATGCTGCCTAGACTATGCAAAGCTCGAGCTTCAAAGACTCTCCACTGAGTTCCAAAGCTGAGTACTCATTTGGAACTCCATCTACAGCCTATATGTTCCTTTGACAATCTGTAGCTCTTCCATCTCCATGCTTTCTTCTGTATTTGCAGCATGTTTTACCCCTTTCCTGCCAAAAAGCATAATTCAGTTTAAATATATTCACTGTCAATACCTCACCCAGTAAGACCATGAACTATTTCAAGTTAAATCCTCCTGGGCTCCTGAGTACAAGTGATTTCAGTGGAGAGCAATGAGGATGAGTGAGGAGCTGAAGAATCTCTTACCAGGAAAGGCTGAGGGAGCTGTTCAGCTTTTAGAAGAGATGGCTGAGAGGAAACCTCATTAATGTGTACAAATATCTAAATGAGGGGTGTCAGAGCATGAACCAGGCTCTGCTTGGAGGTGCCCAGCAACGGGACAAGAGGAATGGACATAAACTAATGCAAAGGAAATTCCACCTGAGCATGAAGAAGAACTTCACTGTACAGTGACCGAGCACAGGGACAGATAGCCCGGAGAGCGTATGGAATGTCCTTCACTGGACATATTCCAGAGCCATATGGACACAATCCTGTGCTGTGTGCTCTGTGCTAGAGCAGGGAATTTGGACCTGGTGACCCGCTGCGGTCCCTTCCGACCTGACCATCCTGAGATTCTCTGGCTCTTCCCAAAATAACTCCAGGCCAACAACTACACAGGCGCAAATTTTCACACGTTTCTCACTCCTGGTCTGGCTTCCTCCAAGTTTCTGAACTGTAAGCAGCCTTCTCTTCTCAAATTCAGCGTCTCTCCGGGGTTTCCAGCTGTCGCAGCCACCAGGCGAGGCTTTCCCAGGCCGCCGCCCCGCCGAGCCCTCCCCTGCACCGACCCCACCAGCGGAGCTACCCCAGCTGCAGGGCCGAGAGCGGCTGGGGAGAGCCAGACAGTAAAAAACCAAACAAACGCTTCTCCTCAGCGCTGCCCCGGCCCCCGCGCTCCTCCATTACTCACCACAGCGACGCGGGCGCCGCGGCAGCGCCGAGCGGAGGAGTGGAGGGCAGCGAGGCCGCCGGGCGCTGCTCGCCGCAGTGCCGTGCACAGGGCCGGGCCTCGGGAGGTCAGCATGGCTGAGGGCGCGGGGAGCGGCGGCGGAGGAGCCGGGAAGGGGAACGGAAGAGCCGGGAATGGGAACGGAGGAGCCGGGAAAGGGGACGGGTGAGGCCCACGGGAACCGGGATGGCCGCACTCGGAGGCCGCTGCGCCCTTGGCAGCGCCGGCGGCGGCGCCCCCTGGAGGCGCGGAGGGGCCACCTCAGGGCCGGGAGCCGCGGGCCCTCGTTCCCTTCCCGGCCCTCAGCGGTGCGAGGGGGACTGAGGGTAAAAAGATAACGGTGAGGAAATTACACGGGAAAAATAAGCAAGTTGGCAGACGGTACAAAACTGGGAGGAGTTGTTGGGTCCTTTGAGGGCGCGGAGGGCCTGCAGAGAGACCTTGATAAATCAGAAAGAAGGGCAATCACCATCTGTATGAAGTTGGACATTGGAAAAGTGCTGGATTCTGCTGCTGGGATGGGACAATGCTGGATGTACGGACAGACTGGAAAATGAAAGGCTGGAAAGAAAGGTAGTAAACCATTGCAGAGTGTCCAGAGGAGGGCAATGAAGATGGTGACACAGGCACTGACAAACTGTATATAATCAAGTCCAGAAAACTCATTTAGTATCTTGAGGAGAAGTTGTGTGGACAGCACTAGGTCTGTTCAGCCTGGAGGAGACTGAGGGGAAACCTCATCATAGTTACGTTTTAATATTTATTTATACCCTTCCTCTTTTCCAACAGTGAAAAGTGACCAGGAAAAAAATCCAGAAGAGCAGAATATGCTGAGAAAATCAATTCTGGATCATTGGTAATGTTTGCAGTATCTTCATTAACAAAGCCCTTTCAATGTGTGGCTTGAAAGTATTACAAGGAGAGACCCAATTCATTGTATTCAGGTCCCCACTCTTATAGCCAGTTCTCCCATCAATCCACAAAAACAAAGGGAATCAAAAGTTTCAGGTTTTAATGTGTTATAAACAACATTAAAAAAAATAGTAAAGGGCTTTCATCAAAAAAAGAGAAAAAATAATAATAATTAAAAAAAGCAACGAACAAAAAAAAACCCAAAACACCAACAAGCCATGACATTTGTAACACATTCTCTTACAGTTTAAGTTACAATATTGAGCTGGTAATGTCCAAACAAATTTTCACTACAGTATCTCAAGGCTGTCAATCAAACCTCGACACAAGTTGTAAAGCCCCATAAATTTTCTCCAATAGTTGCTGCTATAGGTGCTCCTTTCTCCTCATTATTGAAATCTCATCACGTTTGGAGGTTACAGAACTAAGAAAACAGTGTTCCAGAAATATGTACATATTAAATCCAAGTAAAACAACATTTAAAACAAGTTGAGACCAGTACAATTCCAATTAAGAAATTTTTTTATCTTTCTTAAAATTTAGAGTCCAGAGTAGGACAAACCTGCACTATAAAATTCACAATACTTAATATGCAAGGCATTTTTAATAAAAAATAAACTTCTTCCAGTCGTACTTCTAACTTCACTAAGAACACTTTGTTGTTTTCTTACTTGAAATCAGGAATTAGTAAAAACAAAAAGAAATCAGTTAATCAGGAAATCAATGCTGTCAAGTTTACAGCCAAATGGTAGAGGAAATAGGCAAAGTGCCATCCATGGCATATCCTACATTCCCTTCACTGCCTCCCATGGAACTCCATCACACCGTTAGGAATTGATGCCACTATGAGGGCCACTCATTCTCAGTGAATACCACTGCATAAAATACTGTCTGAGGTTTTCTCCCTCTCACAAAGAGTAATTAGGAACTCAAATTATCCTTCATGAGCTTCTTGCATAAGATAATCACTGTCAGAATCCAATTCTTCTTCATCTCCTGGGGTTTCCTCTGCTGGACGTTTCATGCCCCGCTGCTGTGAAATGGCCAACGTGTATTTGATATTGTAGATGTTCCACTCGCAGCTGTAAAAATAAATGTGAAAACGTTGTTTTCCTCCTAAAATAAAAACAACTCTAAAAGAAGACTGTCTCAAAAGTTCTAACAGCACACTGTCACCCCCCCAAATCAGTCCAGGTTTTCGATTTGAACTTTCAAGTGTAACAATACATACAGTTTTGAAACATCTTCAAAGTGACGCTGGATGCTCTTCTGAAGGAACTGAATCACAGGGAGCAGCTTCACTGACCTTGGATGGAGAAAAACATGCAATTTGCAGTGCAGTTCATATTTACATATGGAAATCTAGAACTTTTCTGTACTCTCAAGATTTTAACAAGCATACAACTTCAATGTCAACTTTTTAAGATAATCCTAAAAAACAAAAGCTCTCTGCTTTTGACTCTGTCCACAGTGATTACATTCAATACAAGTAATATATTGTGAGAAATATTTTTTTCTAAGGTCAAACTGCATCTTGAAGAGCTAATTCTGCTTGCTGCAGCAATGGCAGTTCCTTTCAGATACTACAAGACTTTCTGAGCAAGGAGGAGTTTGTTTTAAATTGTCCTCTTCTACTTCAGCAGGAACAAAAGGAGATTTTGTTCCAGTCATTTCAAACACTAATACCCATGTTGAAGCAAGGGAAGAGTTACACAGTGCACTGGTTTTTAAATTGCAGGACTCCTTCTCAGATTACTCTCACTTAGCCCATTTTAAATTTGTAAATTTGCCTGGTTTTCTTCCTAGAAGTCTAAAAATTCCATATTAGGGGTGGGCCTAATATAATTCACAGACCAGGCCTGTGTAATTCTGAAGTACTCTGTAGGAAGGCAGAGTACTACCAGCTATAATCACAAGCTAAGTCTTAAAAATGCCATCAATATCTGCACATCACTTTTCAGTTACACCTTTCAGTTACACTTAGGATGCATAACTGTTTAAAAACACTATTGCTAAAATCTTACTGTCACTCTTGAAATCGTTATGCAGTTACTGTCTAAGCAACTCAAGCAAAGTTTCATCTGTTGTATTTGAAAAATGTTTCTGCAATATATCTTCATAAATCCAGTAAGGTATTCCAATTCTGTCATACACACTTTTTAGGATCTTTTTTAGACCTTTAAGATCAAGTCCAAACTGTAACTTTTATCATTAGTACAGAAGTTGTAAAACTGAAGTGTTGTAATTGTAGTGCAGGAATTATCTAGAATGTCAGTAAATGTTAAGTAAAAGCCTTGAACTAACAGGTCTTTAAGTTTCATACCCTTGTCAGCATTTTAACTTTCATGGGATCTCACCTTGTTTTCAGCTTCTGTCCATGCAGCATAAGCAACTTATGAGCCCAAATAAGATAGAACTCCAGGTGACAAGAGGTCTCAAATGCAGAGGCCAGGAACTCCAGTAACTTCTCCACATACAGGTCTGGCAGTGATGAGCAGACAACATCAACTGTGCAAAAAGGTAAAAAAAAAAGCCCATAAAGATGCAACAGAGTTGAGTTACTATTTGAAGTAACATGAAAGAGACCACAGGAAAGCATAAGGAGAAGAAAGCAGCATTTTGGCAAGTGGTGGGTATTTAGTGCTGTATTTCAGGGTACAGTACTACAATCTCTCAGGGGACAAATGTTCCTTCTTTGAACCTTCCAAACACTATTGTATTTAAAAGCAAAAAATCAACTCCTCCCTCTCCAAGTTCCTCCTCCTAGCAGAGTACTCTCACTAGCAGCTCTCCTTCAAAATTTTTACTTCCACCCTTTCCTCCTCTTTTCTAAAGTAAGACTTTATTGTTGCTGCTCCTGACATCACCCAAATTTCTGTATTCAGTGGAATTAGTTACGCACAACAATCAGAGGCAGTGATACTTGAAAAGACAGCAAAGTCACCTGCCCACACAAGAAGTGTCTGAATGCTGACAGCAACTGCACACAATTTAGAAGCATCCAAAATAATCTCACACATAACTAAAGGATGTCATTATATATAACACACTCTCAAAACCAGCTTTTGCTTAAGAAACAGGCACACAATCATCCTGTTAAAAGTGGGTTACAACAGCCTCTCCTCAGTTGTACTCTGGCCTTCCAATCATTTTCTAAGCCCTCCACCAGATGTTCTGGAGTATCAATGTCTTTTCTTGTGCCGTCAGTCCCAGAACTAGGCACAGTATTCCTGATGTGGTGCCACAAGTGCTCAACAGACAAGATTCATCACTTTACTCAAACTACTGATTACATCCTCGTTACTGGTTAATGGTCTTCATCACACAGGCACAGTGCTAACTCAGGTTCCAGTTGATGTGGCCCTCCAACATCAGCTGCTTCCAAGAAACAACATCCAAAAACTCTGCCTGCACATCTAGGCCTGACAAATTCCATGCTGAAAAGTCACTAAATGAACATGAAGTAGATTGGTAAAATTAAAACATATATTAACACTAAAACACCTCATATTAACACTTTACACCTCAACTTATTTTGGCTCACACATGTCTGTTTACAGCTAGCTCAGCCCAGTTTCATGGCAGATCCACTCACCTTCACTGCTGGGGACAGCCTCTATGACCTCCTGAATTAATTTCTTTTCATTCAGCTTGAAGGCCATGACGATAGCCACAGTGTACTCCTTCTGACCCAGAGTTTTGTGTATATTGCTGGGTGTGACATCAATATCCAGCTCAAAAGGATCAAAAATTAGCCCAGAGTCCAGTGAATAGAGCAAGAGACCCTCTGTGGTGGTGGCTGCCCAGCTTCGTCCTAGAAGAGAAATAACAATATTAAATAACAAAGAGGGGTGTTCTAGAATTGAAACAGAAGAGTAATGATAATCCTCCAGTAGGATTCTTCTGCATCTTTTATAAGGAATAAAAAAAAAATAAACCCTAAATTAATTGTTGATACTAACCTGTAGGACAGAACCGCACACAAGTCACCCTGATTTCTGGTTTAAAGTGTCGATAGCTCATGTCACCTAAAAGAGAAATTTAGAAGTGATTTAACACATCCACCACAATTTCACAGTCTAGTTATCAACTCTATGATGTCACAATTTAAAATGAGCAGCCTGGTAAAACCTGGCAGAATTAAAGACTGGGTAAGGAATGCACAGTCCATGTCCAAGAGATCCTGCGGTTTAAATGGTGGGACCGAATTTTGTAATCCTGATGTTAAAACCGAGCTCATCAAGTCAAACCCTTCATACTTGTGTCAAAGGTTCTGAGGCACATAAAAGTAGAAACAAGAGAGCAAAGCCAAAGCCATACCTCTTTTTACTCCAGGAAGAGGGATGGCAACACCTTCGTCTCCTCCACCCCCTTCGTCAATCAGAGCCATGCTGCCAAATTCAGTCATTTTTCTCCGATCTAAGTACTCCTGGAAAAACACGGAAGTTCCATTCAGTGCACTGAATCTGTTCTCAAACAGCAGAGCTCAGTTTGGACTATGGTTTCACATTATTATAACTTTGTTCTACTCCAGAGATGCACTGTTTGCTTCCTCAGCTGCAGCCCTACTCTTTCTGTCCTGCAGGTTCCATAACTGCACAGTGCCAAGGCAAGGATGTGTGGCCAGAACACTGCAATGAGATTTTAGGGACCTTACAATGTAAGTAAGATTTTAGGGACCTCTCTGGCCCCCATTTCTAAATATCCATCCCCTCCAGGATTCTGTTTCAAGCTGGTTTACTTTCTTTCAAGCCAGATGTTGAGGTACACCAGCTCATAAACCACTGCTGACAAAGGATACTTGGAAGCAGAGTCAGACACAGCCTGACATGAACAGTGGAACAAAAATCCCAATACTTCTTCCCCCTTACCAGGAAGAACCCCATTCTTCCTGGTAAGGGGATGGTGAAATGAGTTACTGGAATTTTTTTCCTTCTGATGTTTTTCATCATTCGCTTTTGAAGGAATTTAATTTGGCATTTGGCAATATTCAGAAACAGAGTTTATAAAGGTCAGTGATGTTGGTCTGTGTCCACAAAAAAAGAAAATTCCTTCATTTCTTTGCTAATACAAACTGACACCCTGGGAGTTTGCTTAGTACAAAATGTTCGTAATTTAAATTTTCACTTCTATTTTAAGTCTAGTGCCAACTAACTTAGTATGCTTGAGAGTTTTGCCCATTCAACACAAGCATTACAAATCTGGCAAGAGTTTCAGGAATTAATTCTGTTCCAAGAGGAATATTTCCTTCCCCCTCTCCTGCACAAAAATAAACCCATTCTTAAAAAAGGCATCCATGAATCACTCTTAATGAGAAGCTATACCAAAACCAAAGTCTTGTGGGGGTGAGGAAATGAAAAAAAGACTCCTGTGCTCACATACCTCCATTGCATCTAAAGAATAGTTGCATGAAATTTCAAATTTTTTCATAAGAATCTGTTCCTTGACATTATATATACAGACAAATTTTGACAATCCACCTGCCAGAATAGACTGACCATCTGCTGAGTAGCAGAGAGTTGTAAAAGATCTGGTAAAGAAAAAGAGAAAGTAGTTTAATTTCAATGTTATATCTGAGCTAAAAGACGTGAGTACAATGTGAAGACTCAGAGAATAACCACTCCATGGAAAAGGTGGAGATCTTCATTCACATGGTATATACACACACACAAATTTATGACAAAGCATTTGATGCTTTACTATGAATCACAGACAATTCAGAACTTTGACAGCTTTTTGAAATACTTCCATACTTCTGAATCTGAGTCACAGCTCAGCCAATGAGCTCTCACCTACACCATGCACAACACTAAAAAACAGTCAGAAGAGCTACAGAAAAACCAATGTATGTTTGAAAGGCATGGATGAGAGCTCACCAGCAAAAAGTACTGCTTTTTGCCAAAACTTTTTTTCCAATAAGTTATTGTTTCTTTAAGTTGTTTTGACTGGAAACAATGTGGAAAAAAAAAAGGCAGGAAAAGAGAAGAATAAAACATTTCTCTGATATACTTTCTGAGAGCACACAAATTCAACTTGCCTTTAAACATTACTTCACATGCATAGCAACGGGTAATAAACCCCATACTTTAATTACAAAAACATAACAGTTTCTACATACTAATGATTGTATACTAGTATTTCTGTAGGAAGATATCTACTTAAAAACTTAACTCATAGCAAATTAACACCTTGGCCTAAGAAATTAGTATTATGTTGACAACCCCTGTCCATAACTGACAAGAAAGAACACGAGCTCAGAATGATGCTGATGAGTGAGAGAACACAGCCAACTACAAAAGGGAGGCAGCTAGGTGTCAGGCAGTCTTTTAAAATCCACCATCAGAATCAGAAATATCTGAACAGCAGACACACTCTGAAATCTTCATGTACAAAACACATGGAAAAACAAGTCAAAAGCAACCCAGCGTGGCACCCTCTTGTCACCACAGCCCCCTGGACGTACTTGCCCTTGGCTGCCTGCTTGGCTGTTATTTTATCCAGCTCCTTCCTCCCCATCTGGAGGTCGTGCCTGCCCTCAATGGAGCCAGTCTGCACTGCATTTTCATGATCCCAAAATGTTATCTGGCCGTTCAAAGCAGCAACCGCCAGCTCCTTGCCGTCGGGACGGAAGGCAACAACAAGAACTGCAAAGAATTTAGTAACAGTTAAAAATGCAGGCAGATGCTTTTCCAAGAAAATACTCTTAATTTCTCTAGGATCTTATCTCAGCTATTAGAAAAAGTTTAAGAGTAAAAAGTATGACTGTACTTTTCCCCATGGACAACATACAGATGTTTAGTTCATTATAAAGCTGAGCTAGAATGAAATTAAAATATTTATTGTGCTGCTAACCAAATACAAGAGTGAAGTATCTGAACTTCTGATTTCCATTTCCATTAATGACTCTCTCTATTGGACATGTTCTGTGTTACTAACATATGTTTCATAATATTTTTATATTTGATAAAAGATGAGAAATGAAACAAAAATTACCATCTGAGTTCATTATTAATGTCTCCTTAGTTCTCCAGCTGTCCAACATATCCCATAATTTGACAGTCTTATCCCAAGAGGCACTGGCTAGAACACACTTCATTGGATTAAAGGACAAGCTGCTGATGGGACCCTCATGACCTGCTAAGACCTAAGAAGAGAAGAAAAAATAACCTGGAATTAGGTGAAAGAAACTGAAATCTGTGTAGTCTGCATTGAGCAAACTCCAGATATAGCCAATGAACCATGCCTGACTTGTCCTCACATAGTTGAGATCACTTTTGGACACGGCATGATACATACCAGTGATTTTCAACTTTTTATTTTCACAAGTTTTAAAAAAATTCCCTGAAGTGCTACCACTACATAGGCATCTGCAACTACTCTTATGCACTCACCTTTAGGAATACAGTGTGCCATTTTCCTCCCTCCTTTCAAAACAATCAGACCAACTGTGAAAAACCAAGTCATTGCTCTGAGAATTCAGTATCTCCTGCAGCTGATAACATTTCAGAATAAAACCAAAAACAAAAACTGAGAATAGGAGTAACAGAGATTTTCATTCCATGGAGCTCCTACTCCTCAAAAAAATATACCAAGGCAAGAAACTAAACTCAAAACTCTGGAGATCCAGTCAAGTATATCCTGAGTTACTGAAGTGATCTATATTCCATGGCTGTGCCAAATTAAATACGTGACTCACTGAGCTCTTCTAGTTGTACAAGATGTACAGGAATGCTTAAGAATTGAAAAAATAATTGAAAAATCATGTCCCTACTCTGTTCCAGAAAAACCCTTCATGAAATCTGATCAGTCTTAATACAGTAACTACAATTTCTTCATTACCTGCAGAAAGTATGTGGAAAAGAACATCTCTGAACAAGGAGGGAAAGACTCTTGTGCCCATGTGTTAGCTCAGCAATACTGGTGTTACTTCATCACTAGAAAGAGCTCATTACTCAGAAATTTTAAAACCTATTTCCTACACAAATCCAGGGTGACCTCCACACAATAAATAAAAGAAAAATGCTGAGAGCAATATAGTGTAGCTGCAGATTTGACTACAACAAAATACTTCATGTTGTATTGATACCCCGCTGACTAATCCCAAAGTTGCTGAGTATCACCACACTCCACACAGTGTTAAACTCAAGCCCTCCCAACACTGTGGGTCCTTACATCCAGCAGCCTCCCACTCTGCATTGACCAGATGAATATTTCAAAGGAATCCTGGGAACCAGCTGCCACAATCTCACCACTGGAGTCCACAGCTAAACAGGAGAACTGACTTGGTCGTGGAGACGTAAAGGTACGGAAATTCCGGTACCTGTTGAAGAGGTGAAAAGAAATTTTAAGAACATTTTAGGTAGATTTAAATGTGTGTTTAACAAATTTATTTACAAAAGGAGTTTGTTTTGTAAAGACTTCTAAGCTATGTACAGAAAAAAAAACATTGTATAAAATTAGATGGGCTGCCTCGGCATGATTACAAGATTCAAAAGAAGTATGAGAAACTCTGCAGAAGTAGAAATACTCGGAGAAGCTTTCTTCTGTTAAATAGCACATGTCAATTTTTTAGAAACATGGGCTTGCTTACACACCCAGTTCTGTGCACAGCTGTATTATACTATGGAAACTGTTGCTAGGCAAGTGCTTTCTCCCAATTTGTGTAAAGCCAGACAATGATCTTCTTGGATTTCCAGCTTCTCCGAGAAAAGTTCTTCCAGAATTTTCTTCACAGAAACTGGATGGAGTAACAGCATTCCTAATTACTACCTAAATTTAAATCAAAAGCTGAACCAAAACCCAGTAAGGCAGTGCTGCTCACCTTCATGAGATTTCAAACAAGCAATCAGCAGTTTGCTGTATTCTGGGGGGAGTGTGAAAGCTGAGGACTAAATGAGACACCAAAGTTTTCATGCAAAGAGTTACCTGTGCAGATCAAAGGCACGCACTGTCCCATCGAGGGAAGCACTCAGAACCACATAACCAGTGGAAGTGAAAGTTACAGCAGTTACACCACTGTTGTGTTCTGTAAAGGTGACAAAACAGAAGCTGCTTGAAGTGTTCCACACTTTCACCTGCAGGACAGACAAGAAAAGACTTAGAATCTCCATCATCAGTAAAGACAGAAAATAAGGGTAAGGCAGCAGCAGAGTAAAGGAAACCTAATTCTAGAACTCTGCCACAGCGTAAGACTTTCAGTAATAGCAGTCAAGAGGCCACGTAATTATCATTAAACTTCTTAAGATAATTTTGCAACATAAAAATCTAAGTGGAGATAGACACAAACAAAGTTGAAACAAAGTTAATTTTAAAGGAAAGTAACACTTGGTGAGCATCTTGAGCTTCCAAGCTTATAATGTCAAGTAAGCCAGGGGTCAAATTCAAAACCAACTCTAAAGCCATTACAGAAGTTACACCTGAGATGGTATTTCAGTTGGGGTTTTTTTTTATGAACAAAAATGTTATGCATTCAGCTTTCTGCAGTTTGAGACTTCTGGGCTTTGGCAAATTTTCATCCTGAATGGCAGAAGCCATGAAGTGTCAGATCTTTTTCTGACATTTACATGTTTTGATAGGAAATCAGCTACTATTATTGTCCCATTTATGTGACAAGACATTGTGGCAAAACACCTTTTAAAATAAAAGTACCTGTACACACAGCCTATCATTTCAATGTAAGTCATCCATGAGAAGTTTATTTAAAGGAAAAAATACAAGCTTCTGGAATGGTACATTTAACAAAAAAAACTGCACTTGTATAAATAATTTCAAATTAATCTCATATCAAAAACAATTACTAAAAGGGCAAGAAGTTGGGTGGCTGAAGCTCATTCATCCCAAAATATCATGGAACCATAAATAAATTAACACATAATGAATAAGATGTTTTTGTGTTTATGGTGACTAGATCTATAATAATTAAAAAATCACCTGCTAGAAAGCATAAGTGACGTGATTTGCAGACACAGGTAGTAACAAAGCAAAATATATGTGCTCTAGAGAGAAGAATCAAAACATTTAATGGAAGAGAGGATAAAAATTCATGACTTTATAGTAAGAAAAACATGTACCAATTACGGTATCAGACCTTTCTACATTAAATGGAAAGCCAAGCCACTTAGTACATTATTAAAAGTTCTCATTCCAGCAATATTGCCTCTCTTACTTTGCCATCCTCCCCTCCAGTTACTATGTACTGTCCATCTGGAGAATATGCCAAGGAAACCATGCTGTTGAAATGGCCCTGCTGCTTCAGAACATAGGACTCGCTCTGCCACTCCCACACCAGGAGCTGACCCAGACCTGTAAGCACAGCAGGATTAACCACAGCCATCAGCACACTGACCCTGCAAATGCAAGCCACTAAACACACACTGGCAAGCAATGTTAAAAAAAAAACAACAAACAACAAAGGTTTATGCAGACAGTTTGAATTCTGCACCTTTCAATCCTAAGAAGAGCATTTTCCTTTCTTAACTTCAAGGTAATTTCCCCAAAAATTTCCTCTATGAGCTGTTACTTGGAATGATGTTTTCAACACTACAACAGCAATGCTATCCACCAGTTGATAAATGAGCTGGAAAGAAAAGCAGGGCTGCATATAAGAGTAAAATTTAGGGTTTCATGCAAACTGTTATGGACAGGGTGGGAATGCTGGAACATCCAGGCAGGTTTGTCAAATGACATGGGTAACATTTGGCAAAGGAAGAGACAATAGCCCAGAATGAAAGCAGAAATTAACTACAGGAGATCTGGGCTCTCCCTAACTCTGTAAGAGCTTTACTATATAAAATATATACTTTTTCCCTGTATCAAGTAAAATACTTTCCTGAATCATCATAATTCTGTGAGAGATTCATTAGTGATATTTGTTTTACTATACCTAGACACCACAGATCTGAGACTAGCAATTATTTAACATTTGGAGTCAAAACTAGCAAGAATTTGGGCCCCATGCCCACCACATTTCTTATTTTCCCCATGAATACAGACTGAAAAACACTGACAAACCTGAACATCCAAAAGCAATCCAGTCACCAGTGCAGTTGATAGAAATAGAAGCTATCCTTTGGTCTGAAATACTGAAGTAAGAGAATTAACCAATAAACAAACTTGTGTGATAAAACTTCAACTCTAATATTCATTAATGCTGTTCAAGAAAGTTGTTTGATTGTTTTACTGAACTTCTGTACCACTGTAACATCAAAAACCACCAAGTTCATTCCTTTGTTCCACTCCAAACCATCAAACATCCCTTATTCAGGATGAAGGCAGAGTATCTGCATCCCAAAGATGTACTTGCCAACAGACAGTAAAACTCAAGTTCAACAAAGTAAAATAGGGAGTTTTGTGCATTGAAATTGGTTAGCTGGCATTGTACAGCCATGGAAAAGAATCTGACTTGATTTCTCAACTTAGACACAATATACAGATAATTTTACATATGCAGAACTTTCCAGCTAATATTTTCTACAAAGAAACTGAAAATATTAAAAAGGACAGAGTTAAAGAAGTCTATACCCAACAACCAGAACTCCTAAGTAGTTTCCTTATTCAGACCTCACTGTCCCAAAATAAGGAGTGGAATTATATGGTATTTATTACATAAATAAAATTCTGCCTTTCCAGAAATTACAGTATTAAAGAGATACTCATGTTTTAGGATTTTTGTGCTCTTTTTATTCATCCTTCACTACTTAACATGACGTGTTCTCCACCAAACAAACATGAAACCACCACAAAAAAACATATTCCCATCCCCCACAAAAACCAAACCAAATATAGTAACAACCCCATACCTCACCTCAAGGAGTGGATCAGATTGAAATCTGGAAGCTCGTGGAGGTGAAAGATTCCAGAGGCAAAACCAGTGACTAAAAGGTGTGTTTTCTTGTGATAGGCTGCAGCTGTCAGGTTATTAAAATCTCCCTCCTTATTGAAAAAATACCTGGCACCCAAGAAACAAGAAAGAAGGTGAATGTTAAAGAACAATATGTTGTTAGAGCTGCATCCCCAAGCAGCTCACCAAACAGGCTGATGAGCCACCTTTGTGTCATCTCCTTAAGTTAACCAACCCCTTCTGGCAAGAAATCAAAGCCTCAAGACTTAGGGAGGGTACTGTAATAAAGATCCCATTTATACTTTCTGAGTTCCAAACAATAGCACACCATGAGCCAGTATTTCTTATATTGTGAAAATTACACTTGTTATTCTGAAGGTGAAAGCCAGTGCCCATCATATAATCAAGGTAAGACAGACAGGAGTTCTACCAGAACTACTTAAAATGGGATCTGCAGAAAATTTCTAAATCCTGGGCAGTTTTATACTGCTTTCAATATGTTAGAACAGATGAAAAAAAAAGCCCAGTACAATAAATCCCCATTACAACTTTGATTTTTTGATAACCGACAACCACTTACTTCGCAACACGCGAATATTTAACTTTATTTCTAGTCTCTTGTTCACTTGGATCAGCTTTCCCATGAATTTCTTCACCCCTTGGCTCTTCAAACAGCTCTTCATCATCTTCTTCCTTCTTTTCCTTTCCTGCATCTTTAGGGGGCATAGGCTTCAAACCATCCAGCTCAGTGTCACACTGCCACACACACAGAGCTGCATCCTGGCTGATTGTGTACAGCTAGAATATAAACACATAAATTATTATTGTCCAACACCCATGCTCTGTGCCCTGCAAAACTATGAATATGGACTTGCAGAAGGGTTAGCAAGTGTGCATTCTATCCTCAGGATACAATCCAAGGTGCTTTGAACTGGGAGTTTTACTTGGCCTGGGAACAGGTGAATTATTTTGCCTGCCCTCAGAAAAATTCTGCAAGGACCAAAGGCAACTTGATTACCAGTCAGCATTACAGCTAAGCCAAATCATTTTTAAACATTCAAAGCTATAATGTTTTGGGGGAGCAAATTTAAAGACATAATCATGGCAGAGCAATCAAGAGACACTTCTGTATTTTCTAAATTCTGAGATACTGTCAAAATAGTCACCTAGAGATAAGATTCCGTTTCCACTATTTTAATATTAAAATTCAAAGCATGATGTGTGATTGATTATACATACATCTAGGCTGTTCTCTTCAAAAAAGCAGGCAACTATGACATCCTTATGGCCTCCAAGAGAGTAGTAGATCAAGTTTGCCCATCGTTCTGCTCCAAACACCCACGT
The DNA here is from genome assembly GCA_013399915.1 of Illadopsis cleaveri. Lineage (NCBI taxonomy): Eukaryota > Metazoa > Chordata > Aves > Passeriformes > Timaliidae > Illadopsis > Illadopsis cleaveri. The sequence continues at coordinate 172,896 of VXBB01016373.1, read as the reverse complement.
GGACATGTCCTTGCTCCCCACTGCAAAGCACCTGCAAAAGTAAAGGCAATTCCAATTAGAACATTGGACTGCAAAACTCTTCACTGGGTGGAGAATGTTGTGAGCTCAAATCCACCAGCCACCACTTTATTTTACAAACAACAGAGTTGTAAGCTGAGGGTGGGAACTCTTGCAGAGTTAGGAGGAGTTAAAACACATTCAGAAGGTCAACCCTGCTCACATTCCTAAGTTGTGTCCCTTTTATGAATTATTCTGCATTTTCAAGCAAGAATCCACTGTTGATTCCCAATACATCCATTTTTTACACTTTCTGGTCTGCCTACTTAAATTTTTTAACTAAAGACAGAATTTTTAAAGCTAGTACAATAGTTCAGAGGGAGGAAAATGGGACTGAAATATGCATTCAAATATTAACATGTGCAGAACAACTCACTTGGAATCGTCAGTCCAGTCAATACAAGTTGTTTCATCATATGGGCCATAGTAGGTTTTGTCCAGAACAAATGCATTAAATTCTCTTTTCTTCCCAGGAGCATGGTACAGGTAAGCAAGGTTGTCTTTTGTGACCACAAATTTCCTGGCATAAGGTGGGGGAAAAGACATAATTGCACACAAAGCTGATAAAGCAAACAGTTGTTCAGTACAGACTGCAATACAATGAAACAATACAAAAATAAAGAGGTTCCTGCACTACTGAAACAATAAAAATGGATTGCTTTTCAATGAAAACCAAAGTATTTGCAGATTGATATTATCCCCCAACTTAAGCATTATAAAAGAAAACCTTCAGTAAAAATCACTGAAGTTGAATAATGAAATTGTTATTCTCAAAGCCTCAAAACAGAAGGAAAAGTTCAAACACTCAAACTAGGATATTCTATTTCCAAGGCTTTGCTTTCCCTCTTTTCTTCCCCTCTCAATTTTACAAAATGACCCTGACCAGCTCAAAATCTCCCCTCACTCATGAACAGGAAACATTCCCAGATTGGTTAGGATGTCTTCATAATCACAACTAGTTTATGGGGCAACTCCTGCTGTTTTGTTCTAAGGCATGCTCTCTTTACTTACTTGCCATCAGGAGAAAAGCTGACACTGTGAACTGGCTTGTGAAAATAAAACTGATGTATCACACATTTCCCAATCAAACTCACAAGCAAGGCAGCTCCTTCTGCAAGGGCAGAAAAAAAGGATCATGAAGATAACTGAGTTCCCAAAGAAATCATAACCCTAGCCAACCTTCTCTTCTTAAAGAGGGGGGAAAAACCTTTCAAGATAGTGTGTTTAATATTATTAAAATAAAAAATACAATCCAAATTATAAGACACTATCCAAATTCTGTAAACAAGTTATTTTTTAAGTTCTGTAAATAAAGATACCTTCCCCAAAAATTATAACGCAATTTTTAAAGCTGTCCACTTCTAATTTTGTGTTCAGGTTGAATACCTAATAATACAGATTTCCTCCTCTCAAGGCTNTCTTCTTAAAGAGGGGGGAAAAACTTTTCAAGACAGTGTGTTTAATATCATTAAAATAAAAAAAAAAATACAATCCAAATTATAAGACACTATCCAAATTCTGTAAACAAGTTATTTTTTAAGTTCTGTAAATAAAGATACCTTCCCCAAAAATTATAACGCAATTTTTAAAGCTGTCCACTTCTAATTTTGTGTTCAGGTTGAATACCTAATAATACAGATTTCCTCCTCTCAAGGCTGCATTTTTACTGAATTCTTCTACAAAACAGCTGTCTCTTTTTGCAAGTACCTTCATCAATTAGAATGGCAAGGCTTCCATCTGGTGAGAGCCCCACACACACAATATTGAGCCGTGTGGCCAACGGCAAGGTCTCACACTTGTTACTGCAACACAAACACAGAACAGGAAAATGGGAACAGGAATGCAGGAAGAACATCTTCCGTGTCAATGAAATACGGGTTGATACCTTCGTTAAGACCACAGACCCGATTTGGATGTAAAACCCCCACAGCTTGCTTTAGGTGTCACAATCCCATGAAAACCAACTATGTGGGTTGTTCTGTTCATCCTTCCAGCCCAGGATGGTCTGTAATTCTACATAAGGGACAGGCTCCTGAGGGGAACGCAGGCACAGGGAGCATCAGTCATAACTCTGACACCCAGGAAAGGCTGATGATGCTCCAATTTTGTTATACACAAGACAGAAGCACACAAAGAAACCATACAACTAAACCAAACACAAATCTATTTCTTCCCTTTTCTTTTTTTTTTTTTTTTTCCTCTGAAATACACCCTTATGTAATCCCTCTGCTATTCTCCACATGGGTGTACCCGCACAACACCGTGACAGGTACTCCACTAGAAAGGCGTCTACGTTTTAATGCCAAACCAGACGCTTTCCAGGATATTTTGGCAGGCCGAGCATCCCGGGGAGCCCCATAGGTCGGGCTCCACAACCTCCTCAGAGTTTTATTCCCCCCGAAACCCCCGCCCTGGCAGCGCCAGCCCCTTTCCNCCCGCACTGGCAGCGCCAGACCCTTTCCCGCCGCTCTCTCACTTCTTGAGGTCGAAGAGGGAGATCCTGTTGCCGACGGGGCTGAGCAGCGAGTTGCCATCAGGGGTGAAGCTGAGGTTGCCGCGGCGGTACACGGTGCCCAGCAGGCCGGAGAACTGCGGGGGCAGGAAGGGGCAGGGTTTGCGGGGCTGGGGAGATGGGGATCGGGGCAGATGATGCTGGGGATCGGGGGGGATGAAGGGGAGATGATGCTGGGGATCGGGGCTCCCCCCGGCCCGCGCTCACCCGGTACGCGAAGCGCATGGCGGCCACACGTGGGGAGCGACCGCGGAACTGCGGCGCTGAGGGGCGGGCGCTGGGCCGCGATCCCGCACATGCGCCGGGGAGCAGGGCAGGAACGACGGGGAGGAAGGGAGGGGGAGACGGAGGGGAAAGGAGGGAGGGAAAGAGAGAGGGGAAAGGAGCGGGGCTGCTCCCGGGGGCTGTCACTCTCAGGCGGAGGCAGCGCTCTGTGTCCCCGTACTCATCCACGGGCTCGCCGCCACCGCCGGCCGCTCCCAGCCCTCCCCCGCATCCGCCACGAGCCAGGGGAACTGTGGTTCTTTACATATATGACGGTATTTATACTTTTTAGTAAATGCCTTGAGGTGACCGCGGGAGCTGGGCCTGTTAGAGAGGGCTGAGAGATCTCATCAATCCGTATAAATAGATCCCAGGCGGGTGTCAGAGGATGGGGCCGGACTCTTTTCAGTGATGCCCAGCGTCAGGATGAGCAATGGCCGTAAAATAAAACACAAGGAGTTTCAACTCAACATGAGGAAGAATTTCTTTATGCTGAGGGTGGCAGAGCTCTGGAACAGCTGCACGGGGAGGACACAGAGTTCCCTCTCTGGAGACATTCCAGTCCCACCTGGATGTGTTCTGTGTCACTGGTCTGCGTGGCCCTGCCTTGGCAGGGGGTTGGACTGGGGGATCTCCAGAGGATCTCCCTTCAACCCTGACAATTCTGTGATTAGAGTGGAACAACACTGAATGCCCAGTGTGTAGATGTGGGAGGTTTGTTTTAAAGCAGTTTAATTGCAGTGGAAAGGATGCTGGTGGCCGGTTTGATTCTTTTCAATAAATGTGTAAAAATATCACAAAGAAAATACGAAAGAAAGGGGAGAAACGGGTAGGAGTAGACAGTGGAAACATAACACCACCCATGGATGTAGTAACGAGACTTAAGTGTTGTCATTTCATTGTTCCTTGGTCAGAGACATGGTCACAGTCTCGATTCTCTGGGGCTGGGAGCCCACAGAACAAAAAGTTCCTCGGGTTATGTACATTCAGATTAGCATTAGAACACCCAGATCCCTCCCCAGGAAGGGAATTCTTCATGTCTGATGCAAGACTGGAGCATGCAGCACCTGCTGAGGAGGGAGAGTTCCAAAAGGTGTCACGAGCTGCTTTGNAAACTCCCGCACTGGCAGCGCCAGACCCTTTCCCGCCGCTCTCTCACTTCTTGAGGTCGAAGAGGGAGATCCTGTTGCCGACGGGGCTGAGCAGCGAGTTGCCATCAGGGGTGAAGCTGAGGTTGCCGCGGCGGTACACGGTGCCCAGCAGGCCGGAGAACTGCGGGGGCAGGAAGGGGCAGGGTTTGCGGGGCTGGGGAGATGGGGATNGGTGGCAGAGCTCTGGAACAGCTGCCCAGGGAGGACACAGAGTTCCCTCTCTGGAGACATTCCAGTCCCACCTGGATGTGTTCTGTGTCACTGGTCTGCGTGGCCCTGCCTTGGCAGGGGGTTGGACTGGGGGATCTCCAGAGGATCTCCCTTCAACCCTGACAATTCTGTGATTAGAGTGGAACAACACTGAATGCCCAGTGTGTAGATGTGGGAGGTTTGTTTTAAAGCAGTTTAATTGCAGTGGAAAGGATGCTGGTGGCCGGTTTGATTCTTTTCAATAAATGTGTAAAAATATCACAAAGAAAATACGAAAGAAAGGGGAGAAACGGGTAGGAGTAGACAGTGGAAACATAACACCACCCATGGATGTAGTAACGAGACTTAAGTGTTGTCATTTCATTGTTCCTTGGTCAGAGAGATGGTCACAGTCTCGATTCTCTGGGGCTGGGAGCCCACAGAACAAAAAGTTCCTCGGGTTATGTACATTCAGATTAGCATTAGAACACCCAGATCCCTCCCCAGGAAGGGAATTCTTCATGTCTGATGCAAGACTGGAGCATGCAGCACCTGCTGAGGAGGGAGAGTTCCAAAAGGTGTCACGAGCTGCTTTGGGGTCCTTGGTGGTCTCAGTCCCCCTCTCTTGGTCTTTCCTGCTCCATGACTCCACTTGTGCACCACACTGGGGGTTGTGTGGCCACCATGGACCTGAACAGCAAAACTGGCACCAGAAAGATGCTGCCCCTTGTATTTCCCATTTGAATGGTTATTGGTGTTTGAGGCATAGCAACCCATTAAATCCTTACTGTCTATGCTCCTCCATCTGCATCCTTGGATAATCACTCACAGGTGTTAAAGTAGTGTTGCAAAATGTGGAATACATAAAAATTAAGTCAGGATGTTCTTTGATGGTTGATCTTTGTATACTTTCAAGCCTAATCAGCAAGGAAGGAGAATTAATCAGTGGTACAGAGAACAGCATCCCTTAGTTATGGATATCCTGGAACCAATGAGCTTTAAGAATGCAGTAAATCAAGATATGAATGTATGTTTTATCTATATGTTGCTAACTTGGCAAAAGACTCAGGTCCAGGTATCCTATAACTGAATTATCTCCATTATAATACTAAAAGTCAGACTTACAGGGCAAAAAGACCCTGCCCAGGTGAAGATCCTTCCCTGGAGGATGCACAGGAATCAGCTGGGATTACACAACTTGTGTGGAAATTATTAACCATTCATAATAGAGGGCCTGTACTTAGGAGGTTGCTAACACTGAATTTCTGTGTATAAATAACAGCAGGAAAAGTCTGCAGGGATGTGCTGGATTTGTGGAATACTGTGGAGCCTCGAGGCTTGTGCAACTCTGAAATAAATAAATAATCAATGTCTCCCTCGAGTGTGTAAATGCACACCAGGTAACAAATCTGATTTCTGCAGACAAAAGCAGCTTTGGTTAAAACGGATGAAACAATCACTCCTCTAGACCAGAGAGAACTCACAGCAGTGGAGAAGTTGATTTCTTTTTAAAACATGTATATTTAGAACTGTAACGCTTACAATTTCATTAAACAATCTTAGTACAATGTGTTTAATCTAACAGTATATTACAGAACAATGTGAAAAATGATTTAATAGCAAACCATGAAAATGGAATTAATAATACCTGCAGTGTCAAAGTCACTAACTTGTTACCTTTTCCAGTCAAAGAATCCCAGCAGTCATTCGCACTAAATGATGCTTTGGGTTTTATCCAAAATAAAATGGTATGATTTCCACAGAGAAAGGGCATTCCTTCACAGAAAGAAGATGCATAATAAGAACATTTTCAGCTAGCAGGTCTACTTTATACATCTATTTAGAATTTTTAAATAAAAAATAAAATTAAAATAAAATGTTTAGACCAGTGCAGGATGCCTCTTCATTTTTCAACTTATTCGTGGTTCTTTTTGGAAAGAGGGTTTGTTTTTTATTTCCCCTTTGTAGTTTAGCAGAAGAAAAAAGAAAATAATAACAATGAATTTGTCTAATGAGCAGCTCCTCACTTTAGTTTGACTGACAAGCATTTGACGTGGGACTGTTTCCTCTGTGGAGTCTGTTGACAATGCACCATTATAGATCTGCAAGTAGAAAAGGTCATTCTCACATTAAATGCACAAGTTTCAATATCAGAAGCAGGACATCAGAAGAAGTTGTAATTTTTCCAGTCACAGGTGAATTTGCAACATTCACAAAAATTACACTTTTTTTTTTTTTTACATTTTTTGTATTTACATTTCAGATATAAATAATGAAATCCCTTAAGTTACATGTTTTACCTTTGCCTCACGATTATTCTACATCTGCAAGCTTTCCTGTATCAAACCAACCTCCTTCTTTCATCATGAATGCACAAGTCTGGCCTCTAATCAGTAATAATTACACTAAGCCTTTATGATGAAAGGTTGACTGTTCAAGTATCGCATCATACTGAAATTTTTGCCCCAACTTAAAAATTGGGGCAGCAAGCCAAGCCACTTGGAAATGGTAATAAAAGAAATTAATCTGGGAACTCAATAAGCCAAATAATTTATTATTAAATTCTATCAATATCTTTCTTTGGTAAGAAATATGCAAGAGGATAACCCAAAGCCCACCCCCAAAAAACCAAAAAAAATCATATAATATGTGACATCACAGTGTCTACTCTGTGAAGGAGAAAGCCTCAGAAAATTAAGGAATTTTGTTCAGTTAAGATTGTTTATAGCAGTAGCTCTTCCATGCACCTAAGTATGCAAATGATGGAAGTTTAATATAAAATTGCAATGGCAGGAATTAACAATGATCAAACAAACAAAATAAAACCAAAGCAGAAAAGCAACTGTTACACCAGTGAATATGTTGTTGTACGCTCTGTTATGTTTCTGGCACGTGTGTGGAAAAGCCTGTAAATTATTACATAAAAATTCAAGATTTGGATAATTATATCATCCAACTCTACATTCTAAAATATGTAGGAAGCATGAAACAAATCTCTCAGCTGCCGGACAAAAAAATAAAGAAGTGGTCCAAAGATTTTTTGCTTTTTGTTGCCCTGTGTTGGTTGTTGTGATGCAGGGATGTGACTGCAGGGAGAAAACCCAATAGCTGACACAAAACATACTAAAGTGGCAATATAAACTAGCTGACACAAGCCTCACTGTACATTGAAATTGATACAATTGTCTGGTGCTTCCATGGCCAGTACACGCCGAGTGCCACAGGTCTCCTTGGAGTTAACGTTGCAATGAAGACTGAGCAGGTCATTATCCCATAAAGTGCTTTCAGATCCAGTTCCTAACAGGCTCCTGGTCTCCACTCCGAGCTGTCACGTGACATTGACCTCCAGAACGTGGTCGTCCTTGCTGGGAATGACAAGGATTTGCATCCCAGTGCTGCTGTTGAAGACCTGGCCTGGGGAGAAGGGCTGGAGGCGGGGCATGGGCAGACCCTTGTGCTCCCCGCTGGCTGTGGAATGCAGGCTCCCCCTGCTCCTGATGCTGCTGCTGTCAGCCTGCTCGTCCACATTCTTGTCCACAGACAGGTTGTCGTTTTCAATCCAGCTATCTGTTTGAAAACAAAAAAAAAACCCAGAGTTTTATTCTGCCAATTAACTCTAGAAGGTCGTTTCAGAGCTCTGACAGTCAGATTAACACATGTTCACAGTTACTGATCATCTCTGCTGAGGTAACAGTCTGTGCACACTTTTGGCCAGCACCAGATGTAACAGAGTGAATTACAGTGGTTTCAAAGGAAAACTTCAATAGCATGACCTCACATCTGTCACAAGCTAGAAGGATGCACACCAGCAGCTCCACTGACAAAAGCTATGTTGCTTCTATGAGTGAATTCTCACTGCAGATAAATACTCTATATGGCCGTGGTAATTTAAACTCTGCATCTAATCTAATGCCCCAAATTTTCAGCAGTTCTTTTATTTCACATTCAATCCCAGTTGAAAACTGGGAAAAAAATTTCAAAGCTAATGAAGGCACACACAATTTAGAGAAAACGGAACTGCAGGATTAGAGGGTTATCAAACAGTTTTCACTGTTATATTATTTCACTGTTAATATATATATTATAAATCTAGTGACAACTGATTTGTATACTACTCTTTAAAGGAAATGTAATAGAACAATGCATTTGTTATTCCTCCTCAGAGATTTCAAAGTTCCCATTAGAGCAAGTTTCAGCTTAGGACTGAGTGAAGGTAACAAAGACACCTGTGAGTACCTGGTCCATACAAGACCAAGTCCATATTTTGTCAGTGTATTTCTTGCTTTGCTTTTCTCTTTACACAAGAACACAGGAAAAACAGAGTAATTTCTCTAAGTAGCCACGTGGTGAAAATGGCCTTACCAGCATCCAGCTGCATGGAGTGAGCAGAATGGTGAGGGAGGTATTTAAACAATCTGACATCAGGGAAAGGGAGATGCCCAGCAAACAGCGGCATCACTTCCATGTGGACTTTGTGAATTGCTCGAGGTGCTACAGGCATAGAAATCACTCCAGAGCTTTTCCCACAGACTGCCCAGTTACTGCTGTTGTCAACAACTGCAAGAATAAAGAGAAAACACTATTAAGATCTTCTGTGAAAAATGGAGAACCATCAGGACAGTTTAATAGCACTTTGAAAATCTGCATTTTAACAACATCTAAAAACCCACCAGCTTTTATGTGTGAAGAGCTATGCAAGGTAAGAAAACAGCCCTACACAGGAGGGACCATAGTTGGGCCTCAAGCATGTATCCATCCAGTCTGAAGAACATTTCTGTTCCACTGGAAGGCAGATTAATGAGGAGAAAATAAAAATATTCCCAGTCTAGCAAAATGAAAACTGCTTTACTAAGCAGTTGTACCCACAATAAAGGAATTTATGCCATAGCAAGTCTGGCAGATGTCATTGTCAAGAAAAAATTATGGGGAAATTTATCAAAATGCTTAAGAAAAATACTCTTACCTTCATACATAAGTTTTGTTGTGCAATATCCATCTGATTCTGTCAATGCTTCATCTCTGTCAACCTCAGAGAGCTCAACAAGCCGGGTGATGGACACCTCTAAGGAGCAGAGTGAGCCTGTTTTACAGTATTCTGCATCCAAGGGTGGGAAGATTTCACTTTTCACATGGTACAGTGTCTGTCAGGAAGAAAACAATGCTGTTATCAAGAAAAAAGGGATGTTTTATTCGTGTTTAAATTGAACTGGACAATGGGTACAGCACCAACTTTACATGTAACAGACACATCCGGTTAAAAATTCTTAATGCAAAAATCATTTAATAAGTAATGTTCACTTCATTCTCTTGCTCAGTTTAAGAAAATCATAGAACATGGAATCCTGGAATGCTGTGCAATAGTAGGGACCTTAATGATCATCTGGTTCCAACCCACCTGCCAGGGGCAGGGACACTTTCCACTAGATCAAACTGAATTTGATTCAATCTATTTTTGATACCAGCAGTGAAAATATGATTTTTTCCTTCACTTCTGTACTTTTACACAGCCTTTCAATGCTTCTAAATGGACACCAATCTTAGTATTTAAACAATTTTTATCAGTTTCTTAGCTCCTCCCTTTACAGACACATCACTCAGGTTCTGAGTAATACAGAACTACTTCATCCCTCTTCCTGTCATAGCCCCTGGAATAACAGTGCCCACATCAAAAAACTGAATTTTTGATTCCTACAAATTCAGATTTCTACCAGAAAACCCCCATTGTTTCAGACAGGTAGTTGTCTTTAAAAACTCCAGAAAGATGCTGATAGAGGTGCCAAAAATGCTTGTTACATGCCAGTAGGCAAACACCTGAAATGCTGCCCCCAATGACAGTTTGCAACAAGCTGGTAGAAAACACTGAAAACAGACAAAAAGATTTAAAAAACAAGAGTCCTCTCATGATGCTGCTTTCTACCCAAGCATCACAAAGGGTAACACTGAGTTTAGAGATGAGATTAAATAATGTTGATAAAACTTCCTATTAAAGGAATTCTACCTAGCCTGCGAGCCTCCTAGCTGATCAAAGGAATAAAAAGTTTGTCCATAAAAGGGAAGAAGAAACATTTCAGATAATGGCCTAGAAAACCCTAAATATTTCATTAGAGGAGCTCATCTCAAGCAGTGCAAAAAACTACTCAGATCCTTTCAATAGCAAAGATATTTTGGAAATTGCAATTTGCTTTGGAGGGCACAATCTTAAGCCAGCAGGGACAAAGCAGCTCAGTAAGCTGCAGACAATCTCCATGGCACCAACCCAGGAAGGTGAAAACAGTACAAAAATGGGACACAGTACAAAAATTAAGCACAAGTGTTATGGCCCTCATCACATTTCTGTGGCAAGGATATGATTCCATTACATCACATCAGGCTGCAGTTCTGCCACTCACAAACTGACTTTCCAATGACTCTAAGTAGGTATCAACCTCACAATATAAACAGAATTTTTCTGATATATTTCTTGATTTTTCCCTTTTCACTTATTAAGAAACCATATTCATGTACTTAGAAGAGTACTTACAAAAAAATTTTCCACTTGGAATTCGTAAGTGAACGGCTTCAAGGTAAGAGACTGTTCTTCAGAGGTAGCTGGACAAAAGCTGACTGAAAACAGGCACTGCAAGGAGAGAGGAAGCTCTTTTGTCCACTTCAATTCCCATACAAAGAATATTGATTGCTTACTGTACACCACCTGAAAGAGAATGTTTACAGTGTTAGCTGCTTCCTTCCTCTGGGAAAGAAGGGGAAATGCACACATGCAATATGTCTGTCTGTTCTGACATTGCTACAGTTTATGGAAACAAATCCAATTATCAATAATCAGACTCAACAATATTTCCCTAATCCTTAGGGAAATATGTAACAAAGTGACTAACAGTGAATCTTTTTCACAACACACATCTTTTTAAAAAGGAAGGATCCATTTAACTGTCAGAATCAAATGTTTCAAGAAAAAACACTTCACATTCAGTGAAGTGAGGTTCAATTTCATTTTTGAAAATATTTTAATCAAAAGTCAAATTTAATAAAATTATTAGTATATTCTTATATACTTTTTCTAGGCCCCAAGAAATTAAATGAACAATTTAATATGTTCAGACAAGGCTGAAAGAAACTTCAGGGTTGCACAGGCAACTTGTGGTTGCCCCATCCTGGAAATGTTCAAGGCCAGCTTGGATGGAGATCTGAGCAGCCTGGAACCGTGGAAGGTGTCCCTGCCCAGGCCAGGGGATTGGAACTTGATCATCTTCAAGTCCCCTTCTAACTCAAACCATTCCATGATTCTATGGCAAGAAACTGTTCCACAACTGAGCTGTATTTAATTGGAAAACTGTCTCTACCTGATTGGTTTTTTTCAAAAACCCAATGACAAACTGCAACCGTAAGATGAATAACTTGAATAAACCAGCAAGTGAATTTTACCTGTTGAGATGCAGGGTTGAGAGGCACCAGCTGCAAATCTGTACACTCAGCAGAATTTTTTAGGCTGTAGTCTGAAAGCTGGAAACAGAGTTCTGACAAATTCTGTACGCAGACTTGCACATATTTCCTGAAAAACGAGACACAGTTTTTTCAATGAAAACTGAAGAGTTACAATGGAAGAGTCCATGTTCATAACACAAGGCTGTAAAACACCTTCTTACATATTAAACAAAACCAACAAACTACACAGAAACAGGATAACTGGGTTCATCGTGTGGTCTTATTTCCAAAACCACAAATTTGTTTGGTTGTCATGAAAGAACACGAGAAGAAATGCACAAGCTTCCAGGGGGAAGACAGTAAAAGCTCAACTTATATGTTTAAAAAAAAAAGCTGCTATAAATATGAGTTATGAAACCCCAGCTCCACACTTTGTAAGAAGAAAGAAACAATAAATAAATAATGAGTACATTACCGTTTGCCAGCTGACAACAAGGAATGCTTGGCATTAAAGGGTATGCAGAATGTTAATGCAATAATAGTGGAGTAAATCGACCAAGGACAATCAATGGTCACCTAAAGGAAAAAGGGAACACAATTCTTATTTGCAATGGTCTTCAGAACAATGAATTTGCTTTTCTTCTCCTTTCTAAGTGAAACCTTTCTCATCAAGTGTCTATAGCTAATGCATCCAGGAGGGGAAGAAATAAAAATTTAAAAAAAAAAATCAGTAGGTAAAAACTAATCTGAAAAAAATACAGGTTTTTGTTTGCCTGTGAGTGGGATATGAAATCTCAAAGCAGCTTTTCCTCTTAAGAACTGACATACCCAGTTGTAAAGACTATAAATAAAGGAAAGGGAATAGAAGAAAGAAAAAATAAAAGGACCCCAATGGCATCTCAGTGCAAAATCCGGATAAAGGTCACTATCAAATAAACTGCTATAAGATCTATTATTTAAATGTCTTTATAATAATTTAATATATTAAATACAAGCTCAAAATATTTTTAAAATGTATTTAATGTATATTTTTTTTTAGTTTGAAGCAACATACTTGACTTCATCTTTCCCATGAATCAGAAGCTGGAATGAAAAGGCCACCATGCTACCTTTTACAAAGATACAGGTACCCTCCATGCTTTATAAACTGTATTAAAACACTAAAGTTAAGGTTTTAGCCAAGGGAACAGTTGACAGTTTTTTACCACAGTGTATATTTCTGCTTATATTTACAACTTCTTTACATTTTAACATTCAGTATGATTTTTGCATATATGTGTTTTGAAGGAAAATAAGTTCCAAACAAGCAAGATTCCCCTCACCACCACTTCTATTTTGTGAAGTGTTTGCCCCTGTGATTAAACACATTTAATAATAAAAAAAGTCAAGCTACACATTACTTTTTGGTCAACAGTAGCCATGCAGTTGTCCTGTTTCTGCTTCTCTTTGTTTTTTCTGTGATTTTCTTTATTTGTAGTTTTTTCCTTCTCCACTGCAGATCCTGTGGCTGATGGCAAATACATGACTTCTAGTTCAAATTCAATCACATGATAAGCAGGAGCCACTGGCAAGCTGATGCTTGTGATCTTCTCAGAAGACTGAATCCTTAATGATGACTCTGAGATCTTTTCTACAGATGTGTAGAATGGGAAAAAAAGAAAATCATAGAAAAATATGTGGTGCCATAACCACTTCCCAGCAATGTTCGCAAAAACAGCAATGAGAAACCATGTTAAAAAATTCCACAGTAACCTCTTCAAATCAGCTATAATCTCCACATGTTAAATATTAACTTCCCAGGAGTAATGAATGCTCTATCCTTCTTTAACTGCAGGAAGGTAACCACCGCGTTCCATGTAATAAAAGGCTCTTTCTAATGTTCAGGAAAGAACTGAGAGGGCAATTTAACAACAAACTTCAACCATCTAAAGAGCTACTTTAGCCCATCACATGACACTTATTCAAATTTTACAATGGAAAAGCACCTTGTTAAGTCTCATAATTTCACTTCAAGCAACCTTGGACACACGCACATTAGGCAGTTTCACATGCCTTCTGGATTTCATCAGTGGAAGTAAAATTGCCCAGCTATGTTTGTCAAAGTTCATGCTACTACTTTGAGGGTGAAAATTTTAGACCTTTCTTGCACTGAAGTTGTTCATTTGTTGTTCATTGTTCTTAATAAAATTGTTCTTAATAATGACGATTGACAAACAGTGTCAGTGTTCTTAATATTGTAAGCACAGGTTGCTTTAGGATGACTGAACTTGAACTTTTGAATGTTATTCATTTTAAAGATCATTATTTTTCAGTTCCTGGCTTACCCCTGGTGTTGGAGTAGATGACAGCCTTGCTCTCAGGGTGGTACAGGATGGGCATGGCGTCCGCATTGCTGAGCTGCAGAGTGTCCCCGCTCTTCATGGTGTAGTGACCAGTGGTCACTGTGAACTTCACCTTCTGGGGAATGCCAGCCAAAAGACCTTCTAAAGGACAGAGCAGGGATTGTTCACAGATTCCAGCACATGGTTACAATGCACTAAGGCTTGTTAGCAGACAGTTGGTCACACACTGGGGTAACTTACAAGTGTGGGGTTTTGGTGTTACGGGACACATTAAACACAGCTCAGATACAATTTGTGGGGAAACCATTTGTTTCAACCTCAGAGCCCAAACCCACTGCATCTTGGATGGCTTAGATGAGCTGTCTCTCTAGCACAGATTTCAGTGAAATACAAGAACCATAAAGAATTAACTAAGCTTTTAAAGCTCTCTAGGTTGCAGACAGCTCTGTATTTTCACACCTGTGATTCCAGTCATACCCATGTGGTGTATTCACATGATCAGCACAACAAGAATGGCAGTGTGCACACAGAATCACAGATATCAGCTTCATACGAGTCCCTAATTTGATTTATGCTCAATATGTCTGTCCCTCCTTTGCCACACACTGCAACCTGGAATGCCAGCATAAAATTCATACTAACTCCTCAGCTGCCACACTCAATAGCCTGAAAAAAATCACTATTACCTTTCATTTATACACTCAAATAAACACTACAACAACTAGGGTTCAGCTGTCCCTAAAACCAATGGGTGCATTCAGTATTCATTTTTAATAAGTTTATATTATCCTCTCTAGTAGAGAATCCCATCTCTTACTTATTTCTTGGAAATACCAAAGGGACTCTAGCATTAAGTTAGGAGGAATTTCTTCACAGAAAGGGAGAATAAACATTGGAACAGGCTGCCAGGAAGGTGGTCACTGCCCCTGGAGGTGTTTGAAGGGAAGACTGGATGTGGCACTCAGTGCCATGGTCTGGGTGACAAGGTGGTGTTTGGCCATAGGCTGGACTCGATCCCAGAGGTCTTTCCCAGCCTAATTGATCCTGTGAGCACAACCAATAAGGAGCTCGATCAAATACAAATGCAAATATTCACTTCTAGTCAGTGTGGCAGCTCAAATCACACCTGATATTTCAGTGACACTACATGCTCAATTTAATGTCCAAAAGTGGCACTATGTGTGCAGAGCCAAGCACTGGAATCAGCTGTTCAAAACCGGCCAACACTGCAGGACATTCTGCTGGATAATTTTAAAAGCAAGGTTGCATTTTAGACTCACAATGCAGGGTAAGGCAAAGTGAGTAATACTGAAGCCATGAAACACTTTCCTTAGTCCCACAGGAGCACGAGAGGAATCACCAAAGCAGCTTCAGCACAGGCACTGCACCTACCAGTCATGGGCTCCACTCTGAGCTGGGGCTCCTGGGAGTACACGTCGTACTGCACGATGGGGTAGATGTGCAGAAGGACAAACTGCACCTTTCCCACTGAAGTGCACAGCTGCCTGAGCGTGTATGTCCCGGGTTCTTTGGCCTGGGAAGAAAAACATTTCAATGGCTTTTTTAAGTTTAAGAAAATCCTTCTAGAACAAGCCCTCTACTAAAGAACAGCATGTTTCCATCTCATTTCTATTAGGTACTTAGGGTTTGTGAATTAAAACTGCCATTTCAGAAAACTCAGTTTTCTGAGTAAATGACAGGATTTGCACAAAGGAACATTTTTTGCCCCACTAAGACAGAAGCTCTAGAGTGCTGATTCAAGAGAAGACATCACAATTAACAAGTACTAATAATCAGCATAATTAATGTAGTAGCTGTGCTGTCAATTTGTTTCTTCGGGGTGTATTTTACCTCGTTTGTTGGTTGGTTCCCCTCCAAAGTGCAACATCCATGAAAAAACATTATTAAGTACCTAAACAATACCTGTGCTTATTTGGTTAATTCATTAAAAAAAATAATAAAATCCTACAGCATTTATATTTGGCACAGCTTTCAGCTCCAACTATTGATTTCACACACTCCCTACCACACACCCTGAGTCAATGTTTACAAGAAAGTAACACATAAATATTTAATTTCCAACTCTTCCCCTACCCTGAGTAATGGGATTCTGGATGTTTCTTGATAAGATTAAAAACAAAAGCAAATCTGTAACACCTTGTTATTTATTCTTGATTCTATTTACTCTTAGGGACTGCTATGGAACGGGAAGTGTTTTCTTTTTTTCATGTGCCACTTTCCAAGTGTAAGTACATAAATACCAATGCTGGGTATAATTAAGTCAGTCTACAATTTATGGAGAAAAGCTGTACCAACTCAACAGTCAAACCTCATGCAGTCATTTACATGGCAAACCCAAACTGAAATTCAGTATTGTGCATTCTGACATTAAAGTCACTACATTTTAGCCCTGAAAACCAGAAAAGCATCAGTAAAGTAATACATAACATACACATACTTTAAATCTTCACATGGGATGGGAATATTGGTCTAAAGAATTTAGACAATGCTTTCTGATCTCATTTAAGGGTTGGAAAAAATTGGAAGATTGCTGTCAGCACAAATAATGTTAATCATCAGTGCAAGGTCTACCGAAAGGATCAAACTCCCTCTGGGCCATAGAAGCACAGTCATTCCTCTTCCTGCAGAAGTGGTGCAATTAAACAGTACTTTAAAAAAATTCAGAAAACAAGCAGTTTCTACAATCTGGCCAGCTGTGTAATCCAGTAGAAGTGACACAATGTACTACTACAATGATAATGGATTTTTAGTAAATATTTTGTAAATACTGCAGCTCAAATTTAGAGAAGCTTTCTTTGTTTTATCTAATAATACACTGTTAAAATTATAATGTGCTCAGATTTTCCCTTTAAGGGCAGGTAATCATGCCTCAAACAATTATATTGTGGGATTCTCACTGAGCAGTCTTCCCATGAAAAATTATTTTCTTGAAAGGAAGGTTGGGAAAATAACAAAGGCATAAAAGTAAGGCTGTCCATCCTCCAGTGGCCACCAGATTCACAGCAGACCCTGACAAACTCAAAGCAGAGCTTTATCTAGCTTTTCATCCATCCCTTCTCCTGGTGTTTCCAATTGCATCCTAATCCCACTAACCCCAAATGTCAGCTCAGTGCAGCCCCTCACAGCTTTCTTCTAGTAATGCTCCTTCATCTGAAATCCAGTTTTACATACATGTGAATTCATTTTACAGAATATGGCATTTCCAGCCACAAAGGCCTCTGCTCCAAATCCCATTAACCTGTCCCAATCCTTTGAAAGGATGAGAAATCTCAGAAATTAGGTCAGTAGGTAGTTCAAATGACTGTATTGTCATTCCACAGATGATAAGATAACCAGTAAGTTAGTTAAGTTAGTTAGATGATGACTAATGGGAACAATCTTAATTCTAACATCTTCTAAATTCAAATACTTGTAGCTGATCTGTACTTCTTGTAGGTAGGTTTACTACAACTCCCAAGTGAAAAATTATTCTACCACCATCTGCAGAGAAGAAAAGACTGTCAACCAAATCTAACCACACAATCATTTACTGAAGGGCTAGAAAAAGAATTCACATCAAAGCTTTTAGGCATTATTCTGAATGACCTCAACAGCTCAGGCAGACTTCATGAGCAGTACATTATATTGCATATGAATTTATCAGTTTAAGTTTTGGCAGCAATAGTCGAAACATTTAAAATAAGTTTAGGAAGGCTAAAAACACAACAGCATCCTGTCAATGATGGCACAGAGCAACAAAAAGCTGCGAGGGGAATGGATGGTGCAAGTGATGCCTTAAGCTTTAGCTTTCATATTTGCAGATTCTGTGCTGCCTAGGGATGTAGTTCTGAGCCTCATATTAAGTGCTGGTAAGCTCTCTTCACAGGGTAGGGAGACAAAACAAATCCTTTTCCTGCTGAGAACCAAGGACAACTTTCAGGCCCAAAAGCATAAACAACTAAGATTGAAGGGAGGAACAAGGAGGATGAGATCTCACTACCTGAAGCTCTAATTGGACAATTAAACCCCAGTATGCAAGTGGACCAAAACTGATAAAAATGTAAGATCTCGTGACTGGTCAGCCATTTGTGTGTGGCTATTCGTAGGGGACCCTGGGTGCAGCCTTGGTCAGGCTCCTGTCCTGCCCAAGGTGGATCATGAAGGCCTTTCAATAATAAATACCTACTTTATTCTCCAGCTCAGTCCAGTCTCTGTTTCAGGTCAGCCTTCCAAGGCATCACAAGTGTAACAGGCAGCAGCACAGACACCACTCACCAGCACAACACTCTCCCTCAGCCAGCATTTCTGGCTTCTCTGTCACGAGTGCTACAATCACCCAGCTACAAAAACATACCTGAATGTTGAACGTTATTTTGTTGTCCCCTGGCTCCAGAGTCAAGTTGTTGCACTTCAAGACGTGAGCCCCATCTTCCAAAGTGACCCCTGAGGGCACGTCCAGGGAGCTGCTGCTCTCCTGCCTGCGCAGCAGCATGTGCGCGTTCTTGCAGATGATCCCCGCCGTGTTCAGGGAGTTGTCCGAGGGGCTCCTCTCGTACATCTCAGACAGCTCCAGGGCTGGCAGGTTGTTTCTTGACAAAGGCAAGCCTGCAATTTCACTGGGGAAGGCGATGACACCGTTGGAAGTTTTGTGCTTGGTGAGCCACTCGGCTGTTTTCCTGTAGCTGTTCTTCTCGATGCTGAAGTGGACGTGGATGGCGACCTGGTCCACCTGGACAGGGATGGGCATTTGGCTCAGCAAAGTCAACTCGATGGACAACCTTCCACCCACGTGGACAACAGCATTTGGAGGGTCAAAATGCAGAGTTTTCAGCTGGGCAAAGGAGTGCATAGGCAATATAACCTTTTGACCTGGAAAGATGAAAAACAGGGATTTTATTATTCTCCAGCGCTGATGGAGATGAGCAAAATCTTTCTCTTAAAAATTCAATCCTAGAATTAAATCGAGCAACAACTTTTCAACAACAAATTGTTGCACAATAAATCAATGCTTTCCAATTTTTTTATCTTGCATCAGAGTTAAAAGATGGTGAGATTTGTTTTCCAACAGTTACTTAGACTACAATTTCCATTTTCAGGCTATTAAAAACAACTGAATTAGAGAGATTCTCCAAGCAGAGGTTGAATATTTCACTACTACAGTAGCATTAAGCGACCAAATTCCCAGAGCTTGTACAAGTTTAAGAAACTAATAATCAGGCTGGTGCCTTGAGCCAGCAGTTCTGCTGTGCAAGAGGTTTTCATTTCTCTTTTCTACATTTCAAAAACAACCCTAAGGAAGTACCTAAAATTAATTAAGAATCAGGTCTAAAGTAACATATTACTTATGGTACATCTAATCATTAAGAAAAAAATTTCTGCATAAAAAGCAGCAGTCTTCAGATCTACAGGAAGTATTCCATATGAATTTGAACTGTGATTAATATCTGACAAGAAGATATTACTGAAGCAAAATGAAGAATAAAGAGAGAAAATGGGATGGTCAAAATAATAAGCTGCAAGTGGATGGGCACAGATCTAACATCAAAATCCAGCATGTACCATCACAGAGCTGCCACTAAGACACAAAACTAGGTTAGGAATTGAAAAAAAACCAACACACAATAAATTATGGGCTGTTAAAGCAAAGAAATGTAACTGAAGGAAAACAGACTTTGCAGTATTCAGGAGGAAAATGTTAATTACCCTTTCATCTTTAACTATTTATAATTAGTGTAGATTTATAAATGTTTTGGAAAACACAAGTTCAGACACTATACACAAAATAATGAACCCAATCAGAAAAAGCCTCCCCATCTACCTTTAGGGAAGAACCAGATTGGAGCAGCTTAAGTTTTAAGACCCAGACTTACCTTGGTTCTCTGCTTGCTGATGGGTAAAATCCAGGATTTCTTGGCAAAACTTTTTTCGTTCCTCTTCTGTTAAGTGATTATCACCAGCTAAAAGGCTGCTTGTTTGGAGATAACTAATGAAGTTAAGGAAACAGGAGGTAGAAACCCACAACAATTGGAAATTTGACTGAAAACAAGACATTCAAGTATTGCTTTTCTGATCTTTACAGACAAGACCTGCTGTTATCATCACTGCACTTTTCCACTAGAAAAGAAACCATGGAAGATTTACCATCATCTGAGAGTATTGCAGAATCTCAATACTTCTGTAGCAGACCTACTAAAAACATGATCCATTATTAACCAGTTCAATCTTGTCTCATCTAAAAAGATTCATGAGCACAGAAAATTCATTATTTGACAAAAATCCATGCAGTGTGCAAGTTAAAGACACAGTGTCTTGCATCACACTGGCCAACATTTAGCACTAAATAATTTGGAGTATTCTATTTTATTCCAATTTATCTGGCTGAGAATCTGCCAGCTGTTACAGCATCACTTACCATAACTAAGTGATAAGACATTCTTTAAAATTTTAAGTGCTGGGGATATAAATGATCACTTGAATATTTAGCTAAGAATGCAGTATTACTGGCTCAGACTCCTTATAAGCATTTGCACTGAAGCAGAAAAATTTAAGAGTGTTTATAAGTGATGTAAGAATTTGCAAAGGAGGCTGACATGTATAACATGTGTCTTGTTCTTAAAGTACAGGAACCAACAAAAAATCAGCACAGCAGAACAACCCCCAAAATACATTCAATGGTATCAAATAACTCAGCTGTCTCAGCTCAGACTCAGAATGTCTAGCAGTCTCTGCTGTTAAATAAAAGTTAGAGACATGTCAGATAAATAATCCCAAGCATCATTTTCTCCCATCCCAACTATTAGAGGATACTTTTCTATCTGCCCAAGCTGCTTCTGACATTCAGCCAGCTGCTTCCTCGTGTGTGTGACCAGCAGTGCCCAGCCCTCAGCAAGGTAGGTTTTCAGTGCTCCTTGCAGATACACCTCTGCCTTCTGGGGACCTTTCTTCCTCCTTGAAAAATGAAAAAATGAGCACAGAGCAATGTAAGAACCTTTGCAGCCATGAAAACTCTACATCTTTTCTCAAAGTGCTGATGGGGGAGGAACACTTCAAGTAAATGCAGGACAAACTGCAGTGAACCATTATGATCTTTAATTTTCTGGTAACAGATCAACATATGGGCCTTCCTTTATTGCAATTCACTTAAGCAAGTAGAACTGCAATTAATGTCATTATTCCATGTCAATGAAAGGCTCCAGATGCAGATCTATCCCAAGTCAGAGCAAATGAGGTGAAGGAACCTCCCACAAATGAAACAAAAGCCACCTAAAGCTTCTGACAGTTAACTAAAAATTGGCTTACTCAAAAATTTTAAAGCAGAAGAATACTTCAATGAAAATTTTATCACCACATAGCAGTTCCATGGCAGTCTTTAAACCTAACATTACTCCCTCTGGTGAAAATTTAAGTTAATTTAGGAGAATCTGTTGCAACGTGGAGATCAGACTGCTTAAGGGAATATCAGTGGGAAGCACGCCCCAACATATTTTCCAAAAAACCCACTTATGGCTCCCAAACTATTCTAAATAGGAAAAACAAAATGACACTGAAAAATGCAGCAGATTTTCTGAGTGGATTTGGACAGTACGGGTGAAAACAAAAAATGTATTTGCAAATCAGGAATAAAATCACGGTTTCACAGGAGGGGAAACAACCACTTTGCAATGATGATTTCAAATATGAAATGGATTACTCTCCAAAGACACGTGTTCTGGCTTTTTTTTCAGATAGATGCAGTCCATATATTTAGTTAAGATAACAACTGCATTCACTATAGCCTGCTTCCTAAGGAGGCTTCTGACTTGTTTCAAAGTTTACAATTATCTTTCCCATCCTTTTCTCCTCAGAAGAAGAAAGGATCAGGCTGAAGAACACAGGACAGTTAAAGGCAAAAGTACAAAATCATGAGGTGAGAATTAAGGTTTGATAAAAGATATTGCTAGTTTCCTTTTTTTTTTTTTTCTGAAATAGGGTTTGTTTACATTTTAAAAAATACTTTTAAAAAATCCTGTTTAATTACAGCGTATCTTCCTCAGGGATAATATTCAAACTTTTCAAAGGCAAAGCATTTAAGACATTTTAATGAGTCATTTACATATAAAACTCTGCCAAGTCCTTTCCCACAAGCTTAGCTGAGCGAATTCTTCCAATATTTGTGTACATTTCAATGGTGGCATGGGACAGATCCTGTTTAAAAGAAAAGAAACCATTATGAGCTTTAGGTATTTTTGGCACCTGTATTGTTATTTCACATAAACTCATAGCCAGTGACTAAGTTACTGCAACAAAATGCCCAGAGTGAGTCAGATTTGCCCTGGGCATAAAATACACAGCAGTTTGTAACAGGTCACCTTCACTCCTCCTGCAGCTGGTCATATCCCAGATCTGTGAATGCTAAGTTATAGTCAGAATAATCATTTTCACAAGAGTGCCTGAAAGAAATTTTGCTTGCATTCCCAAATTGAAGTTTATCCTTCATCTTTAAGCTTAATTTCCAATGCAGCCACAGTGTCCAAGTGTCACCTTTCTCCCCTTGCCCTAAGCTTTAATAACAGCAGCTAACCTTTCTCACAAAATTAGCAGTTACAACACACACAGTGTGTTCAACCACTCAACTTCTTTCCAAAACCTGTAATAATCTCTGGCCAGATATGTAAAAATATAAAAAATACATCACATTGTCACAGGAAAAAGGGGAATGTCTTCAAACTGGGAAGATTTTTTTTAAATGCTAATAAATTATCCGAGGTGTGTCCGTAAGTTTAAACTAATTCTGTGTTCTGTGTCCACTGAATACAGGACAAGATTAAACATGGGTATAGATAAAATGTATATATTTATACATAAAATGTATATATTTACATGACAACTACACAGAAAACCATCTTTTAGAGTGTATCTGACATCTGAATTTCTGTTGCATAAAAGTGCAGTCATAAATACAAAGAGAAATGGCAATTCCTCTGGCAAACACTACAGATCCCACTTAGTTACTTAAATTTAGGAAGTTACTGTTGAGCTTAACAGAGATCTTCAGGTGCAAGTTGGAACTGAACAGGTAAGAGAAGCTGGCAACTCTTAAGATTTTAATTCTCATCCAGCTACATAACTAGCCCTATAAATAAATGAAGAACAAAAGTGAAACCCAGTATCTTCAGGCAAAATGTTTTGAGATTTTTAATTTTGATAAAACTTTGTAAAATTGAGTATCACATAGTTTTCATGTTTCAAAAAAAATACTGCATTTTCCCTCAGCTTTTCTCCAGAAAACCTTATTGGTCACATGCAAATACAAGAAATTTTAAAGGAAAACTATTTAAGGAAAAAAAACCAAAACAACCTTGCAAAAACTGTCAAACCAAGCCCTCAAAAAATCAGACACATTCTTGTGACAGTCAAGAGTTTTTTGTTTTATTTAACAATCTTCTATTTGAAAAACAAAACCAGCAAAACAAAAAACCCTGAAATCACTACCATGGCTCCTCAGTAGGGGAGCTCTCAGGAAATAAAGATGCACAATATTAGAATCCTCACTGTGCATCAATCTGTGCCAGGTACAACCCTATTATCCACAGATGTCCCACAGTTTATATATAAAAAAATAATATCAAAAGTACAACTTTATAGTCATGTAATAGTCATTGCAAAATGCAAGCCCAAACCATTTAAAAGGAAGCTGAATTCACACATCAATATTCTTCTGGGAAAGAGTCAGTTAATTCTGAATTTGGGATAGCAGAACATGACAGCCATGACATTGGCTTTCTTAATGTCTAAGTATACATACCCATAGATAATAACCTCCAGCTCATAACTGTAAATATTAAAGTTAATACAAATATTTGAAAGCTGGGGCTCCTACAGGGTTCCAAATGTTAAACAAATCAGCCTTGTTGTGCTCAGTGTGCAAGAAATAACCTTTGATACCAAAATATGGAAATACAGATTTATGTTCTCAATGTACCTTCTCAGGTTTGAAAACTTTGGCCCTATTTAATCTACAGTGTAAGCACACAAAACTAATACAAATAAGCAAAACTCATACTTACTAAGTAGTGTTTTTCAAAAGCTTCTACAGATGATAAGGCCTCTTTGAGTTTCTTGTAAGGGCTCTGTGATGCATTGGCTTTGGAAAAAAGCAGGACAAGAGGTGTCACTTACAAACACATTCTGAGAACAGCATCCCCCCACAATTCATCCCTGCTTTTTCTCCAGTAGAAAGTGGAGAGAAAACTAAAAGCTAATATCACCTTGTAGCTCCAGGTGGAGGTTATCTATTTGCATGAATTAAGGATGCTCCATTTATTTTTCCAATAATTTTATTTTAAATACTTGTCTGAAAGCATTAAGAACTTAATTCAAATCCAGTGCTGTTCAAGACCTAAATGCTGATAAGTGGAGCACTGATGGAAAAACTTATACTTGCAACAGTAAGGAGATGCATTGGTAATTTGAAATACTGAATAGACATTGAAAGAACTTGTAAGAGAGAAAGTTCCATCAATGTGTGTGTGTATATGTAGGGATACTTGAAAATTCTTATTACTGATGTGCTTCTATGCTATGGCTTGCAGGCAATGTCAGCTTTTGGAAGGGATTCCACTCTTCCTGGCAGTACCTGTTTCAGGGCGTTCTGCTCCCAGCCCTGCTAACAGATCCACAGTCCTGTTAAGGTCTTCTGAATTGGGTCCCTTCTCTGACACAAGTCCACACAGGTAACCCAGAGATTTCAGCTGTAAGAGAAGGCAGATGCTTGCTTTCAATAGGCTTTAAAATCAATATAAAACTCCTCTTGTTCTATTACATCATTCCATTTTCATTGCTTTCATCTTGTGCTGCTTATAGGATCTCAAAATTAATTGTTATTATCACAGTATAAAGTAACTTCTTAAGGAATTAAATTACATGTAGCTCACTGACTCATATACTGGAACATGTGCCTATGCACACAGATCCCTACATGCACAACACCTAATCTGAGTAAATCCTTCTGGTTTTCAACACAAACACAAACAAAACTTGACATGTTCAGCAGTTATGGCCAAAGATTATTTCTAATAGCTGTCTGTATTTTTGAAAACTGAATAATCAAGAAAAGCAGGCAAGTCTGCAGTACAGTGATTAGGCAGCTTGCAAATTCACCTGAAGGACTGTATTCAGGTGAAAACCTTCCTGAGAAAGAGATTAGCATAGCTAACAGTGTTAATACAGTTAACTACCATAAAACCCCTTCTAGACAGCAGCTGGTGGCTCAACACTCAGAATATTGTCTTAAAGAAGCTCTTATCTATTGGCCATTTGGTTAATTTACTTAGAAAACTCAATCAGCTATAAAGGTAAGCCCACAAAAGAATAAAGCTCACAGCTTGTCACATTACTTCACCATAAAAAATGAGGATGGATATTAATTTATTTTTTTTAATTTATTTTAAACTCCACTTAATTTTGTCACTAGTTGCTAAATTTCTTCAGTCAGACAGTTCCACCTTACTGCTACTCATTATCGTAAAACTCTTCCCTTTACCCTTTGTGTTAGAAAAATGATGGAAGGGAAGAACATTTCCAGCTCAAGTTAGAACTTATCTTCCATGGAAACATCTAAGGAGCATGGGAAGAATCTGATGCACCAACTGCCATTTTAAACAATTTTTTGGTTTCTTTATTCTGATCTCCACCCCCCTCTTTTCTTTTTTTTTTCAATAACTCTTCAAGGTGAAATTTCATTTCACCTTTAGTAATAAAACAAGGACCACAAAGGCTCAATTAGAGGATTATTAAGTACAGTGAAACACGAACAAACTATGATTAAAATAAATGGCAAATATTCAACAGGCTATGCAAGCAAGAGGGTGAGTCTTCCAAAGATGTTGGTCTTCAAAAACATCCACAAATACCCCAGTAGACTATTTCAGTAGTTCCTGGAGTTCTTTCTAAAATGTTTTTCAACTGTGGAAAGCAGTAGCAACCTCAAACCTCACCTCTTTCATAGCAACAGAGTAAGTGGAACTTAAAAAGTTAAGGAAGCACGTTAACCAAACTGAAAAGGTCACTTCAGAACATTTATGGTAAAGGCTGGTAACTGAAAAAATGGAAATTATTTGTCTCTTTCACAAGCCACCAAGGGTAACACCTTCAGTGGAGGTAGGGCTCTATTACTGCTGTACTAACATGAAGCAGAAATATGACCTGTGTAAACAGACTGCTGTAATCTCTATTTTTAATGGTAAATGCATCCAAATTTGGGCATTTCTTCTGCTGTATCTGTAATTCACATGCTCTCCCTCTCAGTTAACATGACTGAGCTCGTTCTAGAGTTTAATCAAACTAGTGATTAATTATCCAATTAGTGATGAGGAAAGGAGGGGACAGAAAGAGAGGACGACAAACCCTTATAATTCCCAGACTTCAAATGGCAGAGGAAAAAGTGAATATAAACAGGGATGTCTCATCTAGACTAGACTCAAGACAATGCACAGAACCCAGTATTAAATTCCACAATCCAAAGGACAAAATCTGTTCCAGGGAAACAAATATTCTATTTGAACACTGTAATACCAGCACCCCAACACATCATTCACTCACCTTCTCCGTGGCATAGCTCCACAGGCCAACTGTGTGGGAAACATTTGCATCTATCTGAGCCCTATCACAGCAGCCCTCTATTCTCTGTAAGACTTCCAAGCAACTCAAAAACACCCAGCAATCCAAAGCTCCAGGAGGAACTGAGACCTGGAGATGAACAGATAAAATTAACTGGGAAATAAACCATCATCAGATGAGAAAATACTTCAGCAAAAGTACTTTTCTTGACACAACACAGCAAAACTCCTTAGAAGAGATTACTTTAAGAATACACAAATCACAGCCCAACTCTTGCTGCTCCTTGAATAATTTCTATGTATTAGTTCATAAAACACATTAACTAGATTTGATACATTCATCAAGATGCAAGAGAAGGAAAGGAAGACTAATAGGTCTTGGGAAAATTCCAAAAGTCTGAAAACTCAGCTCAAGGAAAACAGAGTTAGGAAAAACTTCTGTAAATAGTCTCCTACTTTCCTTAGGAGACATCAGTTCTAACTGAGACTGAAATGAAAAGTATAAAGAAGTGTTAAAAACCTGGAAAAGACAAATTAGTCTTTAAGATTCCTTCACAAAAATAAGCTTATTCATGGAAGGATAAGACATCTGTCATGGACAATTAATTAAAAAATGGAGATGAAAACAAATAAAGAAACACAAAAAGAAAAAGACAGAGAAAGACAAGAGTCTGATACTAGAATATTTGCAAGAATTAAGATAAAGATGAGCATAACTAAAGATATGGCATATAGACATTATAATGGTGTTTCAAAATCCTGTTCATAACCCATGCAAAAATGTTCCTTTTAGAAAGACTACAGAAGTCTTAAAACCCAGATTAAACTAGGTGACTAATGGGATAGGAAAGTCCAAAGTATGAGCACAATGAACTTGAAGAAACAATAAAGATCTGAATTCTGAAAGAATTTTCAGGAGTACAAAGATCCTAAGAACAGAGTAGTTTAGATTTCTGCTGTGAGTTCAGTGGTGTCAAGCCACGTTGAGAGGTTTGCCTGCATGAAGAAAAGGATCTCAACAGGGATAAGTACAAGCTATGCACAATTAAGTGTCACTGTCTCACAGACAGGACACTGCATTCATTTGGGATCACCACAGCAAGACAGGAACAGCAAAAATAAGAGACAGTGCACAGGAAAACTCCAAACACTGGGGGCACAGGACAGACCTGGGGTGCAGCAAAAGGGGAACTGTAGGAAGTGCCTTCAGAGATCTAGAAGGCTACATTTTGGAAATTAAAAAAAACACACACAAATCATACTATCTGTGAGAATTACACATTAGTTTGAAAACACATGAAGGTGTCAGCAAAGCATCTGAAGCAGATTTGCATTTTTTACATGCAGAGGAACAGATGGAACTCAGTACCACAATGTCAGACAGGCAAAAGTTAGCAGCTGCTGTTATAATGGCACAGATAAAACTAACAGAGCACCCATGGGATAAGGACATGGGTAAGCCACAAAGTGATATTCAGCAATAATCTCTTCTTTTTGTTACAGAGGATTAGCCTGCATAACAGCATAATAACCACTCTGCCTTATTTCCTTCAATACAACACTGCTATAGATTTAAAGTATGGGCACCACAGCTCAACGGATTGGTAATTAACCCATGAAAGAAGCAGACAAATGACTACCAGTTCAGAGAATTACTTTCCAGGTGAAGACTAAAACATTTTAACTAAACATATTTGGTTCCCAGATGTGCTGTCTCCAAATTTCTTGCCAAAGACATCCTCATGATGACAGAATCAACTGCAGCACAATTGTTATTACAGCATTGTTTTGGTAACTCCCAGCCAGTCCTTACTGAATGCTGGTCAATGACAGCTAAACTTGAAGGGTCTCATGAGATCATCACTGGATGAAATGATTCACATAATGGAATAGATGACACTGACTCACTTCCAAGAGCTTCAGTTCCTGCACACAGTTGTGAAGAAGCTCCAGAGCTCTCTGGGAAACCTCCCAGGGCCTCTGCAGGAAGATTAAGAGCGTGCACTGCCGGGAGAACAGGTAACTGCGCAGGTCCAGCAGCGTGGCCTCTTGGTTCTGGATCAGCTCTCTCTTCTCCATGTCTATGGGTTTCCGCAGAATTAAACCATTCCAGCTCCTCACTGGCTGGCAAAAAAACGTCAGCCAGTTTGCACCATCTAAGTAAACAAAGTTCATAGCCAAGAATCAACCACTGCTCTCTAGGAAAGCCTCTTCATCCTCCCTCCAGAGGCTGTGAGCTGCCTTAGTCCTTCCCAAGTTTATCACATGGAGAAATGACTTTAATGTCTTAACTTCAAAAAGCAAACTGAAAAATCACCAGAACTCCCACAGCAAGGTAAGATAACTGAATTTCACATTCAATTCCCATAGGCATTCTGTCTTAATTGTATGTTTGTTATCAGTATAGTGGCAACCAGTTTGCAATTTATTTATTAGCAATTAAGCCTACCTGAAGTTCAAAACAAACAAGCTTTATCTGCTTAAGTATTTCTTATTCAGACTCATGGATGGATGTGCCCCCACTTCCAGGTATTGCACTGGGTTCAGTCAGCAGAGGTCTGTTTCACTGCAACTACTCCTGCACTATATTTTCACCAGATTCATAAAACGTATCTGATTAAAGCTGTTATATAACAGCATGTGCTTTAGCTCATTAAAACAGTTTAAAGCTATTTGATACTTCTTGCACAGTAATTTTTCTTGAAAATGAAGTTAAATCTTCTGTAGTGCAGATTAAGCACCTATTTCTACTAAGTTTTGCAGTGATTACCAAACATCTTGTGTAATTTGAGGCAACACTGAATGCACTTTTCCAGGAAGCTCTTTACTGAAAAACCTAGCAGTGAGCTGTAAAAACAGCAGCTGTATATCAGCCAGATCAATACTCATGTCATTTCAGAGTTCAGGGCTCTGATTGTAACAATCATCCCATTAGAGCAAAACACAGGTTTTCATTAAAAATCCCTTCTAAGCCTCAGAGATGAGAAACAAAATTTTGGTAACTAATGGACACTTGTGTTTGCACACAGCACAAAAGCAGAGCACAAACTGCCTGGTGCAGCCTCCCTGTGACTGCCCAAAGCACAGGGCTGCTCAGCACAGTGAAGGAATTCATGCACTCAACATTCATTCCACATTTTCAGACACTTACCGCCAGCCCCAAAGTTGACGACGTACTGAGAGAACAAGGCATCCAGCTCATCATACTGCACCAGGGCATCCTCAAACTGCTGCAGCATCTCAAAGACAAAGGCCAGCTCTTCCTTTTGGCACACAAGCAATACAGGGAACATGTTATTGACATTACTCATGTCTGGTATTACAGCCTGTCCCCATCCATCCACAGAGCTCCAGGAAATACTTTTTCTAATTTTCATTTCACACATACAGAAAAACCTGCCATTGGAGCAGATTTCTTCCCAACCCAGGGAGGTTCACAAAAGGAGATTAAGTCACACAGCTCTGCCAGTAAATTCTGATGTGTATCCAGATCCTAATTCACTACAAGATATTGCTCATAGATCTATGAAAAGTTTGAATTTAAATAAATAAATGAATAAATTACGAAGACTCATCTCCCATAATAGTACTGATGATCTCCCCTCAGTTTACAGCATGAAGGCATCAATTGCAGCACATCATAAAAGGCTTTTTTGTACATAAAGCCGAACTGCTCAGTAG
The DNA here is from genome assembly GCA_013399915.1 of Illadopsis cleaveri. Lineage (NCBI taxonomy): Eukaryota > Metazoa > Chordata > Aves > Passeriformes > Timaliidae > Illadopsis > Illadopsis cleaveri. Next base: position 142,682 of record VXBB01016373.1, on the reverse strand, counting down.
AAAAGGCCTCAAAATTAGATATATCCTATGCAAAAGAGAGCACATGCACTCAAAGGAGACATGAGGATGCAATGGGGTGGTGATCAGTACAGGGACCAGAAAATTCCAAAGGGATCAAGATCTTTAATTTTATTAAACAAGAGGTTCTTGCTTTTCTCTAAAGCAGCTAAAACAAAATTGTATTTATAACTACATAAAAAACAGAATTCATGGCACTCTCTATATGGATTACTTCTAAACAGACACTTTTCTAAACATCACTGATAACAATCCGAACAAAGAAAACAGCAGCATTCATATTAAATACCAACTGCAGGTCTGAGTGTGTATGCACAGTAATGGGATATTTACCCCAAATTCACAATCAACTACTAAAACACTTTTTAGATGCAATTCATTTGCTTCAATTGAGGTTCATAAAACTTTGACAAACCTGAAGAGATTCTGCTTTTTTTGACAGCAGGAAACTGTATTACTGCATTAACTGTATTAAAAGGTAACTCAAATCTGCTGCAAACAGGATCCAAAAATGCTGCTTTTAATCCAGTCTCCATAATTCCTGCCTCAGCCCTCAAAGAATGATCAGAACATTAAAAGTACCAGAAATCCAACCACAACAAAAAAGCACCATTTTTAAAACTAGTATTCAAGTATTTTCTTTGTTATCAAGACTCTTACCTGGACCATGAAATACTCGCAGAAGCTCCACCCTGGCTCAGTCCTTTTCTCTCTCAGAGTTCTCATGTCATCTTCAAACTTGCCTAAGTTTTTGGTAAAGGACATGAGAAGCAATGTCCTGAGTTTGGTCAGGAAGGCATTCCAGGATTCCTGAGAACGGGAAGAGTCTTTCAAAGGGTCAGAAAGTACCACACATCTGTAAAGAGATGGATAAAATTGTATTTGAGGAGGAAAACACATCATTCACATATAAATGCCCAGCTGAATATTGTGCAGTCCTGACAAACTCAGAGTGAACAATATTTAGTTTTTCATTCCACATTAATCAGAGGAAAAAAAAACAAGGTTGAGGGTTATGTTTGCTTGTTTGGAGGCAGCTATGTTGGAGTTGATTTTTTGGTTTTTTTGGTTGGGGCTTGGTAGCTTTTAAAAAACTTTTTCATGTCATATAGTTTATGAGGAGTTAAATGTTTTACCCAGAATGAGTAAAGCTTTTTTTTTTTTTTTTTTTTTAAGCAAATAATGGATACATTATTCCAAGTACTTAAATATAAGTAACTATGTAGCTACCCTAGAAAAGAAAAATCTGCCTAGCAATACAAATCAGCAGAATAGCAAATTTAGCTACCCCTGGTAAAGATTATACAAAATACAAATCAGGATCTATTAGATCACATATAGTCAGCCTTTCCTAACTCACTTGAATAATCATCCATAACAGATTCTTGATGTATCTCAATCTGGTTTTACACAACCTATGTGCTAAAATTTCCTCTGCTTTTCTCAGAAAATAAACAGGTCCCATTAATTCACAAACAAATCAACTTTTTCAGAGCATCTTCCTTCCTCAGTTTTTCTATCACAATTTATTAACATCCAAAAAACTAATGATATCTCTAAAGACAGGAAAATCTCTCATCCAAGTTAAACACTCCTGGTTAGAAAATCCTATTTTGTTGGCTTTAACGAAAGCAAAAACAGTTTCATACATTCATTACTATTTCCTTAGAATAAAAACATCTGCAGAAACTGGCCTTATGTCAATTATCTCAGAGTGGAAAGGTGATTAAGTGAACAGCAGAAAGTACAATGGCAAAAAATAAACCCTTTTTGCTTCGTATTCCCCACTCACCTCACTCCCACTATCTGTAACTCTGGTAAGTTTTTTGTAAGCACCTAAGCCAACAAAAAACCCAGAAGGTCTAAAAGCTGATTATCATCACACTGTTCCCCTTAAACCTCTCTTAGCCAGGAAGAGATACTTGGAATCTATTTGAAACACATTTCAAAGCCGCCACAAACCCAGGAAGAACTGGAAATAAAATTCCTCCCTTTACTCTTTGTGCCAGCCTCCTTCAAAGCACAGATCTTACAGAGCCACCAGTCTGAATGCTGGACATCAAGAGAAATCTTTAAATGAGCAAGGAATGTCTTGCATATGGGGCTGAGTTTCTAGATCAGAAATGTTTGAAACATATAGACAAGGTTTGCAAGGCCAAGAATGCTCACCTGTCACTTTGCTTGTTACAGAAGTCATTCCTTATTTTATCTACTATAGAGGTTCGGGGAAGGATATTGGTTTTGTTCTTTTTCTTGGCATCACTCTCAACCACCACAATCAGCCAGTCCACTGAGCTGTGAGCTTTGAGAACGTTCTGCCACTTGGTGATGTCATCCTTGACTGTGGTTTTGTACACTTCCGTGTCCTGGGATGAGAAGTGGTGAATCATCAAATCAAACAGACATTCTGAACCATTTCAAAAGGCAAGTTTTGTTGCAGAAGAAGGCAAACAGAAAGACATATCAAATGGAATTAGTGACAGTAAGTTCACTTGCTGAAAAAAATCAAATTAGGTAAAGTATAGTAAAATTTTAGTCTTTTAATTTAATTCATTTCGAGTATTTTGCTTAACAGCAAATACAGTATTTGGTACATTATAGTCCTTTAGATGACTGAAATCAAGATTTTTAAACATCATTTAAGCTCTTTATTTTACACCTTCTGGAGCTTTACAATAAAAACATGTTTGAAATTACAAAGCTGAACTGGTTTATTCTCACACAGTAACAAAAGTGTGATATTTGCACCTTCTGCACCGCTCAAATCTCAACCTGTTTAAAAGCCTTTTCATAAAAATAATTTTTTTAAAAAACAGAAGCATTTTTTGGAATTATTTTGCTTCTGGGTTGGTGTTACACAGATAAATTCAGATAATTCTTAAGGCTGTTCTGGATTCCTTTTCACTGGTCACAGACCAGATGTCACTTGTGTCCTTCACGTGGATAATTAATTCACAACAGAGGCAAAAGGCAGTGAACTGGAGATAAACAGGATTAAGACATTCCAAATCTTGCCCAGTTAAATTGCTGACATCCACCAGTACCTGACACACACAGAAGATATAACTAAAAGAAAAAAGCATATCTTTAGATTTCAGTGCACCAACAGATCATAACTGAACCACTCCAGCCACATGTCTGTGTTATGAACAAAGTGCACTGTGCCACTGCAGTATCACTGTAAAATCCTGGGGGTTTTTTTGTGACAAAGTACTGAAAACAGGTTTTTCAAATGCCTGTCCTCTTAGTGTCAAGTAACATTGCAAACAGATACTGCTTATGGCAAGAAGTGCTCAAGCTAAGTTTTGTTTCCAGCAATATATCAGGTATGCATGCTTATGCAACCCAGACTTAATTGTTTTGACTTTCTGCTTGTGCTGTTATTTTAATTTGCTTTTCATTTGCTTGCCATTAGCTCATGAAAACGACTGAATTTTTAAATTTGAGTTTTTCCAAGTACTTACACAACATTCTGTCCAATAAATATGAAGGAAGGGAAAAGTCAAAAGGGCTTTATTCCCCTCTTTGGGTAGTAGCTCCTCTTTAAACTGAACAAAGTTGGATTCCAGGTGAATCATCTTCGGAGCACGGCCATAAGACCTACAGAGTTTAAAAACTGAAATTAGTGGACAGGATAGAAAAATGAACATGTTTTGTGGGGAAGAGAAATAAACTGAAATACTCTGGCACTGGAAACCCACAAACTACACTCACTGCAGTTTGTATAAAGTCAACTAAAATTTGGTATTGCTTGAAATGAGATAAAAGCTGCTTTATGAAAAACAGGAAGTAGAAGCCCTTCAGCTTTCAGTAAAAAAATTTTTGTATCTCTAAGACAAGTAGAAAATACCAAATAAGAGAATTCCCCAAATATATTTCCAATCACAAAGCAGTGCCATACCAAACTTTCTGAAGGGATGTACATCTAATTCCATGTGAGTTCTACCTGTATTCTCATTGAGAAGAAAGCATATCACTTTCAGAACACAGCTGCCAAACTACATCAAAGCACACCAAGACAAACCCACAAACCACAAAATCAAGAAGAGAAACACAGCATCACTATCATTTTTCTTTAAGCAAAGTTGAAGGGTTGAAAAGATCATCCTGAAGTGCACAACATTCACTTTGATTATCCAATTTCTCCAATTTCTTTGAGTCAGTTGCTCTGTTCAACTCAATTTATGGTAAGAGCTCCTCAGAACACAACAAACACACATTTACCCAAGTCAAAACCAGACACTGAAACAGAATCACAGAATGAAATGTAAGTTTACCTCCTCCATTCCATGGGTTCTCTAGGAAGCTGCTGAGAAAGTGTAGGATACAAGGAAGTAAATAAATTCTGATCTCCAGCACCTAAAAATGAAAGGCATTAATATATTAGCATGTGCAAATTACAGAATATATATTAATGTGCTATTCTACTAATGTCTGCTGTTATGGAGAACATTTAATTTTGTCTGCTATGTGGAAACTGGAGTCCAGCACTGAACTAGATTTTTTTAAATCATTCTCAAGACCTAATACAACACTTTTAAGCAGGCACATAATACATACACTGTTACAAACTTGCTATTGTGAATTTCCACAGAGCTACATAATCCATTTACCAGAGAGAGTATCATAAAGCTGGTCCCAACTCCAAAAATGAAACAAGCAGCTCCTTAGCTGGAGTCATTGGTTAAAAAACCAAAAAAGAATATTTAAAAATACTCCAGAATTTAGACTTCCAAACCAGAAGACTGGGTAGAGGGTGGTTCCTATCCTTCTGTAGCTGGTCCTACCCTGAGAAAATTTGGTTTAGCACATGTTCTGTGCTTTACTGGATATGATTCCTCTCTCCTCATTATCTGGGGCTGTTGTTAACATAAAACACCTCCCTAACTACCACACTGTTCTTGAAATCTTCAGAAATGTGAGGTCTGTTAACACAGTGCAGGTCCCAAACAACTACATTAAACACAACACCACTGCAGGAGCTACTTATACACAAGTCTGAACAAAATGTAGTGCCTATCACAAGAGAAAAATGCGTTACCTGTCACCTTTCAACAACAATTCTTCAATTCTCTTAGGCACAAGGAGGTTTTGACAAGGACAAGACATTAATTAAGATTTTAACAATCTTATAGGCAATTTTGCCATTTCCTGGTGGTTTTCCTTTTCACAATCATTCTGCACACCAGAACAGGAAGATCTTCTCACCTTCCTGTGGAAGTGGAAGCTGCAGCTGAAGAAGGACCTGACATCCTTTCTTCTCCCTCCCAGCCCCCAGTCTCACATCCAGGCATACAGACAGGCATTGCCCCCACATTACTTTAGCATTCTTTAGTTCATCTTAGAAATCCTTTTCTAGTCCACTCTCCTTTCCCCAATTTTCTCATGTATATTATTGTTCTCACATGTAGTATTTTGATTACCGGCGCTAGCACAATTGTATGACCACACAATAAAGTATATTAAAAAATTACAGTTCAAAGGTCTGATTAAGTGCAAGAACAAGCAAAAAGAGCTCTCCTGATGCCTGACCACGTTAGCTAGTATTCAACAATGCAATTTCATTAAAGAGCTAAAAAAAAAATTAAAAACAATTAGTACTTTAGCCCTGTTTCTCCAGAAAAGTACTTTATACTTGATCCTTCACCTTCATCCCATCTGAATTAAGTGTACCATGCCAAATGCTATTTAAGACCACAAACAAATGCCCTGAATGAATACTGAAACAAGTGTTAGTCATATTGTTAATGCTGTTTTATACTAGTTACACCTCTGTGAGCCAAGCTATTGATTTGCAACTCATTACTGCCCACAGAGAGTGAAACATGGCTCAGTGACTTAGCAGCAGCACGATGACCACATCAAAATGAGAGTCTGTGAGCTCAAAGTCTGCTGGAAAGAACAAGCCACATATTTTATCTCTGGAGCATAGCAAAGGGATAAATTTCAATGTATGCCACAAAAATATTCCAGAATTCAACATCTTAAGTAAAAAGGACTACTACTGAATACAGAGGAGCTAAAGGATAATGTGTAAGCACCCTGCTATTCCAGACAGACACATCACATTATCAGCTTAAAACGGGTATGTTCATTTTAAAACCAGTCAGCTTTTCCTCCTGCATTGCTTGTGAGGGCATATCAAACACACATAAGAATGTGTTTTATGATCAAGGCAACCCAGCCCTGTAGGATTAGAAGAAAAGTGAGAACAGACCTTCAAAGTGAAACACATTGGCTGTGTTTGAACACAGAGCAAAGCTGCTACCACGTATTTCCAACACCCAAAGGGCTGCAACATTTCATGTTCTGCTCAACTGGACGCTGTATCGACTGTAATCAGCATGTTGGAGCTGATCAAGCCAAGAACACTAAAAGTGAAGTCATCAGCAGGCAACACCAGCACAGCACTGACAAAGGACCAACACTGAGAGCAGTAAGTTTAGCAAGGAGCTGTAAGGGCTGTCAGACTAAGATGAACAATAAATTGTGAACTGGGTGCTCCTGGGCTGCAGGGAGGGAGGGGAGCACCTCACAGCAAGAAGACAAGAGCATGACCTGCACAAAGAACACAAAGTGCCAAAAGATCACTATTTCTGGAGTGTTGAGCAAAATTCCTACGACTCAAGAGACCTCAAGCATGGCAGAAGTCTCATTCTCTTCTCTTTATATATGTTGATACTTCAGTAGTTGTGTATCTATGATCTACATTCCAAAATATTAAAAAAAAAAGAAAGAAAAAGATGGAAAATAAAGAAGAAATAAAGGAAAAAATACAAACAACACCACCACAGAAATTTTTGCTTGTATCTGACTGAATTCTATGAATTTAGAATGAAACATTCTAAAACCCCAAGTAACGCTGGAATTCAGACTTAGAGCAAACCCAAAAAGTCTGCACAAAAGCCTGAGAATTGCTTCAAAGATTTTGTTGTAGGGCTTTTTGTCATTTTTTGCGAGTGGTGAGGACGTTGTTTTGCTTGAGATGTTTTGGAAAAAGAAAAAAAAAAAGCTAAAAAAAAAAAAAAAAAAAAAGAAAGACC
>VXBB01016373.1:94972-128702 GCA_013399915.1 Illadopsis cleaveri | reverse complement strand
GGTCCGAGGCGACTGAGGGTCGGAGCCCCCCAGGCCGCCCTGAGCGGTGGCAGCCGGCGTGACCGGGGTGAATCACGGAGTGGTCGGGGTTGGAGTGACCTCTGGAGATCGCTCAGTCCATCCCCCTGCCCAGGCAAGGTCACCCGGAGCAGGTGACACAGGGACGCGTCCAGGTGGGTCTGGAATGTCTCCAGACAGGGAGACTCCGCACCTTCCCTGAGCAGCTGTTCCAGAGCTCTGCCAGCCTCAATGGAAAGAATGGAGGAACTTCTTTCCTCCTTGTGTGGGGGTGAAACTTCTCGTGTTTTTGTTCATGCCCATTGTTCCTTTTCCTGTCGCTGGGCACCCCTGAAGAGTCCAGGCACCACCTTTCCTCTTGGAAGATATTTAAATGTATGGATGAGATCCCAGCCTTCTCTAGACTAAACAGCCCCCGCTCCCACAGGCTCTCCTCGTAAAAGAGATGCTCTTTATTAAAATGAATCTTATTTAAATTTGTTGCAGGACTTCTGCGAGGCTTTGATGGACTTCGTGGGCAGCTGCCCGATGTGTCATTCCCGTGGCTCTTCCCGGCTAGTTCGGTGGGAGTAAGTGCATTAGGGATCATATTTTCCACTGACTTCAAATATAAAAGTGAATGTGGCCCTTGAAGTTTAATGGTTTATAATGCAGGGGTTTAAGTGCATAGGGATAATAACACCCCATTACACTTCTGTTGGGTCTAATTAGTGGCATTGGATCCATAAGATTGACCCTTGGTTCACCTTGGGCTGAGATGCCATTCCTTTCTTTTAAATAAATCTGCTGTTCACCTTGGTCATCTGCAGTTTCTTCAGCATCAAGAATCCAAAACTTATAGGATTTGCATTTACTGTCTCAAATAAAAGTGAGTAAGATCTAGAAGGGCATATTGAAAGTAGCCTACCATAAGGGGTAAAAAATGGAAAATACTGTATACATGTGTAAAGCCAAATGTAACCTCAGGTAGGACTATTAAGTAAACTGTGAATTAATCATAACTCATTATTGCACAGTGACATTGTGGTCAGGTTGTTTGGGTGTTCAAATATTTACAGAAGTCAATTTGTTTAGAATTTTCTTTCAGTAAAACCTTAACCCTGTTTTCTGGACTTAAAATGTTGATTAAAAATAATTAAAGCATTCTTGTAACATATTTTATCCCTCATTACTGCTGAACTGAATACTCCCAGTTTTATCTCTACCATTTTACTGTGGGGATTATTGGTTGTTTCCTATTTGAATATTTTCACCAACATTTGCACAGAAATTCGCTTTCACCTTGGTTGTAACAAAGCTTGTTTCCTTGGCATAGTCAGACTTTAAGAATCTTATATAGCACAATAAAATGTTTTACCTGATTTTCAGGTTTAGGTGAGCAGCTGAACATGAACATTTTTTAGTGCTGTGAGAGTCCAGACATATCATGATACAATTTTATTTTAAAAATGCCAGCACTTGAACACTGTTTTACAGTATAAGTGATAAGTGTATGGCAAAAATATTTACTGAAACAGAAAAGAAAAAACACTCTTTATGCAGTTATAAAAAAATAGAAATTCTTCTCAGTAAGCTCCAAAGTAACTCATTTCATGCATCTGTCCTGAACAGCACAGGTAGGGAAACAGGTAAACCCAAGTCAAATGCATTTATCCCCTTTTCTCAGAGATTAGAGCTAAAGCAAATAAATTCATTGGGATTAACATTTTAATCGCTTTAGATTTTGATAAACAATTCAATTCCTCTCTAGTTTTTATGTTGCAGTATAGCTGTTTCTCTTAAAAACAAACAAAACAAACAAACTCACAAAAACAAAAGAAAACCCCTGTCCTGGCCCTGCTTGCTGTTTGTGATAGCCAGTGAAGCAAATACATCTCCATTTGTGGTTTATTCCTAAACCATCTTGTCCCCCCAAAAAACAAGACAGGCTCATTAATATCATATGCAAGAAGACTGAAGAAAACAACTTCTCATTGTGTCTCAGGTGTTTAATTGCCAAAAACTCTTGAAAGTCAATTTGACAGGAAACTGAAATTGACTGGTGTCTCATGGGAAAAGTAGATCTTTTATAGAAAAGTATACAGAGAAAAAAAAAAATCAAGCATTTGGAAATTGGGATTCTGACAATTTTCTGGTTTTATCTTGCATTTTGAAATAAATGGATGGAATTTTCCTTCTGGGGAAAATGTGGAAAAAGGAAAAAGGGACCACTTGAAGACTAACTAGAATTTTGCTTTCCCTTTTGCCTTTACACCAGCTAAAATACTCTGTCTCCCCTAGAAATCATTACATGTTTCAAGTGAATATTAATTTTATATCCACAAAACATAATCATTGCAGACACCAGGCCACCATGGTGCTACAGTTCACTCCAATTTTTCAACCTCACATCCATGGCAAAATAAAATTTAATTCTTGCCTACCAATCAGTCTCCTTAGCCAAGCAAATTCTCTTCACCATTTCAGATTGCTGGTTATCAGATGCCTAAACTTTTCTGTTGCCATATTAGCAGGGCAGAATTATGCCTGCACTTTGAGGAGTCAGTAAGAGAAGAAGAGCTGAATCTGAGGTAGTTTATGGCCAGGCAGAGCCTGTACAAGTGCTTTAATGTATCAGCAGTATCATTTCTATTCCAGCCACAGGCTTAGTGCCCAAGTAGGTCACCTCTGGGATGGATCTTTGAGGCACAGTATAAAGGAGCAGATTAATCTAGGAGGCATCTGTATGGCTGGATGGAAAGACTGCATGTATATTACCAAACCAGGAAGAGTTTCCTGGTTTCCAAGTCTGTGCATCTCATTTTCCTGTGGATTTCAGGTCGGTGTGGACAGAAGGGCACAGCAGGTTTTCTTTTCATCTCTTCTCCACAGCCTGGCTGCTGCACAGAGCAGAGGTGTGCTGATGGAGCAAGGCCATAGCACACACCATCAACACTCTGGGCTGGGTGTTTACAGGAACAGGGCTCTAGCAGGAGAAACAACCTCAGAAAAATAGACTCCCTCCCAAAACAAGGCACATAAACTCGTTACATTGCCACACCCAGACTCTGCACAGCACACTCACTTGGTTTAACTGCACTTCATTAACTATTTCACCAGCAGGAGCTGGTGTCTCTTCTTCAAACTTTCACTTTGTCTGTGCGTCTCAGTTGTGCAGCCTTTTCACTTCTCCCTCAGTTCACAGGTTCTCTCTGCAACAAGATTTGTAAATTACCATACAGAATTCAAAATTTTCTCCCATCAGAATTTTGCACAGTTGTTCTTCTGTGATGTTTCTTCTTATTGATGACTTAGAGATTTATACACCCAATATCCACTGCCACCAGGCAGTCCCATCAGTATTACCTGGCTGGCTTTGGCATAGGCTGGCTTCATGGGCAGTTTCTGTGGCTTTTGGGAACTCTCCCTCCTAGAGGAGGAATGAAGTCTGACTTGAAAGGTGGGAATTGTTTCAGAGGAAGAAACTGCTTTCAGAGGTGCTGTTTGTGTATATTTTGTGGTGGTTAATGTAAACCAAGGGTTAAATTTCTCATTGTCCTGTTCTGTTGTATTTTATATGCACAAACACAGTGGCACAGGTGTCAGGCAAACAGAGGAAGTCAGCATATCCCACACCATTTTCTGCTCCTGAATTTCCATTTCCTTCTTTTTTTCCCTTGCTCCTCTTCTGTTACTGTTTTGTTTAAATGATGTGCTCTGCAAGGCAGGACAAGGAATTTAATTGTAAAATATTTGGCGCTTTAAGTTGATCAAAATAAAACATAGCTGTAAAACATATCACAGAGATTAATGAGCTTAGTAACTGCAAGAGAAGCAGCAGTGGTTTTCTGAGGAACTGGATCCCATGTCTCAGGTCTCCCAAAGGGCAAGAAGGTTAATTAAATCCTGGCTCTTTGTTATAACATTAAATCCTAAAATATGATGTCAGTCTTCAGGTCTCTACTGGGACAACTCCTGGTGAATTTCTTTCAAATATTTAAGCAGCAGGAAAATGAAAGGAAAGCACTTAAAGTGTATCCCTAATTGCCTTATGATCTGATGCAATGTCCATTACAGGGGAAATCCACATTTGAAAATGTTCCTGCTGAGTTTGAAAATTATGACAACCATCCTATTTTGAGGAGGCAGAGAGAGAAAAGATAAACAGAAAGAATGGTGTTGATGAAAGGAAATGATCACCAGCAGGCGAGGGTTTGATAGGAGGAAAGTAAAATTCTTCTGCCAGGTTTCAGTCACGATGAAGACAAAACCAGCAGTGTCTACAGGACAGTTTGATTCCCCCTCTGCAGTGTTATCTGACTGTCTGCAAAATAACCAATAGATCCTAGGATCCCAGGATTTGCTAGCAATTACAGTCATGAATTTCTTGTATCCTCTCATTCATATAAAATCCAAGTGAAGCTTTGCCATGAAAAATCTTATCTTTATATTCTCCATATCTGACCATGCTGTAACATTTCTGCTGGATATAGTGGGTTGAGCCTGGCCAGCAACCACACAAACACTCACTCTCCCATCCCCAGCAGGACAGGGAGAGAAAAGAAGAAAAACACAAGTGGAAATGCACATGGGTTGAGATAAAATCAGTTTATTAGGAGAAGGAAAGAGACAGAAATGAAGCAAAGGAAATCACTCACCACCTCCCACGTGCAGACCAGCCATTCTCCAAGCAGAAGCCACCTTGGAAGCCAGAAATGTCCCTTTCTCTGTTTTTACTGGTGACCATGACCTTGTGGTGTTGTATTGTATGTAAGGAAAAGCCCTTTGGCCAGTTGGGGTCAGCTGGCCCAGCAAAGTCCCCTCACAATCTCTTGCCTATCCCAACCTACTTGCTGGAGGAAAAGAGTGTCCAGTTCTGCTTGTTTTTACAATAATCTCATTTAACAGATTGGGTGGGTTTCCCTGCAATGACTTAGTGTAGGATTATGCCAGAGATATTCATGAAATAATATCCAGACTTTGATGTATTGTCACCACTACTTAAAACTGAGCCTATAGATGGCCAGTCCTGGGTGGAATGGTAGGAGAGAGCTTATACATGTGCTTTTTTACCAAAGTTTTAAGTTATGTCTGACCTGAAATCTGAAAATTATTACAGAAGAGAAACTTTATGGGGAAGATGAATATTTGAATGTTCAACAGTAGCAAGGTTTGGAATGAAAAACTGAAGGAATTTCTAGAGAAAGCCTCCCTTTTCAGGCTGAGCATCAACTTTACCCTCTGGGGAAAGTTCATACAAACTTTTCCAATAAGGTTAAAGGATAAATCTTTGCTTTCTTACATTTTCCTTTGATACTTTTGGTAATTAATATTTAAGGAGAAATGGATATTGAAGTCCATGGGCTTCCATTGAGATGACCATCACTCTATACAGTGTTTGGGATTAAAAATAAAACAACATCGTAACTAAGTTTTACAGAATTAGTGAAGGAAACTTTACCCCAAAGGAAGAATTATTCAAGGAGTCAGGAGAGAAGCAAATGCATAGTTTTATGTTTTCACTTTGATTTGTGGCAGCAGTCAGAAAACTGTCACCAAAAGCACAGAAAGTCTAACTGAGGGAATTCTGTTTTTTATTAATTAATTTCATGAAATCACAGCCACCTGCAGAAACAGAAAAAAATGACAAGATTTTTATATTTGGGAAAATAATTCTATAAGATTGTAAATTCCTTTTTTTTTAATGAGTACTTTTAAAACCACCTTGTCTTTTTGAATTAGTATGTCAGCCACAAATCATTAGTAATAGATAATAATCAGAATTTTGGCTTTTTATTTCATATCCTTGGGAATGAATCATTGATTTAAATGTATTTGATAGCAACAAAATCAGCATGGGGAACCTATTTCCATAGAAGCTCTGTTCAAGAGCATTTTCATTCCATCCATAGCTTTCTGGAGCAGAATCTGCTGTGTTTTGTGAACTGTTAGAAAAATATGGGAATGCAGAGAAGGTGACAGTAACTGTGGAAAAGCTGCTGTGTGTCCCTGTTCTGAAACCTCCAAAGGACCACAGGAAAAACCAGAGGAACAAAGCTGAACTGTGGCACCAAAGAACTTCAAGAAGGGTCAGGAAAAGCAAACAGCCTGAAGAAGGGGAGAGAAAAAGCGAGAAATCATAATAATGCTGAAAATATTTAAGAAAGGAGTCTACAGAAATACTGGCCAGCAAGCCAGGGCAGAGCAGCTGGAGCAAGGAGGAGGAGATGCTCCCTGGCCTGGAAGGGAGAATCAGTACCTTGCTATTTGTCCAGCATAATCTTCACAATCTTCAACATCAATCTGTGCCTTGTGGGACTCCAAGAAACCTCCTTTCCTGGCAGTGCCTCTCTTCTAACACCCCTTGAGACAGACTTTCCTCCTCCAAACAGTTTGCTTTGAACAGTTCTCTCAAATCCTACTCATCCAGGGAGGATGCCACAAAAAGGCAGCACGTTTTGAGTTGTCAGAGGCTCTACCTTGCAGACATGAGAAAGGCGTTTGGACTCAGATCAAGTGCTGAGTGTGTTACAAGCACGCCAACCCACCTCAGTAAAGAGGCACGAGTTCAAAGTGTGAAATTTTGAGTAGGAAAGTATAAACATCATTACCAGGATGTTAATGTTACATGTCTAATGGTGCCAGCAACTGCCCTTGCTCCCCCTGTACCACATGAACCACATAAAAGAAAGAAGAGGAAGAAGCAGATGTGACAGCCCTTACTCCAAGCTAATTCTGAAGACCAGAGGAATTCAATCTGCAGCTAAGCTACCACTGCCCTTGCCTCCTTTTCTTCTCCCCCAACAGGTCATTTAGATCCATTTCCCAGGCCACTCCAACATATTTAGTAACTAACTAGCAATAGTGCAGTGATCTTGGCTCCCTGAAATCCAAACAACTTCTCAACCAGTGTGGGCAGAAACAAGGTCAGGTGTCAGCAGGCAGAGAAGGCCCTCAAGCCCCAGGAGTTCCTGCAGAGCTCTGGACTATTTTCAGAATAGACCTGAGCTGCAAAACAGAAACATTTCAGCTGCCAGCAGGGAGGCACTGGGCTAATTAGCAGGTCTTGAACAGGAAGATTCAAACAGAGAGCATCCAGCACTCTCCCTGGTTTTTCATGGGTGCTACTGCTCTGTATGACCTGCCTCTGCTCCCTGAGCACCCACCTTTTCCCTGCTATCCAGCCCTGCTGTGCATGGAGTTGTAGTAGCTGTCATGAGAATATCAGCTCAAACTGTGTGAAAATGGAAATCAATTCTCCTCACTCATGAGAGAGATTTGTGTCAGGAGTTTCATTCTCATTTATGCCACGAGTATGAGTGGCAGAGAGCCCAAGGCAGAGTCCCAGGACAGTCACACCCCAACATAACTCTGAACTTCCTCTTGAGACTGGAGACCTTAGAAGAAAAGAGTGGTTTGTCTAGAAAATTACTCCATCCTGAGAGGAGTTAGAAGTACAGAAAGATAAACATTTGAACACTGGCCCTTCTTTGGAAAAGGGGGAGGTAAAGGGACACCACCATGGGATGTTTCCATGCACAGCTCAAGTGTAGGGGCTTTGGTACCACCAGCAGCAAGGTGATTTCATCCCCCGACACAGGAAACCTGTCATGGCCTGCCATGAGGGCCTGGAGAGAGCACGATGTGTTTAATCTGTGCACAGCCAGAGAGCTCCCTGCTCCCAGCTCTCAAGGTAATTCATTGTTCATCAGCTGTACTCTGACAGCTGGGGACTCTCTCAGCTGGGGACTGACAACCCTTTCCTCCAGAATATATTAATTTCTATTCCTTTTCACTTACTACACAATTAGAAAATAATTTATGGTCACTTTAAAAACCACATTACAGGAAACATTATTAAAATACACCTTAACTAACTAATTATGCTTTTGTACAAACATATCATAGTAGTTCTGGGTTGTTACTTCATTTATCATCCTTGTTAGGACTAGCTTCTGAATAGTACTGAAGTTGGTAAGAATGAGACCATAAAAATTCCAATTCAATTTTATGAACAATAAGGATCTAGTCTAAGGATCTTCTAGGGATGATTGTTTAATCTGTGTCCATCACACCAGCCTGAGGAACAGCTCACACGTGTCCAAGGGATAATGTAAAACTGATGGGAATAAGGAAAGAGGGAATCTTAGAGTGAGTTACATGATTATTTAAATACTCTTCTCTGCATTCATCAAGGGAAAGCTCAATTCCAAATTAGAATGTAAAATTATTAGTTGTTAAATTAAAATGCATTATTAATTAGAAATTAGATTCCCTTGCAAGCTTATCTTAGGCAGGTCCTCCCTGGGTGGCAAAATTGAAGTACTACAAGAATAATGAAGTCTGAAAAAGAGGCCTGGAAAACCATTCATAATAAGGATAGAAGTAAATATTCTGATGATAATCTTCCCCTTCAGAATCCTTATTTTTATTTTTGTGTCCTGCTGTGACAGCAGGACCCTCTCAGAGGGTTAAATTGATGGGGTACATGTTATTTCATGGAGAAGGAGGAGGGCTAAACAACCAGAGACTCAGCAGTAGTGTAAGTTTTGAGATCATAAAGACATCCAGGCCACACAGGCTATTTCCACCACAGGTTTCTATTCCAGGCTTTGATCCTATTAGACCCTGGTGCTCTTAGTCATAAAGCTACTGAGACAGCTGTAAAACAAAATACATCATTGATGGAAGAGAAAGGACAATGAAATCTCATCAATTCTTGCTCTGACCACCACTGCCCCCCAAATACTATGGCAGCAAATATATTAAAGAGATGATGCTGCTTATATCCAGGACCTGTAGCAGCACTGCAAACAAACCTTCGCTACTTTTAACACCCTTTTCAGCTGTGCCTGAAGAACATGAAGGTACTGAGAGCCTTGCCCTGAGCACCAAACTGTAGCTGGGTAAAACTAAGCTTGAACCCTCCTCAGTCAGCTGTTGAGAAATGAGGTTTCCTCTTCCTTTTGTGGAACAACAAAATTCTGATATTTAATTTTTGTAAAGGTGCTATATAGTTATGATGTTTTGTTTTGTGTCTTGAGTGGGAGTGAGTACTGTTTTGTCACAGGTTGCACACCAAGTACAAGGCCCTTTACCCTTCTGATGGGTGGAATAGCAAATCTTGTCTGGGGGAGACAGAAAGGAAAATCTGGGTGTACTGATGGTTTGGGTGGCACTTCTGAACCTGTGCTGAAATCTCAGAGAAGCCCAAGGGAATTAAACGCTGACTCCCATCAGACTGAAAAGGAAGTCATGTGCCTAATCCTATTAGTGCCTGTAAAATTCCCAAGCCTAACGTTAGCCCCAGAGGTTACTCCACCAAGAGGCCCCTCTGAGAGTAAGCAAAACTCCCGTATTGCTTCCATGCAATTTGTTCTTCCTAACCACGTTATCACTTTGGAGTTAACAGCAATAATTTATGTTCCATTATGTGCAGTACTTAATTTAGATAGGCCAGCTGCCTCCTTGCATGGCTGCCAGCAGAAGAGTACACACTTTCAGGAAATAACAAATTTGCAGGTTTCCCTTGCCTGCCTTTCTAATCTTACTGGAGTTCTGGGCCAGGGGTGCTGGGGGATGTGGTTTCTTTGTTCCCATCTAGCAGGGAACTAACCCTGGTGTGAGCAAGTTTCCCTCCCCAAAAATACAGACTTCCAGTCTGCAGCACAGGGTTGTGTCTTGTCCACACCTCACAGCTGAGGAATATTCAAAAGTCTTTTCCTAAAAGCATTTCTTAGCAGTTTGAGGTCTTCTCCATCTTTAAATTAATCAGAAAAGAAATATGGGATTTGCCAGGGAAATTCTTTTCTTGTGTTCAGAGTCTTGCTCTGAACCTGCCTGCTGACAGAGAGGAAGCAGTGCATCCTTCTGGCAGACTATGCCATTATAATCCCAATAAATGCTCTGTACTGAAAACATTGAAATTTTTAAATGATAGAAAATAATTAAATTCAAAAAAATCAGATTTTGCCATAAAACTTTGTCAATGATGGGAATTACATGATTATGTGCTGGGTGGAACATAAGAAAGCAGCAAAACAGGAAGGAGTTTTGCCTGCCCATTCAGCATTGATTGTATTTTCTCTATACCTCAGGTTTGTGCAATTGCTTAAAGTAAAGCCTTTCACAGCTGGGAGAAAGCCCAGCTGTGCCTGGAAGAAGTCAGCCTTGTTTGGTCAAACATGACACTTGCAGCAGTTGTGTGAAGAGAGGAGTAACCTCAGAGAGAAGGATTTTCCCCCAGGGAGCCTCAGGGGATCAGCTCAGCTCTGTGGCAGAGTGGACCCTACTTTTATCACCTACAAAGCAGCTTTGCTGCACAGAGGCAAAGGGCAGCAGTCTCCTACCTTTGACAAGGAGCTCTGAGCTGATAGGAAGCAAACAAGAATTAGCATTTTCCTGATAGTATTTGTGGAATTCATATTTCATTGCAGCATAAGTGGGAGGAGATTTGTATGTGTTCCTAAACTGATTAGTTTCTTTCTTCTACTGATCTTCCTTATAAATGGAGCAAACACGAGCACTTAACTACTTGTAACTTCATTGCAAAAGTGAAAAAAACAAAAAACAAAAAGAGATGTCACAACTAGGCCAGCGCTGAATTTGGCTTTTGCAAGTGTTGCCCGATGTCAGCAAGATGAAAAACAAAGGCAGTTCATTTTCACACTACAAGTCACAGCAAAGTAAAAGAACCTGTCTTAGAGTGAGCTGTGCCCTGCACTGTGGAAGCTCAGACAGCTACAGAAGTTGAGCTGGGTAGCACCACCAGTGGAAGCCATGGGAGAGAGAAACTCAAGGCAAGAACAAAAGTGAAGACATCACGTCTGGTCACTCTGACCACTCTGAGAAGATGAAACAAGGACGTTGCTGGCGCAGAAAAATGTAACAAGGACGTGACAACCGAAAAGACTTTGTTACTAAGGGAACCGGGGCAAAGGGGTCTGAATGGAAAATTTTGTACAGAACTTAGGAAACTATAAATATGGGTGGCTCGAGTAATGAACTGGCTTTACTTGCATAGTACGGTCCATGTCCCTCAATCCCTGCACTACACTGCTCCTTGTATCCTGGGCTGTGTCTGCACAGGGGCAGTGACCACAGATGGCATGGGGACACCTGCTTTTGGCACTCTGCTTTCTATCAAATGCCCCAGGAATGCTTTGTCTTTCCAGCAGAGAGCAGAAATGCCTACTCCAGCCCCGTCAGCTCAGATGTCACAATTCCAGCTCCAGCCCCAGCAGCATCATCATAGCAGTGCTGTCCCTTTGGCACAAACCTTTATCACAGCAGAACGTAATGATGTTGGCAGTATAGAGGACTTCTATATGTGCACGTATGTCATGTAATGTATTGATACCATATATGTTATTTTTGTGGGTGAACTGTAAACCCTAGCAGGAGAGAAGGCTCAGTGGAGATCAGTGAGTGTGATGCACGTGGGGAATGAATAAAGGAATCATAGAATTTTAAGAGGTTGGAATGGACCTTAAGGATCAGCTAGTTCTGATGATAAACCTCCCACTAGACCAGGTTGTTCAGGCCATATCCAACCTTGCTTTGAATACTGGCACGGATAGGGCATCCACAACCTCCCTGGACAGCCTGTGCCAGGGCCTCACCACCCTCACAGTAAAGAATTTCTCCCTGTTTAACATAAATTTCCCATTTCAGTTTGTACCCAGCACTCCTTGTCCTGTCACTACAGTTCCTGACAGAGTCGTTCTCCCTCTTTCCTGTAGCCCCTTCAGATTCTGGAAGGTGCTCTGAGCTCTCCACACAACCTTCTCCAGGCTGAACAGCCACAACTTTCCCAGCCTGTTGTCAAACGAGGGGTGTGCTCCAGTTCTCGTATCAATGTTGTGGCCTCCTCTAGGCTTGTTCCAACAATTCCACATCCTTCTGATGTTGGGGACATGAGACCTGGACACAGCACTGCAGGTGGGGTCTCACCAGAGCAGAAAATCTCCTCCCTGGGCCTGCTGCCCATGTTCTTTTTGCTGGAGGCCAGGACAGGGTTGGTTTCTGGGCTGTGAGTGCACACTGCCAGTTCACCTTGAGTTTTTCATCAGCCATCACTCCAAAGTCTTTCTCAGCAGGGCTGCTCTCAGTCCCTTCCCCACCCAACCCATAGGTGTGTCTGGGATTGTCCCAATGCAGATGCAGGACCTTATACTTGGTTTTGTTGAACTCCATGAAGTTCCCACTGGCTCCACCTCCCAGGCCTGCCAAGGTCCCTTGCTGTGGGGTGTGACAGTCTACAGCTGTGGCACTGCCAGCTGACTTCAGCTCTGCACAACACGGACCAGGAGTGGCCTTTGGTTCAGATCCACTCTGCCAACAGCTGAGTGGATCAACTGGTGGTCTAAATACCTCGCCGAGTTACACAAGGAGAAGGGGAATTAATCATTATCCCCTCCACGTGTGGGATGGCTAAAAGAACCTGGGCAGAGAGCACTGGACTCTGACACATCATATAGGATGTGATGAAATCCAGGAGAGTATTTCCTTAACCCATACCCCAGCTATTAACCTTGTATCCACCTACAAAATCCTGTTACACCAAGTTTTGTTTCACAGAGGCACACTGTCAAGCCTCTCAGAACAGATTCCAGTTTTAGAAGCATGTACAAAGTGCATCAGCCTGTTCCTCACCCCAAAAGCCCTCTGCCCAACATAGCAGCGCTCAGAAGGCTGGCACATCTGAACCATTAATTGCTCCCAGTGCAGCAGCTGATTGTATCTGGTGTTGGAACACAGCATTGCTTTTATGGAATTCCGGGCTGTTTTCCCAAACACATGAATGCAGTATTGGAAGAAAAAGAGTGAGAAGAAAAATTAGTAAGATGAAAGTACATACAGAAAATGCCGCCACGACAAGCAGCCTCCAACGGTGTTCGCAGCTTAAAGAGAGGGTGTGTAAGAAGCTCCCACAGCCTAAAGGTCACTGTGATGTGGACTGCTCAGCACAGGAACAAGCCACTTCACATTCCCTGTGCCTTCATCCATGGGCAAACGTGTTGTTCCATTTCCACAGCTCCTTCACACAGTGCTGGCTGTCAGATATTGCAGTGACACACTGCCCCACTGACCTCCCCTTGCCCATAAACCCCGCTGCTCACTGCGTCTCACAGGTGTAGTTGTGATGTCTGACACTGGTTGGTTCCAGATCAAAATCATCCTCTAAAAATGAATTATGGATCCAAGGAGAGCCAACAGAGGCACTGAGGTAAGAAAAGCTGTATTTGTGAGAACTTAAAAGTAACACAAAAAAGTTTCTGCTTGCATACTCTTAGAATGGAAGCCCATCCTCTCCACGAAAAATAGGTCCTCCCACACAGTGACACATGACACCACTCATCTGTCATTTTAAGGCAGCTCAGCCCAACCTAGACTATTCAAAGGGGAACAGATCAGGGAAGAGAAAACCTACAGGAGAAACCAAGAACCCAGTGCTTGCAGGGTAGCAAAAAGATGACCCAGGAATGTGATATTATGACACAAATGTCATTTGCTAAAGGATCACATAGGTTAAAGACCCGGTGGCCCAGGGGACAGAGCACATATAAAGGTACAGTGTATACTGTTGGTGTACACAGGAGGAAGTGTTTTATCTTCTAATAAAAAATAAAAACTTAAAAGATGTCAGATTTGACAAATTGGTTTAATCTACATCGTCTCTCTACACAGACACCCTACCCTGCTGCAGTGTCAACTTCTTAGATTATACAACTTTGGAGTTACTTTGGAGGATTCTTCAGGAAAGGAAGATACCTCCCTCCCCATTCTGATCATTTGCATGAGCCATGAAAAACTTTATATATTGCTGCTATAAGTGCCTCAGTAGTGAACCATCCCTCTGCAGTTCTGAAGGACTGACTTTGTGCAGGGAATGCCCATAGGGTTCATCTTGTTCTTGCCTCCCATCCCCACAAAACGATCCATCCAGGTTATTGCTGCAGACATGTGGCCCTTACATGAGTCAGTTTGCAAGACTGAGACCAAAAAACATAAATGGAAATCAACCAAAGCAAAAAGAAAATAGCCCTTAGTTCATGTTTAGTTACAAAAATCAGAGCGGCAAGTAGGAAAAGGATGCAGATCTCCCAGTTACATTATGGGCTACTCATTAAACACTGGAAAAAAACCAAATGCTGGGCAGTCACCCTTTTTCATTCAAGCACAATTAAACCCCTTCTATTCCATCATAGTATGTACAAAATCACATACAGTTAAATAAGCAACTGAAAGCGTGAATGAGATTCTAATATACAGTACTTTCACACAGCCAAAGCTATTTTATTTTACAAGACGAGGCTTTTGCATTCATCTTTTTTCCTGAAAGCCCAGTAAAAACAGCGTAAACTACTTAAGCAAAATTTAAGAGACAACTTACAAAGTAAAATTTGCATAGCACTGTAAATCTGCGTTTTTGTTTGGGCACAGTTCTCTGTAAAAACTACAGTAAGTGACAGGGTCAGGTTTTCTTAATAGCTTCTTGTTTTTCACCAGATTCAGACACACTTCTTCTGAACATCATAAAATCAAGTGTAGGAAATAACTGTAAAAATGTACAAAAAATATATACACATGCACAGTAAATGCATACCCTGTATACAGTTTTATTACTCGTTAGATTTGGCTAATAATGATCATCTGGTGACTTGCTCTTCCCTCCAAATGACAGGTTTGCAACACATCAATCAGCTTAAGGAGGGCAAGTCTCCTCGGAGAGAAGGTTTAGATTAAAGCTACAGTAACTTGCTGGTGATCTGAGGAGTGAGCGAGTTCAGCATTCAGATGTCACAAGGGACAGCTTGGACACAGCTGAAGCAAAGGGACACAAAGGGACACAGCTTGGCTCTCTGCACATGCACGGAGCAAAGGAGGGACACAGAACCTGCTCATGCCTCAGGGAGTGAAATTTAATTCCTGATTAGGCTCTGCTACCTACTCTTCCTTCCTTCACAAATTGTGTTTTAGTGATCAGCAACTCAGCGTGTTTTCCTTAAGAATGCACACTGGCCAAAATGAAAAAAAGTTGTGTAAGACTGGAAATTGGGAGTGGTAGCCCCCACGCTAAGGAATACTTCTAATTTAAATTTTAAAAGTACTGTTATATTCTGATTGCTGCTGAAGTGTCTAATTTTAAAATACATTTTTCTCCTAAAAAGATAAAATGCTGCTTCTGCTAGTGGTTTTTAGAAATAGACTATCTGCACTCAAGTGCTTTCAACAGTGCAAGTGCATAATTAATCTTTCTTTACTGGTTCAAAAACTGAGCAGTGGCTGGTAACTACAGGTATAACATTTTAAGAAATACAGGCAGCTTTCTAAAAGCTTAGAGAGGCCAGAAAAACACTTATTTGTCTTAGATGCCAATCCCATGTCTTCTCAATTCTGAAGTATGAAATATTTTCATGATTTTTTCTGGTGGCTAACACACGTGGCACAGACCCTGTAACCCTGACTTCCAGAATGTTCTCACCTCAAATCACAGCAGGTAAATAACACACAACTAACAGCCTGCAAGCATCTTGCTGCAGAGACAATCACATAAACCAGCCTTAAAGACAAACAGGGCAGAATGAGTCCCCAACTGAAACAAGCCCTTAGGAGGAATTCTGACCCAAACCACGTGAACATGGCAAGGGTTATTCTGTAAGCTGTCACAGGGAGGTCTCACATCCACATCAGTTTCAGAGCTTGCCTCTCACATAGTTGTCTCTGCTTTGCAAAGCTCCTGGTGATCACTCAGTTTTCTCAGAGCAAGGATTTGGCTGGACCTGTCAGAGTTCCTGCTCCTCCCAGCGATGCACCTTGTGGAGTTCCTTCTCCCTCACAGCTCCCAGCAGGGCTGTCACCTGCTTCAAATCCCAGTTTCACCCAGCACCAGCAGCCCTGAAGCCACCTGTTATGATCAGAAGGTTCAAGCAGCTGTGACACACTGGGTGGGAGTACAAACACAGCAGAACTTGCAGCAATCATCTGCTGGGAATGGGAACCTTCACACCAGGGGACAGAAGCACATGGCATCCAGGAGATGCTGTGAGCTATCCTGCTGCATCCCATCTTCAAAGGAGATCAAGGAATGGATTCTTCACTTTGATCTGTGTTGGCCTTCAGCATCTGCATGAAACGCTTGGGTGAGGTCTGCCCAAGCCTGGCTTTAAACTTCTTAGTAAATACTTCTCCAAGATGCCAAAATACATCAGATTGTCTGTCTTCAATCTGAAACACTCTGTGTAGCATGAAGTCAGCATTATTAAAAGCCTCCAACCCCACATTTCTTCAAAAGGTATACAAAGCAAAACCAGGTTTTGGGGTAGTCCCAAAAGAGTACTTTCAGCAAATATCTGATGGACAGTGACTCCCTTGCTTCCTCGTTATTGTCCCAACTCCCTTTCACCAGAGGGACCTGTTGCCAGATATGGAGGGCCTGTGTGAACAGGCCTGGGATGGTCTTCTCTTCCCTGCTCAAAGTTTTGCTTTGAAGCAGCAAAGTTGCATTATCACGTAACACAAACACAACCCTGTCACTTCAGACCTAGAGCTGTCAACCAGCACCAAAATTCAGGAAGACAAAACCTCAGCCATGTGAGACAGCCGTTGTAGGACTGGCTGAACTGGAAAGCTCCAATTTCCTGCTAAGAGGTTGTAACCAAACCATCTGCAGAAGATACAGGTGAGCAAATATACAGACATCGGTGATGGAGACAAGAGGTACCACGTGGAAGTGAGCAGACACACTCACTTTTCCTGTGAATACCAGGCAATTAGGACACAGGCAGCAGTCAGATTCATTGGTCAGCAATTAAGTGTAGAGCCCTTCGAGATAAGTTAAAGCAGAACAAAGGAACATTGCCCATGCTCTTTGTGCCAGAGACAGATATTTTGCTCAGTGATGCAAAGTCAATTGCAAGAGCACATTCAGCCCACAATGAGCAAGAGAGAACTGTAATCCTACCGAGCCAAGGCCTCTGGATACCACATCCTTCTTCAGCATCAGCTCTTTGTGCTTTCCCAACTCAGAGATGCCACATGGCCAGCAGTCCCCAAGCTCTCTCACTGGGTTCTCAGATGTAGGTCAATGTGATGCTACTTTGGAACTTCAAATCCCACTTGAAGAGCAGCATCATTGCTGTTGGTGACAATGACAAGTGCTGCCAAGGCCAAGGACATAGATCTATCATCTGTTCACGTTGGTCTGAGAACCATTCCTCTTCGGAATCAATGCTGAACTCTGTGGCAGTCAGCTTCCAAGTCCATACTGGATAACTCTATTTACTCCAAACAAATAAGCAATAAATGAAAATTCTGAAAGGTGGAGAGAAAAAACACTCCCATAGCTGTAAGTTTATTAAACCTAGCACGGTTGACAAGCAAAAGACAAAAAACATGGTATATTTTTGTTTATTATTGCTCTTAAAGGGCTTGGTAGTCAAATATACAAGCTATGCTCTATTAAACCAGAAGAAAATAAGATATAAAATCTATGCTCACTTTTCCAATCCAATCCACCTGCTAATCTTCATTAGTGACATTAACTTCAGCTATTTCCAGTCATCTTAATTTATACACATTCTGTGTATGTGTGCACGCGCGTGTATAAAAACCCCCATTCGAGAGATAAAATTCAAAATTAAGAGATTCGTGTTGATTTTGTACTGTTTTGTGCACTGCTGTAGGTTTCAATTTTTCAAGTGGTTACTGATATGTCTGTTTAGAAGAGCAAAATTTAAGTATCTGATGATGTATTTATTATATTTTCAAAAAGAAAGCATGACCAATAAGTTATGATAAGAAAATATGAAATGTTGATTATTCTCCCCTTGATGTACATGCACTAATCCCATGATCCTGAATAGGGAGTTACATGCACTAAGAGGAGAAAAGGATCCTGTAAAGAGAAAGGCTATTAATTCCTTTCTCCTCTAAGCAGCTCCCCTCTTCTCAGCATTAAGAAGGGATTTATTTTGTGAAATTCTTGTCATGCCCATTAATATACTGCTCAAAATGTAAGTATAAAACATAGTCAATGGTCAGCCTGCTTTGCAAGCCTCTTCTGCTAAGCCAGTACAATTTATATATACTCAGTATCATCTTCAGGAAGCAAGTATACAGCATTTGTAACATCTTTCTAGGAAGCAAGAATTATACCCATTACTGAATTACTTAAGAAAAAAAGAATAAAGAAAAGAAAAAAAGAAAGAACCCCCCACTGTTCTCAGTCCTCTAGTTAAAAACAGGGAAAAGCCAGAGTTAATTTTATCAGCATTTGGATGTCTGACTGTATTTGAAGACACAGTACAAAAACATCCAGCAAAGAAAACAGAGTTATGGCTAGGCTCTGCTCTCCTCAGTTCCCAAAGTGTATTTCAAATTCCACTAACATTTGCAACAGATTTGCAGCCCCTCTCTTAGGGAAGGTTTATTGAGGGGACAAAGATGACACACTAACATTGGGGCCTGGGTACAAGGATTCAGTGAGGTGGAGTCCAATAGGAGACAGACAGAACTCAGGTCATCCTTCAAATGCTCTTGTTGAAAAGACCACAAATAAAAATCAAGTGCATGACAGAACAAGTGATTAATGACCCCAAGTAAAATATTTTTCTAAGTTACAAAATTGCTCTTCCAGTGTTTGAAAACAGAAAAACCTGTAGGAGAATAGGTTACATTCCAACAGTTAAGAGCAAACTCGGAAAGAAGGTAAATTATTACTCTCTTATCTTATTTACTGGAGCAAAGATGAAAAGAAAACAACAACCAGTTCTTTGATAAAATCTGCTCTTTACAAAAGTGAGATAAATATTCTAGTGGCAGCTGGGTTAAAGATACAAACCCTGAGGGTTAGCTTCTGCCCTCAGCTGTAGATCTGCAACTCATTTCACCCACTTCTGCGAGCAGCCAAATGCAGATTGTGACCTTCAGACTTAAACATACAGGTAGAGTTACCATCTGTTTGCAAATATTTCACCAGCTATGCATACAGCAGCAACCGACAGCAATCTCTGAACGTGCGTTTGTAAAAAAAAGGGAAGGAAGGAAAAGAGAGGAACAAAAGGAGACAGGTACAGACATGATTCTGAGCTCTAATTTTCAGTGAAGAAGACCAAAATGTCAACAAGCAAAACTACTTAAAATCCCTGAAGAGACCTTATACTCTTTTAACAGCACAGCTCACCTCGAAAAAAACTTCACATGAACATCTAAAGCATGATCAAATCAAAAGAGCAGCACACCCTATCCTGACACACACAGGGTAAGGTCCTGGCCCCATCTGAATCCATGTTGAAACTTTCATTAGAAGTTCAAGAGATGCCAGCATTCAAAATCTGACTGCTACAGACCTCTCCTTTTCACAGTTTTTTTACAAAAGAAGACATTTTGAAAACTATTGTGCTGATTTCTAGTGCTGCCTCCCAGTTTACTGTGAGAGGTTGGCTGAAATGGACTTTGGTAATGAGAGATGAAAACAGAAATAAGAGGAGAATTTTAAAAATTTCCTTCTTTGCACAACTCTAAATCCCATGGTAAACCACTAATTTAAAAAAAACCCAAACAAGCCCAAACAGATTCAAAATTATGGAACACGTTTGATGTGAAACAGGGCAAACAGCACTCAAGACTGAAATAATATTTTGAAATTAAACAGCCTTGAGCAGTCAGCAGGAGATAGGATGAGAATTTTATCCTACTGGATCTGTTCTATGGGATGTCCTGATGGATAACATGCTGCTTGCAAATTCCACTATCCGTTCTCCTGCATTACAGAAGTCTTAAGATGTCGCCTGAAAATAAAAAGTGTCAGTAACATAAAAACAGGATTTCATCTGTAGCCATGACAACACAGCCAAAAAGACTCTAACCCAATGAACACCTGTCAATTCATTTAAGGAGGGTGTTTTTTCCTGGCTCATTAGTAAGAGAGTTGGAAATCAATAAACATTGCATTGGCTTTAGCAAGAGGAAACATTCAATGGCTCCTGTTGTAAAAGTGAGTGTAGTGCTCTTGACAGAAACCAGTGTTTTCAGTCAGCTGAAGATACACGTGGCCATGGCCAATGCCCTCTTTTCTCCCCCACCCCAAGTCCCCCCAAAAAGCAAGAAAAATTAGTTTCTTCTTCCACCCCACCCCGGATTTTCACCCACAGCTTGACTACAGTAATCCTTGAACAGGCAGAAGGTTGGTGCATTCTCTTCAGCCGATGCCTCCAACTTCTTCATTCTTGGCTCAAGTTTTATTCATTAATATTAGTCATCAGTTATTAAGAAAAAGATAGTTTCTAAGTGTTTGTTGTTGTTTTTTAACTGAAGTTAATCGGATACCATAGTCTGGTTATATGTGCTGAACTGCAGCCGTCAGT
Organism: Illadopsis cleaveri; assembly: GCA_013399915.1. Taxonomy (NCBI): domain Eukaryota; kingdom Metazoa; phylum Chordata; class Aves; order Passeriformes; family Timaliidae; genus Illadopsis; species Illadopsis cleaveri. The sequence goes on along the minus strand of VXBB01016373.1, from coordinate 108,336 downwards.
TATTCCTTTTTCTTGAATTCCTGGTTGCCATAGCTGGAGCCTTTTTCTATTTCAGTTACTCCTATCAGTCTACGAACTCCAAAGGAAGCTTTAAAATATAACAGAGAAATGAGAGGCACATTAAAACCTGTCCAAGCATTTAGGAAGTTACATGTAGAGACACAAGCAGAACCCATGTGAGTTAACTCAATCCCCAAGTCAGCAGTGACCAACAGTACAAGGCTGCACAGGGATCACAGGTCAAATGACACCCAAAGAGAGGGACAATCCAGATTTAAAAATCTAAATACTGCTTCTCTTAGTTAACATGTAGCATGAACACTGAAGTATATCCCCTCCCTCTCTTTCCCCTTCTTTTATTGCTAAGGTTTTTTTGTTGCAGGAGTGGTGGGGGGAATTTGGTGGTATTTATAATGAGGGTTTTTTTGGTTTTTTTGTTTGTTTGTTTTTTGTTTTGTTTGTTGTTTTGTTTTTTGTTTGTTTGTTTTTGGTGGGGTTTTTTTTGTTTTTGTAGTGGTGGTTTTGTTTGTTTTTCTAATTCACAGACAAGTTGTCCAGTAAAAGTATTTTTTCCTTCAGGCACCATAATAATGGGCTACAAGACTCACCTGCTGCTACTACTACAGCTTTTGCTTAGAATATGAAGGCAAAATTGCCCAGATTAAAGCTTTTGAAACAATAAAAATGCTGTACAATAGAAAGAAAGACTGGTGAGTGAGCTCCAAATATTTTCCTCCAAGCCCCATTCTTATTAATTAATACACAGAACTTATTGGAGGTAAAGGATCCTGTTACGTGCCACACTGAGATTAGCATCTCTGTTTTCATTACCTGCTCCTACAAGTCCCAGGAATGCAAGGATAAGGAGAGGTGATCCACTTGCAAAAACTCCAAAGCCAAATGTGAAGAGAGGAGAGAGGAGAACTGTGGCCCAAAAAAGAAAATTTAGGAGAGTCCATGGTCTCCTAGGAGGTTTAAACTTCTTGCCAGGAAATATACCTTCTTGATTATACATCTCTTGCAAAGCATCCTGGAGGAAAGAGAAAAGAAAACAGGTTCATAAAGTTTGCAGCAAGCAGCCCAAGATTAGTCAGCTCCAGGATAACATTAAGGACAGTATCTGTGGTACAAATTCATCAAGAGTGCACAGCACCCAATTCCATCACCTGTCACTTATTTGGGCATTTCTGTTGACCATCCAAGTGACCTTTAAGCCTTAAGGCAATTTTGGCACCATCAAAACCTGAAACTTTATGGTCTTCTCCACTACCAAGTGCCTTCATCTTGCCTGTTAATTGCTTAGGAATTTAGGGCAGCTTCAGGCCAGAGACCAGTTCAGACACTACTGGCCCTCTTAGCTGGGTGCTTTTCCTTTCTGTTTTTACTTCCAGAAAGGTCAGTATGATTCAGCAAAGGTGGAGGGAGAAGATGATGAGCTACTGCTCTTTGTAAGACAAACTCTCTCCTTAACTGAATTGGGGTTCAGATATTCAAACAAATTAGGCTGAAATTAATATGATGAAACCCAGAACAATTTGCTGCCTACCTAGAGACTGAGCATAAGCCTGGCAATACTACAGCACAGGTCATCATAGCTGGGGAAAGCCCAGGATACTTAAACTTCCTGTGCTCTGCTGTCTTCCCACAAAGATAAGCAATGCAGAAATCAAGATACATTCTTCAAGTTCAATAATCCACCACTTAGGGCTGGACAACAACTACAGCTGTCTCCTACTCCCCACGGAAGTGGGGAGTAAATCTGTGGTCGAAAAAATAACCATCTAAGGTTAGAAAAAGAAATGACACAAGGAAAAGTTCTGAGCCATCTGAAGGCACGCTGGGCATGTCTATCAGTCCCTGGCATGGGACTGCCTGTCCCATGTCACACACCACAGCAGAAGTATCACCAGGAGGCAGAAGGAAAGTGACAGTGGGAGAAAAATGAAAGCAAAGAACAATTGCAGCTGAAAGCCAGGACCGGCTGTCCCTGACAGACAGTTATCACTCTTCTCTAAAAACACCCACAGGGAAAATGGAGCTTTTAGAAATGCATGACAGAGATCCAAGAGCTGAAAAATGTAAAAAGACAGTGGATTGCTATTAGTCTTCCACAGCTCAGGCATATCTCTGAAGTCTATTGTGCTTCCTGGCAATTTGAGATCTCACTACCCAGCCCTCTGCTGCCAAGGGGCTCCTCTGTCCTGCTCCTTCCAGCACTTTGAGGGATGGCTGCTTAATTATACATCATATCCTCTCCATGCAGTGCAGGAGTGTGTATTATTCACTGCCTTAATACACTCCCCTGTGCAAGTCCCAAAAGACAGAAAAGAAAGCAAAGCTATTTACCTTTTCCTGGTAAAGCTTATGAAGCCAGTTTGCAGCTTCCTTTTCATCTTGAGGGATATCTTCCAGAGGAAATCTCCTAGTTTAGTAGAGAGATTAAATAATGAAAAGAAGAAAAACAAAAAAAAAGAATTAAGGGAAAATCCAAGCATTGGATTTTATTCCTCTGCTAGGTAAGATCTTCCACTCACTAAAGGTATAAATCACAGGCAACACTGTCACTGATGGTAGAGGTCTTAAACACAGAGAACTGGGACTTAAGAATCTGAGGTTTTAGTTGGGAATTGGGTGCTATTTAAGACAAGAAACTGTACAAGCTCCTGTCAGTTTCAGAGCACATCAGTAAAATAAGCATTTCCCATTGAAACACTGTTCCTCCTTCACCAGATCCACCCCTGTCTGATTCCCAGTAAGCTCAGAGTGAGGTACTCTGAGCTGGGAAAAGACAAGCAAGTGGAAAACCCAAGGATAATTGTTTTTTACATTTTGGTAGTGAAAACTCTATTTTGGAAGTAATGGGAGAGTGATGAACTAAACATTCACGTTATACCATCTCTAAGGAAAACATCTGCAGTGAGTGCATTTGTCCCTCTTTGCCTCTGCAGTCCCACAGACTGAGGCACACAGTTCTGGGGGTGTGTGACAATTGTGCCCAGTGCCAGCCCTGACCTGACTTCACTGAGAACAGGTGCCTTGTCAGAGCCTCTCTGTCGTGGTGAAAAGCCAACTATTCCCCTGCATTCTTTTATTTCCTGAGACCCTTCCAACCCAAACCCCTCGATGATTCTGTGAATATATTCTAACACGTTTCTAATGATTTCTGCATCCTGTAAGCCAAGTGAACACCAGATCTGGCAGATTTACACTACATGAGCTCTAATAAGAGAAACTGCTCAATTCATGTAAATAATACTCAATCAAAGCTCAGTGAGAAGTCATTTGCTGAAAGCTTTCTGGTGAAGTTGCCGTGGTGTTGCTGTCACCACTAGAGGGGACTCACAGCAATAACATTGGGTGATTTCCTGATTATTTCCTCTGGAGGCAGTCAGGATAAAGACTGGATCCACTGCAGAGCTAAGCTGCTTACCTCTGCACAGGTAACTACGTCTGCACATACCAAGAACAAGAGCTTATGAGCTTCCCTTCTCTGAGCTACGATAAGTCTGTTGGCACAATAAGGACATGTTCCATTTTCAGCAAAAAAAATCTGTAAAAATAGTGTCCTTACTCTCATAGCTTCTTCCCCAAAACAGAGAAAAAGCACAGAAAAGCAGCTTGACAATATTTGTTCCATCCACAAACATTTTTCATATCAAAATTATCTATGTGCAACCCATTTGGAGGGTACACTTAGTAATTTTACCTGACAACATCATCCTCAACAGAATTTTACAAACCCAAACCTCTTCTAACAGTATTGAAAACTACATTTCTTTTTGTTCCTCCCATTACCCTTCCAAGAAATGAAATAAAATTGCACCTCCATTAGCAAAAAGGGGTATTTAACAGAAGCCTGCCACAGTGCAGTGTATAATTAATAATTACACAAATGTGCATCCATGCATGTGCACCCCAGATCCAGCTGGATATCCTACATCAGTGTGGAACTGCCTGACCAGCTGTTTTGCTGGCTGGCAAATTGTCTGCTCACTTTCCTCATGTTTGGCAAGCATAAATAGTGAAAATGAAACCCCTTGCAAATGAGCAATGCCATTTCTCTGTGGACAGCTCCACAGTCATCTTTTTAGCTGAGAGACTAAAATGTTGTAGATATTGCAGCAACACACAGACCCAAGGCCAGAGGGGAAAGGTGGCAGAGGGGGGAAGGAGAAAGGCTCCTTTTTTTTAAGTTTTAAAAACCAAGTATCAACCTCGTCACCAGAATACAGCAATGTTTTCCAAAGGGTGGGTGAAGCCCCCAAAGAAGCAGAAGCAAACTGTCCAAAGAACTGTGGAAAGAATAACCAGGTCATGTCTCAGGTCCAGACATAAAAGGGAAAAGAAGAAATTCAACAGGATTGGTAATTTTTATGATCACAAGGAAGCCTTTGAAGCAGAAGGCAGCAAGGAGAAAGCAAGAAAGAGAAGGGGAGAGTGTGCATGCAAATGTCTACGTGCTGCACGGGGTTAAGTGTTAGCAGCTTGGAGGCAAAGGAACAGTGAGGAATGTGAGCAATGTCCCACCTCATTCATATGATGTCTGAATTTCAACATTTTTTTAAATTTTTATCTGCTGATCAAACCATGTGAGTGAGGGAGAGAAACTGGCATGTAAAGGAGCTTTACACTTCTTACTACAATGGACAGCTAAAGAACAAGGAGAAGTGGACTATAGGAAAGGAAATTACCCTCTAAAATCTGAATGCACTTCAATGTGCCAAACTGTGCATCTTAGGGCTCACCTCTATCAGTATATGCTCACCTTACACACATATCTGCTTCATATTTCTTTCCATAAAGAATTCCTAATAAAGACGGGTTCTTGTTTCCTCTGAAATTTAGTGTTACATCATACACTGCTGAAACTGTTAAAAAAAAAAGAAAACAGGGCTGTTACAGTAGCAGTTCTAGCAAGCACCTTCTGGCATCCCTGCTTGAGACAGCCACAGAGCCTTGTTCAAGCCTTGCATTCATGATGTCAGAGCCCTTCACTATTTTGTGTTTACACATCACATTTATCTGCACCAGACCCCTGACACTCCCAGCTCTGTAAAACACCACATGACTTGATGAACTAAGCAACATAAAAAGGTTTTTAGTATTTTTTAAGACTGGCATCTGACAGTTCTGTGGCAATTTAAAAATTACTAGCTGACAGGCTGGATCCTCATTACTGCCAGCTCACTAATTGTAATGAACAACAGAGCAGACAATGCTGTGCTACACAGAGTGTGCTAAATAACACAAGTGCTGCAAAGCTTGGCAGTACCTGTTCCCCTGAGACACTGGACAGCAGTGGTGAAACCTTTGGTTCTGGGCAACAGGTGGTATTTCAGTTTAGGCAACCCCTTGGATTCAGCTACTTCCATACTGATGCGGTGCTTGGTCTCTGTGAAACGAGTTCCTTCACAGTAGAGCAGAAACTGCAAGACAAAAACAAAAAGAAACCCCCAAGGATACCTTGAGATTTCAAAAGAAATCCAGCAGTGTACTGAGTTTTTTTTCAAGGTAAACATACTTGTGCACACACTTCAATTGTCTCATCTCTTCACCAAGCATTAGGCATAAGCGCCAGCTCCCAACTCATTCACCATTACCTTTACATTTAACAACACTTGTACCAAATTTAAGGTGACAAAAAGACAGCCCTAATTGTGGCATTTAGAATGCACAGAAATTAGGAAATTGATTCTTTCAAGTCAATTTTAATCATTATTTCAATTACCAAGCAGGAAGTCTTGATTTAAATAATCAATGCTAACTACATTTCCCACTTATATTTTCTAGTTGTTCTCCCTAGAGACTAGTCCTTGGTTCTCAGTTGTAGAATCATTAAAATGTATAGATTTGAAGCTCAAGTTCAGTCTTGAGATTTTCTAATTGGTAGGGTTTTTTCTGTTTTTTCTTTTCTTCCCCACACTAATCAGGAAGATATATTCAATAGAATTCATATCCATATATTCAAGCAATTAAGTAGCTTAAAATACATTACCCAGATTCTTACTTTTTCTATCTTTGTAATGGTAGAAAATTACAATGCATTCACAATATTCTCGTTAAAGGCTTAAGGTTTCACTATTCACTTTAACAACTTCTACTGGATAATACTAAAAACTCAGTTAAAACACATAAAAAGCCTCTTAATGTTTTATAAGCCAAATAATTGTACATTACATGTGCTGTTATAAAAGCAAAACTGAGAATTTATCAAAACCTTTGCATTCAAAGCTCTAAGACAGTTAATGGATTGATTACACCACTGTGCTGCTGCAGTGAAGTCTAGCAGCATTGCACACAATGAAACAGAGATGTTTTAAATAATGTCAAAATAAAAAGGAAAAAATGTAACTGCAGAAGCAGATATAAGCTTGCCAGTTGTTCTCAGAGACTTTTTGGGAAACCTGTAATTTCACAGATCAATGAACACACTAACAGGAACTTTCTATCAAAATCCATGGTCTGTGCACTCCAATTCACTCACTTCTCCAAAAAAGATTTTTGTTTGTGTCTTTTCAGACTACTTCAGAAGATGTTATATGGATAGAGTAAGCAAATATAGGCTTTTTAATAGGTAAAAATAAGTCTGGATAAAATCATCAAGTATCACATAAGCCTGATTTATAAATTATTCTCAAGCCTCTGAACTATTTCCCAAATGGCTTCCCTTACCAACAGGCAAATGGCAGTTTTCTACCAGCATATCCCAAAAGACCTCCTGAAAGAGAAGGGCTTTTCCCTGACAACACTTGGAAGTGAGCACACCTTCTCCTGACACATAAAGCCACAAGCACCAATCTGTCACCATTTTACTTCTAGCAGCCAGTACCAGAGGAGGGACTGAACACTTACCCACATATATTCAGGATAATCAGACAAACGTTTCAATCCCTCAATAACTGTATCTCTGTCCTCTTCCCATTTCCTTTTGCAGAAAACAATCTCGAGGAAGTACCACGTCCAGCCGATGAGGGGCACATATAGCAGCTCTCTCTTGGCAAGAACTTTGGAACTCTTGGAGAAAAAACAAAAGCGACAATCCGAAATTGTCATTTGCTGATTTGTGCAATGAGGTCAAACACATTAAAGCTAAGGTGATGGAGTTGTATCTGGGAACTTAAATGCAAGGAAACTGTTTATAGATGGGTTTTAAACAGACCTATCCCCCTGCAGAGGAAGGGAAAGCTCATGGCCCACATACCCCCAGCACTCCAAAGCGCTCCGTCATCGTCCAGCCGCACAGGAAGTCGATCTCAAAGTTGTGGTTCAGGATGATGATGACATGTTCCTTCCCAAAGGTTTTCACCGTGGCCTCGTCTGAGAACAGGGTGCACTCTGTGCCTGACCACCATTCCAGCAGCATTACCAACTCTAGCAAAAATGATGAAGGTGGAGAGAGGAGTCAGGGGTACCCCTTGCAGAAAGCATTTAGAGTTCCATGCTCAGCCCCATTCACTGCCCAGCCCCTCCTGACTCCCAGCACTGTCACCTTCCCAAACCTACCCAGCAGAGATGAAACAAAAGCTTGGAATGGTACAGGCCAAACCACATTACCATCCCTAAGCAGTATTTAAGGCACTAGACATATGCATTATGGATAATTTAGCAAGTTTTTAACAGCGACAAGTTTGGGCGTTGCATTACAAATGTGAAATTTCATGACCACTGGAAAAAAAGCCCAAAGATTTTTATGCCTGAAAACAGACAGTGGAGCTGTTGATTGCTCCACTAAAATGAGCACAGTTCCTCCCAGGTGGAACACAAATTATGCATAGATAACATCCCTAATGTTTTTACTCCACATGAAACAAGCCTTATAGAGGTAAACAGACCAATAAAGGTCTTTTAAAGGGATGCAGTGACATAGATCTTCTGTGATAGATTTTAATATTAAAACACAGGGTTCTAATTGTTCTGCATTATGATCATCAACATAGAGTTAAAACCAGCAGAGAACTGAGCTAATTTATCAAAATACCTGGGCAAAGACAAGAATGGTAAATTGTGTCTTTTACTGCAAAAGAATGAGCCCTTTTCCCTCCCTTTTACTCCAACTTAAAAGTATCACAGCAGCTTTGATTCCACCCTGAACATTTGTTACCCTTTTTTTATTTTCCACCTCCCCTTTTTTCATCATAAAACCCCCATTCCACTTAAATTCAGCATGCACTGACTGTAGTTGCTATGGTTAGCTTATTTCCCTCATTTCAGTACATCGAGGCAGATGGAAGGCATTGCTTGCATCATGGGACAACTATAAAAAGTATGAGAATAGTTCATCCTCCCAGTAGGAAGATTTGCTTCCCTTCCTAGTCATTGGTATTTTCTCATTTCATGAGATATGAATGAAATAAAAATGTGGTTGCACAAATATGGCAGTTAAACAGAGTCCAACCCTCCCCACATGACTGCACCTGCAGGGTTGCCCCTCTGTTCCCTCTATCAGGCTCTGCCAGGAGGTTTTTCAGCTTCCCATTAGGAGATTCTGGTTTTGCCAAACAGGGCAGCACCTTCCTGCACAAGGCTTTCAGATCAGTGGGATCAGACAAGGTCATCTATCCATACTGCTAAACAAGAGTTTGGGATCCAGTCTTGCACTACACCAGGAGAAGGTAAACACATTATTTAGGTGAATAATGGGGAAAACCAGTCCTGCTCTGCTGAAGTACAGAGCTCACCTAGTACTGTTTTTTTCACTCATGACCACTTACTCACCCACCAGGTTATTCCCCTGTATCACTTTCAGCACTTGCTCATTTCAAGGCACTACAAAGTTATGCACCTTGCTGGTCAAGAGAACTTAATGCTGGTCAATTGGAAATATGGCAGAGGAAAGACAGAATTGTCTTGTTCCTTTACACCAGGTACAGGTTTCCATCACTGCTTCCCAGCTTTGCATGCTTTGTGATCACTTACCTTCCACTTTCTGGTTATCCTGGCTCAGGATAAAAAAAAAAGGGGAAAGAGTACAGCAAGAGTATCCTCAGAGCACCTTCCAAGCAGGTGGCCAGGAGAATAGAGCGGTGGTACCAAACACATTGTGGTACTCTGAGCAATTTTCCCTTTCCATTGCTGACTGTCTACCAAGGAGGAACATCTCCAGTACCTGCTACATTTTCTTATACAAATTATAATCACCTGGGTGTGTTTCTTCTTCAAAATCAGGGGAAAAAAAATCTGCAGAGGCCAGTGTGGATGACTTTCTGCAGAACATTTCTTTCACCTTTCTCCCTAAAACAGGGGAGGATCTGCCCGAGTCCATACTGAGAGAGGAGGGTTGACGAGCCAAAGGATTAACACGAGGAAACAGATTGTCCCTTACAAGTGTGCTGACAAATGATGTAATTATAACCAGGAGTGGGCTCATTTCCTTTTTTTTGGTGTGTGGGTTACAGCTCCTTTGCGTGGCACTGATCCTGCCAGTGCTACAGCAAGAACATCCTTCTCAATGAAGGAATGGGAACACTTGCACTACCCAGGAGAGTTCCTACAGGGAATAAGCAACACCTGGCTCCAACCACCCCCTGCAGCTGGGCTTCCCACACACCAAATCAGGTGCCTTTACAGCCTCAAAGCCCCCCCAGAAACAAAGCAAACAAGGGCCACAGCAAATCCTTCATCTGAACGCACCAACATTTGAGAGGTTATTTTTGCCACTGGACTAACCCAAACACGCTGCACTCTCCAAGGGTGCGACTCATCCAAGAGGAGCTGACGTGGGAGAGCTGCAAGTACAGACTACCTGTCATGAATTTATGGGTTTATGTTGGGGCCAGAGCCTGAAAGACTTCCTTCCCCAAATGTCTGTCAGGAACATTGGATAGAATCTCTCTCCTTCCCTTTGGAAGCTGGGCTTTATGTATTTGAGAGGTGATACAATAAGAACAGAGCCTGGTTTTCAGTACAGCAATATACAGGATAACCTGTGTATCCCTCCCTGATACCTGTATATCCCTCACTGATCCTCTGCCAGCTGGGCACAGCAGCTTCTCTTAGAGACCCCCAGCCTAAAACCACAAACAGAGCTTGGAGAAAGTGAGCAAAACGTAGCATCCAGAGCAGAACACCAACCTACAGGTTCCTTGCCAAAAGGCTTCTCCATACTGAAATATATTTCATTATGAATGGCAACACTGGAGCTACTGCATTTACACAGCTTACCTAAATTGCTATATATCACAATTGAAGAGCATATTCTGTCAGCTCTTCCATTACAGGCCATCAGCTCCCTGCAATCTCACATAACATTTATATTAATTTTCACAGCTTAATTTCCCAGTGTGTTAATTTATAACTGGCTATGCACTAGGGGTTATCCTACATACAACCTAATTATCTACTCAGCTTCTTCAAATCTCTTTGAACAATGGTGTGGGTTATTTCCAGTGTTTAGAGGATATAAAACAGCAGCATTTGAAGTGTGATTTTCTCATGCACAATGCTAACTAGGGCCTGAGCCTAAAGCCTTACAGGAGGAAGCAGCTCATATCCTCAAAAAGCCTAACTATTAACACAGCAATAATTTTCAGCATAAGATTAGATTCCAGATTATTAAAAGCACAAAGAAATTCTTACAAGCAAATTAAAAATAAAACTCCTATATGTCCCCACTCTCATCCAACCAAACTAATTTTGAAGTTTCTACTAAGCTCTTCTATTACAATACCTTTTTTCCTGACAATTTGCCTGCTAGTCTATCTAATTTCCTCTCTCCTGTGCTTCTCAGCAGGCAGGACAAAAAGCACAGTAAAGACAGGGACAACAAGCTTAAGAAGAGACTGAACCAGACACCTCAGAGAGTTTTTGTTGATGGTACTTCATATTGATGATTTACAGAATGTGGGTGCCTGTCAGTGGACTGCAGAGCTGTAATTTCAGTGCTCATTCTGGTGACTCATTTACCCAAAGTGGGAGTTGGATGCTGAGCTGAGCACCAAGGTAAGTGGCCGTGCATACTGGGAGGGGATGGAGAATGGAAACCAATTAGATGATTCACTGCTGAAACAGGAGGTGACATTTGGGCTGAGGAGCCTTCTAAACACTAAATATTTTCAGAAATCCAGCCCTCTGTTAAGCTCTGTGAGGAGAAGAAGAAGACATCCACAGGGAGGAAGTTTTGCAAAGGTCTGAAAGAGGTGAACAAAGAAGCTGCACCCAGTGCAGAACTGACCCACGGGCAGAAGAAGAAACACTGACAAACTGCTCACAAGAGGAGACCCTCAGAAATGGGCACTGAAGGGTGTAAGGGGATTCTGAAGTTTGTCACACAGTTCAGTTGCAGAGACATCTACACAAGATACTTAAAGATAAACCTCTCCCTCTGCAGCCCACACAATAAACTTGGACTCTTTTTTCAAAAAATTTGCTCATATGCTCAGCACCTGAGCCAGTATCACAATTGTCCCTTAGCACAGCTGCTGATACTGGATGAAGATGGCATTGAGACAGAAGTAACAACTCCTATCAGTCCAGAAAAGCTGGAGGTGCAGAGGAGCTTTACTTCCCACTTTTTTGAATGACAGAGTGACAACACACGAGATCCTTGACTTCAGTATGACTTATTAGTATCCCAGAATAATAAAAAAAAAGGCTGTTCTGACCTGCTCTGAAAGAATCTACATCCAACTTATCGTTTCCCTCGTCTCTGTGTCCAAACAGATACATGTGCTTATATATATTTTTTTTTTGGGTTAACAGAAGCAAAAACAAGAAAAACCCCTCCCCAGCTCCACCTCTATCCATCCCTTTCCATCCCAGCATACTCACGGCTCCAAAGGGAATAGGCAAGGCGACAGTTTACTCGGCGATAAAGCTGCTTGTTGATGGGCCAGAGGACCAGCGTGCATAGTTGAATGAAGTTAATGATCAGTCCACTGACAACAAAGACAAACCCAATGAGGAGGTGAACTATGAACTGGGTCTTCAGGAAGGCAATGAAGTCCATGATAACCACTCAGAAGCGTGTGCAAGGGCCGTCACTCAGAATAACTGTCCTGAAAGAGGGGAGGAAAAAAGCAACAGCGTCAAATGGAGAGTGGATTTACAAGCTCTGAGGAAGGACAAAGCAAAAGCCCTGAAACAGTCCAAGCTCATTCATCAAGAGGAACCCAACCCAATAAACACTGTGGTCTCCAAGCCTGCCTCATGCAGGTCTTCACACAATAAACTGGTGATGGTGTGAACCCCTGCCCAAAATAGGAAGGAATCATTATTTACAATTTACAGCACACCAGGAAGATTACTGTTTGCTGAAGAGACTAATCTCACACCTCTCTTCAAACAAATACCACATAATTGGGAATTAATGCTGGGAGGAACACTGAGCCCTGCACTCACAATGAGCAGAGGAGCCCTGATGGGCAAACAGGGGCTGCATCTTTAGGGATGCTGTCCTGAACTGCAACAGGAGCGTCACCCTGCAAAGAGCAGGGCTGGTCATACACAGCATCAGTCTGGCAAACACTAAGGCATGGAAATGGAAATCAGGTATTCCCACATTCAAAACCCATGCTGCAGCAGGTTTAATAACTTCTCACTTTGTCAAGCCACAGTTCTGTGATCAAATATTCCAGTTAGTGTTGGGGAAAAATGCAAAAAAATAAGAAAGCCTGAGGCTATATAACAGTACAAACTTGACATGGCAAGGGAATTGCTGCAGAATCCTGACTCCACTGAATTAGCCAGAGCACTTAGCTCTGAGCACGTGCCATATTTATACCTGGTGCAGAAAGACTGGCAACGTCTGAACCAGCAGAATGCCACAGGAGCTTAGACAAGCCTGATCCACTACAAATCCTGCCAGCACAACGTTAACCCAGCAAACTGTATTTACCAAGCCACCAAAGTGAGTTTATTGCAAACCCCACATTATCCAGCACTGGCCTGTTCGACCCGCAGGGCACTGGAAGCCCTGCAAGACCAGCCAGGCTGTCAAACCACAGCCTCGAGGTCACACCCAAAAAATAAAAGCTTGACCCTGATTTTCTGCCACAGCTTGCTGATGGTTTTCATGCTCAGCTTTTACAAGTGTGGCAAATGACCAGATCAAGCAGTAGATGGTAACAAATGCCTTGGACAAATCAGGCATCCCGAGGTGATGTGGACCTGCTGTACAAAAATAAAATCCCTGCCAGCTGTGAGGAATCAAATAATTTTCACTCACCACCTGCTTACAGCGTGCTGCTATTTATAAAACTCTACAGCAATTTTATTCTGAAAGCTTGTTTTCTATCCTCTCTTCTACCAATCAGGTACAGCCTTTCAAGGCACAGTGTCTGGGTGTTACACAATTAACATCCATTTGCATCATTAGTAACCTACCCACTTCAGAAGCACATTAGAAAGGAAAAAAAAAAAAAAAAAAA
>VXBB01016373.1:84619-94837 GCA_013399915.1 Illadopsis cleaveri | reverse complement strand
TCATGATAAATAATCTAAATTCTCCCAGTGTTTTCCTGTAAGGATGAAAGAAACATTTCTTCCACTAATAAATTACTTTAAGAACAGCTGTTGGGAAGCAGAGATTTCTGTTTGAAAAGGAACAAGTGTAGTCCTCCTTCCTCTTCCCTCCCCAAGAGGCTGCAGTTCTCTCACAGAGCCAAAGTACCACACCAGTGCTCACACATTGCTGTGTGAGGGAGGCAGCTGAGGCATCCAGTGACTCCCTAGCACTGGGCTTGTTTGTCTTTTCCACTGGCACACTCTAATAAATACTGCCAAACATTAAACACCAAGTACTTCACTTCCAAGACCAGAGTCATTCTCTTCATCTGGAGTATCTCAAAAGCCAGTTCAAACAAACAAGAAAAGAACAATTCTCTCCATCCCTGCAAGCTCTTTCTTGAGTTCTTCCTTGCCCTCTGCAGAGCCACGTGCAAGCAGCTTTGCTGATGACTCTGTCCAGTGTCAAACCATTCAAAGGCTGGACTTGAGGATCTTAGAAGCTCTTCCAACATGATTCTATTTATCTATGACAGTCATTAGAGTAGCACATGCAGGCTTTTGCTGCACAGCTTGGCCCCTCTCAGAGAGGGCCACAAGGCACACACAAATGGCAGGAGGAGAAATAGAAATGACAGGTATTATCTGTCCTCAAATAAAATGGTTTGGCTCCACTTCCACAGGCTCTTGGCTTTGAGCAGAGTCTGTGGCACTCTGGTATTTGTGTCTTACATTAAGGACATTGCTGTTTTTCAGACCCCAAAGGACACATCCCCCCTTACATTGCAGCCAGATGGTTTCTCCAGCTTTGTTAGACATGGAAAACAGGATTTATCACTCTTGCACCAGCATCCTGCCCCACATGCTGGGCACCACATAATCATTCAGGTTGGAAAAGCCCTCTAAGATCAATGAGTCCAATCTTTGACCAACTACTACCTTGTCAACTAAACCACAGCCCTAAATCTCACATCCAGTCACTTCTTGAACAGCTCCAGGAATGGCAACTCCACCATTTCCCCAGGCAGTTTCAGTGCTTAACAACACCTTCCATGAAGAAATTCCTCCTGATGTCCAATCTGAGCCTTCCTGGCACAGCTTGAGACCACTTCCTGTCATCCTGTTGCTGTTTTCTGATCCTTCCAGTTTCGCTGCTGGACACAGAACCTGCCAGTCTCTGTTTCAACAATCCCTCACTTAAGTGTATTTGACTTTCAAGATAATTAGAAGCTAACTTTAATCCAGGAATTCTTTCGTTTTCTGCATCCCTGCCCATGTAGGCCAGTCAGGCAATTTAGGGACAGGGCAGCAGACAAGAAGTGGTCAGCAGCTGTTCTGTTGTATCCCATGGTCAGGGTGGGGGGAGGATGGGGAAATCAGTATTTGCTGAAACGAGGAAAAGCACCACTTCTGCATTTGACATATGTATTAGGATCAGCTTAGTGAAGTATCTAGGAAGTAAACATCTACCCTAGTCTAAGACAGCAAGTCTCACCACTATTAATTTTTTCTTTTTTTTTTTTTTAAACCTATCCATATCATCTGCATTTTTAAAGATCTGCTAGTAAAATCTTATTTTTGCCCTCGTTTTCCTAAAACTCTCTAACTTCCCTGCACTAACCTTTCACCACAAAACCTTCATTTCCTCCTGTACGGCCACACTGGGAACTGTGGGGAATTCTAGTACTCATCCTGCTTTCACAGAATCAGAGAATGGTTTGGGTTGGAAGAAGCATTAAATATCACCTATTTCCAACCCCCACACCATGGGCAGGGACACCTCCCACTAGACCAGGTTGCTCAGAGCCCCATCCAGCCTGGCCTTGATCTTTTATCTGCTCTGATGAAAAAGTTCTTAAATGCTTTGCAACCTTCAGGGCTCTCTCCTTTATTTCTATGCCTTTGGAGAAAAGGGCAAGGAGACAAATGTCTTGGTGTGGTGGGCTGACCCTGGCTGGAGGACTGGTGCCCACCAAGGCCACTCTGTCACTCCTCACCTGGACAGCGAAAACACAACAAAAGGCTTGTGGGTGAAGGTAAGGACAGGGAGAGATCACTCACCAATTACTGTCATGGGCAGAACAGACTCCATGTGGGGAAATCAGCTCAATTTCTTACCAATCAAAGCAGAGTGTGGTAATGAGAAATAAAACCACATCTTAAAACACTTTCTCCCAACCCCTCCCTTTTTTGTTGGGCTCAACTTCCTGATTTTCTGTATTTTCTCCCACCCAGCAGTGCATGGGGACAGGGGATGGGGCTGTGGGCAGTCCATTACTCATCTCTGCTCCTTCTTCCTCAGAGAGAGCTTCTCACACACTTCCCCTGTTCCAGAGTGGAGTCTCTCCACAGGAGACAGTCCTCCATGAACTTCTCCAATATGAGCTCTTCCCCAGCTGCTCCAGCCTGGTTCCTTTTCCATGGGGTGAAATCCTTCAGGAACAGGCTGCTCCAGAGTGGGTCCCTTGCAGGGTCACAAATCCTGCCAGCAAACCTGCTCCAGCCTGGCCTTCCCACAGGCTCACAGCCTTCTTCAGGCTCTTGTGTGGGCTCCTCCAGGGGCTGCAGATGGATCTCCAGGGGCTGCAGATGGATCTCCAGGGGCTGCAGATGGATCTCCAGGGGCTGCAGATGGATCTCCAGGGGCTGCAGATGGATCTCCATGGGCTGCAGGGGCACAGCTGCCTTGGCAGGGGCTGCAGGGGAATCTCCACTCCCGTTCCAGGAGCACCTCCTGCCCCTCCTTCTGCATGGACCTTGAAATTTCCTGGGCTTCTCCCATTTATTCACACTCATCTCTCTGGCTAGAACTGCTGTTGTGGAATTCTTTCCCACCTTCCTTCTTCAGTACACCATCCCAGAGGTGGCACCAGCATCTCTGATGGGCTCAGCCTTGGCCAGGAGGTCTGTCCTGGACTCAAGGGCAGAGTTGTGTCTTAGCCCCATGTTCACATGGATTCTCTGGTTTCCAAAAGATACAACGTGCCTCTCAGTAGAAGTCAGAATATAACCCTTCTCCTTTACCCAGCTTTCTACATTCATGGAAGTCCTAATGATTAAACTTCCTGGAGACTTCGACCTCTGCCAAGTGTCACTGGAACATGCCACCAAGTTCAAAGCCATTAGAGGGAAAATGACAGAGAAGTGCAACTGCATCAGCACCATTTCATCAAGAAATCAGGTTAAAAAAACCCCAAGTGCACAACATGCACATTACAGCATTTTGTGACATGTAGCTATTTATAAACTCAAAATTAAAAATTAAGCCACTAATCATTATAAGCCACTGTAAGACAGTATATTCTGTTTGAACTCCAGATTTTAATTAATTTCTTGCTCTCATGTGTGTGCAATCCCTCTGAAGTTCATGATGTTTGCATGAATGTGAGCACGAAATTAGAAACAGGTCTACTGATCCTAATAGTCCAACCCAGTGAGACTTAATGTGCTTGACAACAACAAAAACTGTGGCAGGAAGAAATTTACATGTCTAGACCTTTGCCTTCAGTTTTTCTGATGCTTTTGCCATCCCTGCTGTGCCATATTTACCTCCACCCATGAAACCAATTACAGACATCTTTTGCCCTGAACATCTTGCCTCCCCCCTGAAATCTGGAATTTTACCTACTTTTGCTATTTGAGAAACGAGCAAAACTTTTCGATCACTGAATTTTACCTTTCACTACCACATTTTAAAATACTGTATTTTTCAGATGAAGCTTTCTAAGCCTCCTTGATGTCTGTATAAACTTGGCAAACCCTGCCTGAGAGGAAGGGTTAATGATGTTGCAAGTCAGAAGCAGTACATAAAAGGCATTTTGTTGCCCATCAAGAGTTTCCTGACGATTTTCCAGAATTCTACAAAACACTGCTCATCAAAAACACACAAATAAAAGCTATTTTTTATTCAAAGTGAGATCTACCTGTTGCATGAGCTGCTTCCTGAGTATGGGGAAAGATAAAAGCAGCAGAATCCAGGAGCTCAAGGCAATGGCTTTTTCTCAGTATACTTTCTATCCTTCCAAACTTTTTGATGACCCAGCTCAGGCTACTTCTCTTTCAAAAGCATGAAAATCACCAGCCTAAGTGTCTGTTCCCTCGCCTCTTCTTCTGAGACCAGGAAACCCAAGAATACTCAGCAGCTTCCCAAGAGTCAGGGCAGAGATATGAAGGAAAAGCTTCCAATGGCCCTGCCTGTTCTTCTCTGTCAGATAAATAAAAACACAGATCCCAATCTGATTATTTTCAAATCCATCAGAAATACCACATTGCCACAGGGATAGCAGGTTATTTTCCTGGACATTTCTCGGACATTCCACACAAAAAATATGTTGATCATCTTATGATCAATGTTTAAAAGTAATCAGTTACTGCTAAGAAATAATTTTTCCTTGCAGAAAATACAATAATCTTGTAGCTGAAAGACAAAAGTGCAGTGACTGTCCAGCTTTTAAAAGCAAAATGATGTATTCATAGCAAAAAATCCTGATAACAGGAAAATATTCAGGAAGACAACAGATTGTTGGACTCCTGCTTCCTGCTCTGTACCACATCTCTTTCTGGGATGAGGAATTTGGGAGCCTGACCCCCATGATGCAGAAGCCACACAAAACCAGTGGAGAGAGTATTTACCCAGGGCTTTGCCCCAGACTTTAAAAAAGCATCCCAAGACTCCTGCTCACTCTGCCATGGCACCACTAAAAGCAATCTCCTCTCAAGCCTCATTTATTTTAGAACCACCACTGGCAACCACAGGTGTCTAAGTAGGCTGGAAAACAGAGCTTAGATCAACAGCAGTGAGTCAGAGAGAATAAGCAAATAAGCAAATAAGGTATAACAACAGTTTTGGTACCCATTTGAACAGTCTGTACCAGGGATTCTCCAGATAAGCTGTAAAAATAGACAGCCACTCAATTGCATCCCACACAGCATTACAAACTGTCTACTACAGACCCAGCCTTTTAAACCTAAGCATGACAGAAAGATTATCTTAGTTTCTCATACAATATAGGTTTAATTTCCCTGAACATGCTTCAGTGAGATGCAAGGCTGATTCAGAGTTCATTAAAAATCCTGCCTGTCATGATTTTTTAAAATTGAAGGGTAGCGAAAAGAACCTTAAGCTAAACTGAGGTCACAGAGATACAAGTTTGTTTTTGAGTTGTAAGAACTAGGAATAAGATCTCAAAAAGAAAAAATGGTACCATCATGAAATCAGATGAAAACTCATTCCTTGAAATGTTTTCCATCTTGGCCTTGAAATAGCACCACAGCCAACTTCCAGAAAAGGTCAAGAGTGAAAGATTATCACCACTATCTGTCTGAAATATATTCCTTACTTTAGGCTTGATCTAAAGGCATTCAAGCTACAGAAACTTCCACTCATGTCAACAGGTTTGGCTCAGTATCTGTAGGGATTTTTGATAAGACTATTTCCATCAAAAAAATGCCTTTGGTTTGACTCATCATCCTAATGAGATGGATGGATGGATGGATGGATGGATGGATGGATGGATGGATGGATGGAAGGAAGGAAGGAAGGAAGGACTGTGCACATGGCTCTGGCATTCATGATCATTTCACAGGCATATAGAGTTAGACTTACTGAGAAATTTTTATATTTCCTTCTTATCTTCAAGATACAGGTTGCTCTAAGAAAAAAATACCCAGACAACCAGTTGTTTAACTTGGATTTTCTAGTGAGAAGACCACAGCATATAATAACAAAGCAAAGAAAAGCATTCAAACAACTCAGTGCAACCAGAAGGGGGGAAAAAAACAGCTTTCAATACTACACATCACTGCACCTGAGGGGCAGATTTCCCTCCTCCCTGCCCTAAATGCAATGTTACTGACATGACTGAGCCTCCTCAACAGCTGCAAAGAGCACAGTGCTTATGCCACCACTAGGGATGAAGTTATTTTTTCTTCTAACTTGTTGTACAGTACTACAGCTGAAAACACCAGCAATATTAAAATGGCTGTTTTTCAAATTTAATTGCAACCATTTCCTTGTATCACACTTGGCCCAAAAAAGAGAGAGCAAGAGTGCACAAATTCAATTTCTCCTCAGCATACACCCTCAGTTAACATTGCCTCTATTTGAACAAATGGATTGGATAACCAAAATAAACCCTGACTTGCTTGGAAATCTGCTGGCTGCAAGACAACCCCCACAAGGAAGCAGAAGTCCTTGCAGAATTTCTCTCACTGCTTGCACCTCTTTATTGACAGAGAAAATAATGGTATTTTCACAGGGATTTTCTGTTCACATCAGGAAAACTAGAGAGATTCTGTCATGAGTTCCCTGGGTAAAACCAGCTCAGACAACTTTGATGTCATGGCTGAGTCTCACCACACCAGGCTGACATCACTTTTCCCACAAAACAGCCTCCCATACTCACAAGACATCACAGGGTTCTGCACTGAGCTTTCCAGGGAAGGCACCCCACAACTTCAACACTTGGCTGTGCACCCAGCTTGGTTCTATTTCAGGAAGACAATCACTGCCTTATGTTTTAATAAACTTACAATAGCTTCTGCTGGAGTATGTCACTTACAGCTGCTTGTAGGTGTTTGTGTGCTGCTTCTCCCCTGGATACACACATTTGTCATCCCTCAGTCTGCACTCTCACGCTTTTGTTTCAGCATGAGCACAGCAAAATTAATTTTTCTTGGAACTATAATTACAAAACCTTAATTGCGTATTAAATTTGGATGAGATAATTATAGCGCATTTGGCCAGTTTGCCTCATTCCTCCCAAGTTCAGATGGGTTTTGTGGGTATGTGCATATTTACAGATACTTGTGAGAGCTCTTGTAGAACTCAGCCTTAACAAACCTTGTCCCAAACTTGAATGTTTCTGATCACCAAGGTTTACCCAACTGCAAGCATTTGAGCTCAAGTTTTCTTTCACCTGCTTGCTAACAGGAGGAAAAACAAACACCCTGTAACTTATATTGTTCTGCAAAGCATACAATCACATAATTAGCTAATTAGCTTGATTTTGAAAACCAAAACCAGGTAGATACAGATTACTCTTGGTTTCATCTTTAGTGGAAGGCACAGAAACATGAGCCATCGACCCAGGGCAAGGGGGATCCCTGCTCCCACCAGCACAGCAAGACATAGCAGGATGGAGCAGCAGAAGAAAGAGAAAAAAGGATTAAAACCAGGGGAAAATACCAGCCCACTGCAAGACATTTACACTGAAATGCACGAGCTGGAACACTGTCATATTCTGTATATTTTAAGAAATAAATAGGAACAATTATTCAGCTTTGCAAATTCCTCCTGGCTCCAGACAGACAGCTAAGCGTGACTCACTCAGAAATGGTTGTCAAACACCTTCTGCCAGTCTTGTTCCCTCTCTTGGGAACTTTTAAACTTCTCCCTGGCCTTTTTTTTTCTTGCTTGGTGGCAGCTACTCTCCCCACCTTGCCACTGTGGATGAAATTCCCTCAAGGGAGCAGCAGGATGCTAATCCTTGCTAGCTCCTCAGTTCCCCTATTTCTTCCCTTGTGTCAGACTCTCCTCTTTCTTTTACACACATCAACAGCTTCCCAGGCCTGTGCAAGAGCCCTGCTTTGTGACACAGTGGATTTAAGCCCATTCCATCACTGTGCACAGCGTTGCAGGCACTCCCTGCCCACCTGGCGTTCAGTTTGTGTGTTAACCCCAAGTTCTGAAAAACTGACAAGTTTTCAGCTTGCTCTGAGAGCAAAAGCAGGCTGGGAGAAGCTCTTGGAGAACTCAGTACAGTCCAGCAGGTCCAGCAGGTAGGTCCACTGCAGTTCTTTAAAGTACAGGGAGATATTTTCAGTCCTGGTAACAGCTGCCTGGAATGTCACCCCAAGTGCAATGGCAGGGTGTCCTGCCTGAGTTAAAATTGGGCAGATTTATGGGCAGTGCTGGGATGCAGTATCTGCCAAGAAGTATTGAGATGCTCCTGCTGTTGAACACTCCCTTTCTTTCTCCAGACAGGTTCACTCACCAGTGATAAATAAGAAAGGATATCACAGGATGGTTTGGGTTGGAAGGGCCTTTGAAGCTCATCTCCTCCCCCCCCCAGCCATGGGCAGGGACACCTTCCACTATCCCAGGCTGCTCTAAGCCCTGTCCAACATGGCCTTGGACATTTCCTAGGATGGGGCAGCCACAGCTTCTCCTGGCCAACCTGTGCCAGGGCCTCACCACCCTCACAGGGAAGAATTTCTTCCCAATAGACCATCTAACCCTGCCCTCTTCCAGTTTGAAGTCATTCTCCCACGTTCTGTCACTCCAGCTCCTCTCCAGCTTCCGTGCAGGTCTCTTCAGACCCTGGAAGCTGTTCTGAAATCTCCACGCAACCTTCTCTTCTCCGGGCTGAACAGCTCCAACTCTCTCATCCTGTCTCCACAGGAGAGGTGCTCCAGTCCTCCTGTGGACTTTGTGGCCCCCTCTGGCCTCGCCCCAACAGTTCCACATCCTCCTTACGCTGGGGGCACAAGAACTGTGCACAGCATTCCGGCTGAAAATCCTGCCTGGAGAAGCAAGCAGAGCACCTTTGGCAAACACAGTGCACTCCTTAAAACCTGTACATGAAGGGAGGGATACTTGGGAGAGCCAGGAGCCAGTTGGAGCTCCCTGCACAGCCCAGCAGCAGCTCACTCACTATTTAACGCTGCACTTGCATCACAAGACATTTAAGCAGTTCTGAATGCTCATCATGACAAATAAGCCTACAAATCTCCAACAACCACAGAGTCTTGCATGCTTCCTACCCTCAAAGTTATACCCAAGGCATAGGAAATCCTTTCCTTAATGGCAACACACAGCTTTAGGATGTTGCAGATGTACAACAGAAGGACCAGTTGATTGTCCACTTGCTCGTGCTCTCTGCAGCTAAGCCATGACTGACCAGTTTGTGTCCAGCACCACACTGATGTGGCCTTGAGGATTATGGAGCTGTGGGTGAGGGAACAGGAATCAATATATCTCCCTGGAAGCAGCAGGATGGAGAGGATGACCAGTTTTAGCCATGTTTAGTGCTCACAGTGTGGGTACTCTGGAGGTCTTAAAGATTCAGCAGGGTAGCACTGTACTGACACACCAAAGAATGCCACTCAGACAAAGGCAGGTCTCACTATTAGGGCAGAAATCTCTGGATTTGAAAATCACTTTGCTTATATATCAATATACACACAGATACAAAAACATACTGAGGTCCAGCAATTTCCAGAATAGGAATTGTAGGCCTGAAGGAACTTTATTTTAACCCAGTAGTTATGCTGGTATTCAGTAAGAAATGGTCTGTAAAAAAATCAGCATTGCAATCAGAGAAAGGGTGGGAAGTGGAAACCAGGAAAGTATGGATCTCATGATTGAAAAGTAATGCCACAAGGCTGGGCTGGCCATAATCAATGCTCTTCTCAAATCAGCTCATTATTTATTCCAGCCCACTGCACACTGAACACCTGTGTAAGTGCTACCCTGTATCAGCAATCCACAAATCTGTGATAAAATTTGCCTTTGGATAGAAGCACTAATGTTTCTTTTCATACAAGCAATGTGGCAGGAGTATCAAATCTCTTCCCTCCCCACAAAAGTGATTGCTGCCTGTTGAATTTTTCCTATTAAGTAAATGCACAGATTAGCCAATACAGAGGACTAAGAAAGTTAAGATGAACATTTTAGATATATTCTTGCAAAAAGAACAGACAAAAGGAAGCAATCCTTCCCAGTTCTCAACTGCAACAGACTCCTGCCCTGACCTTAACCTCTCAAATGCTGAAAATGTGACACATATTTGGTTTCTCCACTTTTGTTCCCCATGCAGGTCACTGTTATTTCTGCACAAACACCTCGAATATTGTGAAACCCTGACCAGGGTTTCTGACACAATTCCCGTGGCTGTGACAGGCCAGGAGGAGCTACAACCTCCCCCACCACTTGACATGAAGGTGGGCAAAACCAACAATAAAGTACACATTGTGAGTCAAAAACACAACCTAGGGTTTTAGTTTGATTAAAAAAATAAAGCAACACAACACATCAGACACTAAAAAAGCAAAACAAACTCTGTCTGCTTAAAATGATGAAAGAGGACTGAGGCCAAAACTTACAAATATGTTATTTCACAGAAACAGTTGGAGCTGTAAGTTACCTCTGCAAGTGCTTCTCATGTAGCTGAAAAATGGGCACTTTTTTGTTTTGAA
>VXBB01016373.1:58207-78072 GCA_013399915.1 Illadopsis cleaveri | reverse complement strand
TTTTTTTTTTTTCTGTGGGGAAGTAGAAGGGACATGCTGATTTCCAAGGCTTGGGGTGATATTGCCTCAGAAACGCAGCGAGGGAGTCCCAAGTCCCAGAGGAACAAAGAATCTTCACTTCCTTAATGAATTCCTTAGACAGGACAAACTAAATTTAGCCCAAAAAATGTCCAAAATACATCTGGTCCAGCAGGTTAATAAGGGTGCTCCAACTCAGGAGAAGCAAAAGATCAGATGGAATTATAGAAAAAAAAAAACCAACCCCGAGTTAATCTCTCAATATGCAAAGTTGATTCCCTGCTGAACTGGTGATCTGCGATCTTAATCACCCCAGCTCGGTCTGAGGATATTCTAAGGGAATTGCAGCAGCCAAACTAACATATTTAAGAAGAAAAAGGAAATAATTAGTCTTTCTAGTTACTTCCTACAGGGAAGTAACGTTAAAAATTAATGAACTAAAATATTTATCAAAGTCAGCTTTCTTCAAGCAACAACAAACTAAAGAGTTAAAAATACCCAAACCAACAAAGGCAAATGAGCTCTGAGGTACTTGCATTAAGTCTCATCTACACCTAATCAAGAGGTTTGAATGAGCTCTTTTCACAAACAAGCAGGTGATGTAATTAATTTTCTCCTGAACCTTGAGGTTGTTGAAGAGGAGGATCTGACCTAATACCAGCTAATTCCTGCTGTGTGCAGAATTGTAATCTCTCCTGCAAACCAGATTTGACCTGGATTCTAGTCAAGAATTTTAAGAGGGAACAAAATAAGGGGAAAAAAAGAATTACAAGAGATGTGTGCATGTTATGCTGTATGCATAATGCACACAAATTTATGTTTGCATCAGTACAAAATCACCCTGCTATGAGATGCACACACCACACCCCAATATTGAGTTAAGACATGAAGAATTAATTAAAAACTACACTGGGTCCATGTATGTACTTACCACATGAACTTTCTTTTGTTAAAAATAACATTTAGCAGGACATCTATAGATGTCTTTAAGCTCTGGATTTCCTGGTTTTAACATTAAAGTGTAAAGTCACTTACACATGCCTGTTTTCTTGCACAATTTGAGGACTACAGAGACTAGTAATCACATACATTTTAATTTCAGCTGCCACACAGTATAGCTGAGAGCTTACATATCTGCAGAGAATCACTGTAAAGCTAAAATCTAAACAAACTCATTAATATTACAAGTGTGTGCTCAGAGACACACACAAACACACAGAGGGTTGTAGGCTTGTAAATAATACAGGCATAACTGCCTAGAGGAAATACTTGGCAAAATAAAACCAAGATGATCCTACATAGATTTTAATTTCTTTTGTTTTTAATACCTTATAAAACAAACAATCAAACAAACAAACTCACTCATGTGTCATGCTGGAAACTTGTTCTCAGCAATGTCACACCCCTTGGAAAGTTCTCCAGGCACAGCCATATTAATTCCAACTCCAGCAAGCTTTTCCTTTTACAGCTGATGTGTATTTTTTAACACTAAAACCAGTCAACAGATTGGGTTTCTGAAAGTTGCTGTTTACTCCAGACAAGGTTCTAAAAAGTTTCAAGATTTCTTTTGGCTGAAAGTCTTGGACATATGTGGAGACACGGAGAAACAAGGCCAGCCCAGAAATGTAGGGCAGCCCTGCCCTGCTTCTACCCTTCCCAAACCCAGTCAAAACACCCAGGACCATGTGGGCTCCTGGCTCTGCTGCTCCAAGCCACCATCCTCCCAGGCCCAGCTCACCTCCAAGGGGTAAAAATCTTAATTTTCACCTGCCTGAAATATCTCTTTTCCATGCTGGAGACATAGGTGTCCCACAAACACCCTAATACATGGTGAGCCTGTCAGCCTAATTTTCGTGTTACGTGCTGAGAGACAGCTGTGAGAACACTGAGAGCACAAAACAGGAGTGAAAGAATTCTATAAAGAGCAGAAAAAAAATGGAGATACACAGTCACCATCTTGCCCAAGCTGCATCTTTTAGCCACTATGCTCTCAGCTGAACAAAACCACAAAAACTCAAACAACAGCACAACTGTAACAAATGATGAGGGCACCAGAGCAAACCAGGGAAGGTATCTACCCCAGCCATGCATTAATAAGTACACATCAGCCTTCCAGAGCACTTCAGAAAGGACCATCACTCTCCAGCTCACCCCAAGGAAGCATTTTAAAGGACAACCCACCACCAGCACAGTCACAGTACAAAAATCCAACTTACCAATACAAGTAATAGGCTAAAGCCAGCATAATCAGTGTAGCGCAGACTCCAGCTAACAAGCAAAAACCTGACTGGCTTACCAACATCTTCCCAGGTTGTTATGGATTAATAAACAGACAAACGAACAAAAAGAAAAAAATAAAGAGGAGAAGAAATGGCACGGCAAAAACGCACGACGTGAGTCTTGGCCAGGAAAGCGAATCAGTCTTGACATGGAGGAGGGATTATGGTGATAAAAGCACATTGAGGTAAATCTGGAAGTGCTTCAGCTACTAAAACTGCCCGCTCAGCAGCCTGAAAAAACAGCCAGGTGTCCTCTCCCCTGCATGGCTTTGTTCGCCACAGAACTAAAAAAGCCCCTCTTACCTCAAGAATGAAGGCATGAGTGGGGCAGAAGTGGACTAATATTTAAAACAGGTAATACTGCTCAATAAATATTATAGTCAGGTGGTGTTGCTGACAAACCAAGCTCTTGCTCTAATCCAGTAAGCTCCTTACAGGAAATTACCAGGCTACAATCGACCGGATCCGCTCGTGTGCTCACCATGGCCACTTGACACTTCTTGTTTCTGCAGGACCTAACCAAAGATTTTAACAAAATCTAGATTTCAGCACAAAGGAACCTCCCATTGCAGGACCCAACAGATGACAATGGTAGTCCCTTTCTCTTCTCCCTGCTCCAAAATCAGGGCTTTTGGAGGGCTGAGCAGGCACAGTCCACAAGTTTGGTAACAAAAACGAGATATCAGAATCTGGAGAGGAAGAAATGAGGTGGCAGCAGCTACACCCTGTGCAGGAACACGGTGCTGATGGTGACGCCTCAAGTTTTAGCTCTCATGTTTTTCAGATTCTATGCTGCCTAGGGGTGCAGTTCTGAGCCTCATAGTAAGTGTTAGTCAGCTCTCTTCACAGAGTAGGGAGACAAAACAAATCCTTTTCCTGATGAAGACCAAGGACAACTTTCAGGCCCAAAAGCACAAACAATGGTGGACTGAAGGGAGGAACAGGAAGGATGGGGCCTCACAACCTGAAGCTGTAACTGAACAATTAAACCCCAATATACAAATAGACCAAATCTTATGAAAGTGTAAGACCTCATGACCAGTTGCCCATTTTTGTGACCATTCTTAGTCCACCTTGGGTGTAGCCCTGGTCAGGCTCTGTCCTGCCCAAGGTGTATCCTTAAAGGCCTTTTAAGAAATACCTACTTTATTCTCTAGCTCTGTCCCGTCTCTGTTCCAGGTCAGCCTTCCCAAGGCATCAGTGGGGTGGGTAAAGCTCAGGGCCCCATCCAGATGCTCTGCACCATAATCTGGACAGTCCAGGTACAGAGAGACTTGAGGCACATCTGTACAGTGACATAACAGTGGGACTGAAGAGTGATTCCCATTTATCAACACAGCCCTCATGAAGATGCAGCCTAACTCACCTGGTCAGAGGTAGGCCTCTAAAGAAACAAAATCCAAACAAAATCTAGCTTAAATACCAAAAATAAAATGTAAGTGGTAGTCACAGGCCCCTGACCCTCCCATTTTTTGACTAAACTTTAGCAACAGCATTAAAGATAGCAAAGTCATGGTGTAAGCCCCTCTTAAAACCCTGGCTGCCCTGGAGGTAGAGTCACATTAGAAGATTTCAATAAAGATGAAAGAAGCAGCACAAAACCACTTAAGATGCAACAAATAGAAAGTTTTTACATTCAAAGAAACAGACAATGCTTGGAATCATTTGCCCAAAAAGGAAAAAAAAAATTAAAAATGGAGGCTGTGAATTTAAACGTTACAGACAAATAGGAGCTTTTATCTGATTTACAGAGCTGGGTGGAATAAAAATATAAAAGCTGCCTCTGAGCTTAAAGCACACACAAATTAAATACAACATACTCCAGAAAGTGCAGTGAGTAAGGGTCCAGTGGAAAACCAGGACAGAAGCACCACAGCATTAATAAAATAAAGGAAAATTTCAGGTCCTCTCCATGCACCAAGTCAATTTCTCCTCCTGCCCTCTTATATCCTGCACAAAGTCCAGGTCTGTTGTAAATAAAACCTTTTGCAACCTTACCTATTGCTCAATCACATTTCTCAAGTGACTCCAAGATAAAAGTCTTACTACTATCTACATCTTTGTCAGTGAAGGACATCACTTGCAACTGAATTCCTTGCTTAGGAATAATCAGTTTCTGTGGACTCCAAAGGAATTTTTACTGACTGTGTTCCCCAGTCTCATTTTGAGACTGCTCACACTGCTTCTGTTCTCAATTGCAGAAATAAGGTTATATTAAATAACATCAAAATAAACCCCATAACCTAAGAGACAAACACACACACACAGAGTTCAAAGATGACAGGAGGGTTTCAGACATGCAGAGTCACTCAACTGGCACTTGCAATGTTTTCACAGGTGAAGCTCAATCACCAGTTTCCAGGACTGCTGATCAATATTTTTCCAATGCATAACATTCATTACAGAAAATGCACGTAATGGATTATGACTGGGCACAGGACAGCATCGTGATTTTTTAAATAAAAACAAAACTCAAAGCGGCAATTATAAAGAGGTCTCATTTGGAAAAAAAAAATAATTACAATATTGGAATAATTGACTATATTTGGAACAAGGCTTACTTGGTATTTCTATTATAAAAGCTATTCTAAAATTATAGTGCTGGTATTCAAACAGCAATTCTATAATACCAACCCTTACATAACAAACAGAAAAGGAGTTATCTAACAGAAGCCCTATTAGTACAAAATTATTTGAGTAGTAGGCCTCTTGCAATGTATAAAATAGATCAATGTTATGTAATTACAAAATGCTGCCAATCTTAGTCTCTTGATGATTAAGAAAAAACTTCAGTAGTGTCTACTCATCTCTAAGACTACATTAAATGCTCCTCTTTACTCCAAGTGGTTGAATTTTCAAGACAAATGGGAATTCATCCTTTGTATTCAGATAAAAATAAACTACAAAAGAAACTTCAGCAGTGTTAAATGCATTTACACACCAAGCTGTGAAACCTAGGGAGCCACCTGCTAGACAGACTGGGTGAACCTGGAAAATGCTTTGTGGCACAGGCCCATCACTCGTTAAAACAGGGATGCAAAATAAAGGATAAACAAGAGAGTCCCACCTGTGAGATGTTACAGGGAAAATGAAATACTTTGCTTTCTGGATGGAAAACTATGCAGGAAAAAAAGAAATTAAGCCTCTAGCATATGATAGAGACAGAGCCAGCCAGGAGACATCTGTCTGCATGCAAATGTGCTGTGGCTGAACAAGCCACAGGGACTCTGCTGCTACACAGAGTCTCAGCAAGCACTGCATTCATGCCTGCAAGCCCCTGCCCAGGTTCAAAGCTTTCCTTTGAAGTACTGAGCACTAATTGGGAAGAAATGGAAACATTGTCTTCCAAGAAGTGCTGAGCTGCTTTAAATTTCAGGTATAAAACACCACCATTCTGCAGAAGAGGAGCAGTGTGGTTTGCCCTGTGGTCCACAGTAATGCAGGATCCCTGATGCAAAGGAAAGGACAGGGGCAGGAAAGCTCCTGGGGCTGTCTGGTGACAAAGCCTCCAGAATTCCCCTCCTGAATCAGTGAGCCCAGAGACAAAGCCACCACCTCCTGAATCTGTGTGTCCCCAGAAGCAAAGCCACCACCTCCTGAGAGCCAGCTTGGAGACATACAGGAATCAGCACATCCCCTTTGTTCATTTATGCCTCGTGCCTCTGCTCCAGAGTTTGCTACCAGGAGCTGTGGTTCTTTCTTTCCCATCTTTCCAGGATGGAAAAGATTAAATAGGATTATTTATTATTTTTGTAATAAATAAGTAAGATGAACAGGGTAAAGCAAAGGCCTCAGGTGACACCACAGATATCCTCATGCTGTGGGAATCACAGCTGCAAAACCAAAGAGAGACAGAAGGGAAGTTTTCCCCTGCCAGTGCCCTGGTATACTAAACCTAAAAGGTCCCCAGAAGAGCATCTGCATGATCTCACCTATAAATGTACCTCCAAACCAGGAGCTGCTCACAGCTTACCAGCAATGAAGAAAGGCAGCTCTAAAACTGAGAAGCAGAATACATGCTGTGCAATTTTGACTTTACAGTCCCCAGTCTTCTTGACAGATCTGTGACAAGTGACAAAGATCAACCAGCCTCCAAATGTCACCAGGCTGACATTTGTCACATGGACAAAGACACCTGATCTACACATTTTTATATAGGAAAAATATGCTTTCACCATGAAATTTTTCATGCTTTGAACCTGGAAGGAGACAGAGGCCATATGGAGAGTGAGGGAAGACAAAAGTCACCATTATTCCAAATCCAGATGTTTCAGATCTTCATCACAGAGAAGACAGAGAAGCAAAAATACTAACACCAAAAGCAGGCATTCTGCTGAGTGACTGTCACCGAGGCAGCTTCAGATAAAACCCACTGTTCTGCAGTCAAGAACAAATAATAGGTGAAAAATATGACCTGAAAATGCAGCAGGTACACAAGCAAACAGTTTCTCAGTAAGTTCAGTGAGCTGAGTTGGCAGCCTGAATTACAGTGGGCAGGGAGCTGGATCCTGCTCAGTGCATTCACACTGCTCATACAGAGCTGTGCATCTACTATTCATGGCACAAAGGGGAAAAAAGTAAGAAAGGAAGAACTGTGCAGCAGGGCAGGGACCCACATCATCCCATTCCTCCTTTTATGGAATCCAATTTCTACTCCCTTGGATGTCACCCTGACTGCCATCAGCAGCAGTGTTCATTCCTGAATAAGACATCTATTCTTCTTTTGGATTATTTCACTGACAAATATTGCACAAGGCTGTTATCAGCCTGAATCCATCATCACCCCTGTGGTCAGATCTCTTTTTGCATATGCACAAAAGCAGGTATCTTCCTAAAAAGATAGACCAGACTTATCAAACGGACTGATAGCAAAAACAAATACAGGCTGAACAAAGTTTTATTGTTCTGTGTTTTCTGTCAAGATCACGCCAGCCCCTTCTGGCCACAATACCAATACTGGCAGCAGCCACACACCCACACAACCTTTACACTGACCTCCTCACCCAACAATAAAAAACCCTCAACCCCCCAAACAAGCCACCATAAAAGGAAAAAAACCCTTCTCCTGTGCAAATTTGAAGATCACATTTTGAACAGAAAGACGAACTGCATGCGCACAAATGTGCACTTTTGCATGTGGTGAAATCTTTATAAAGTACAACCAAAATTCTTTACAAATGCAGTAGCCCACAATTTAAAAAACAAACAAACAAACAAAAAACAAAAAACCAAACAAACAAAAAACAAAACAAAACAAAACAAACAAAAACAAACCAACCAAAAAAAACCCCCCACAAACTTGTGAGTGGGAAGGCTGTACATTGTGAAAATTCAGGCTTTTCTTGGCCATTCAGCTGGGAAACTAAACAGCAGACACTCAGTAAACATCCCATTTGCCTTTAAAATCCATGTCAGACAAAAACCTCAAAAGAAACATCTACAGTTCTCACCTTTTCTTAAGATCTCCCATCTCCTGGGTGGCTTTGGCATTCTATAGCTAAATAGGCCTCTAGCAGCATATATAGTTAATTTAGGCCATTCTGGATTCTGCAGAGCAGGGGACCCTTCTGTGGTAACACACAGAGTCTTTGAAAGATGCTGCCAGCAAAGATCACAAATCCAGGACTGGTCAGCCCTGTCACGATTCAGTTTCCCTTGTTCAGCTTCTTCTGAACAGAGGCCTTTTAATGCAATGTTTGAGAGAGACATGACCTAAATACCCTTTTAGTGAGGGCTGCAGGAATCCCAGGAATGACTGGCCCACTGGAAATCCACACTTGTCTTCCACCAGCAACGTTGCACGAGGGCTGTTCCACAGCTGATTGTGAAACTTTGGGAATTTTCACAGATGCTCTCTTTATCATGGTCTCATGTAAACTGGCTCTGACAGATCCAGACAAAAGGGCAGTCAAATATTCTGCCACTGTGACTACTTTTTCAGTCCTACAAGTGCCACAAATACTGATACTAGTCTGACCACAGGAGATCTTTTAGTGATCACAACCCCAGCCAGGTGGGCAGCTGCCTGAGTGGAAGTTTCTGCATCTCCATGCATTCCTCTGTATTGCTTCCACTTCTGTCAGAGACACAAAAAAACCACTGAAGCAGAGGTTGTTTCCTGCTGGAACAGTTATAGTCCTGGAGGAAATGCAGAATGTGAAATTACTGGTATAAAAGCGAGCACCCACTTCTCTTGGAGCTTGCAGGGTTTCAGAACAGTTTGACTGCCAAGTTAAAAACTGCTCCCCCATCACTTGAAAAATTAGAAGCTAATTAGTAAAGAGAGGTGTTCAGTGTACCAAAGCTTCATATTCAAAAGACCCCATGTGCCAAACTGGAATCGTGGATGTCACCACTGCTAGCTTGCCACTGCTCTTCAAAAACTCCTCAGTTGGGCTGAGTAGCAGTTTGAGAAGCAGCATTTATGCTCTTATGATTCATTTTTATCTGCCAGAATAACCCTCAGCTCATCTGCAATTATATGCCAAAAAAATCAGATATTCAAGGGTATTACAAACTGCCTGCCGTTCAATGCAATGTGTTAATATAAGATACATTTATAGACAATGAGTCTAGCAAACCAGACTAGCTTCATTTAAAATAAACAAACAAGCAGCCTGGTCTAATTACCAGAACTAATCTAAAAGAATCAATATTTCTCCAATCAAGACATATAACAAGAACCTTCATGCTATTTACTCAGCAATGTATAATTGCTTCTTGAATCTGCAGTTTTTGTTCACTTTTAAGTCCATTAAACATGAACTACTTTTTATTAGTTCTATTTAAATTCTTTGTACCTTACTGTAATAAACCAGATTTTGAAATAACTGGAATAATTGAAACTTCACTGCATTAATCAGAAGTATTTTACTGTAAGTAAGTTCATTACTTCCAGGCAACTGGGAGCTTTTTCTATGCCTGATTTGACTGACTGCTCACAAGTCTCTCCTCCCAGGCACTACTACAGGCTCACTCTAAGCTCATGCTTAAGGTCAGCATGTCCTCAAGGTTTGCTTGTATAACTGCTTTTACAGTTATTACTCATCCCACATCTGTACCAACAAGATATATCTTAAGTTAAACTGTTGGGTTTGGGGATTGGATTTTTGTTTAGGTTTGGGTTGGGTTTTGAGTCTTTTTGGGGTTTTGTGGGGTTTTTTTGGTTTATTGGTTTGGGGTTTTTTCCCCCAATTGTATAAAGTAGATAATTTCAGTAGACATTAGGGAACAGTTAACCCAGGGCACACAGGACAGTAAAAAGGGGCATTGTTATATCTTCAGCACAGGAAAAAAGAACTGCACAAGGTGATGCTTCAGCCTTTTGTTCCCGCCTTGCAACACAGATCCAAAGTACCCAGATGACTTTGCACTGAATAAGTTGAAAGCTCACAAAGCCATGGCAAAGTTCACCCAGAAGTGACAAAATGCCCACAGCCAGGTCCTGCAGTGCCACAAGGGCCCAGCAGCCCCATCACCAGCTCACACTGCACTGAGCCTCTTCCTCTCTGTCCTTTTCACACATCCCACAGGAGAGGGGGGGCTTGTTCAGCTTGTAGAGGGTTCCTTTATCAGCCATCATCAATCACAATTTGGTTGTGCAGCCTTTAACTCCTCAGTCTCAGGGTGATTCACTCTTTGTGCATCACTTACCCCACTAAACTTGAACACCACAACCAAGGAGGAAAGGGAGGCTCTCTCCAGAGGGAGACACAGTGCAGAGACTGGACAAAGGAAGCCTTGAATCAAAAGTGGCCTTGCTGCTAAGGCACAGTAATATTGTCCTGAAACACATCCTGTGACCATATTTGTGTTTAAATCTATGCTTTCTGCTGCTTTGCAAAGTACTGCCAAAGGCCCTGAATGTGTGGCCTTCACAACTCACACATGTGAAAACAACTGCTCCCACAGCAACACTGACATTTTCAAAACAATTGTGAAAGGGTAAACGCCACTACAGCTTCTAAGAAAGCACTTTCAGTTTGGATTATTTTTTTTCTTCTCAAAACAAACATCCCCAGGAGATCAAGTTTGGTCCTTGAGTTCCACCAGCAGATACCCCCAGCTGGAAGGGGATCCTGTGCTGGCCCAGAGCAGTGACCAGCCTGGCAGGGCGGAACAATTCCAGCCATAAATGTATCCAGCATTGTTCAGCAAGGCTGCTCTTTCCCTAGGAAAAGGGCACAAAGCTTAATGGGGTGCAGTTTTTGAAGAGGAGAACTGAGTGCTACAGAAAAAAAAAAAACAAAACCCACTGTCATGCTCCCTTTCTCCAAATAAAAGGTGCAAAATAAAAGGTGCAACAACTTTTTAACTATCCGTTAAAAAGAGATAGGAGAGAACATTACTTCTGCAAGTTGTGCAAAACTGACTCTGCCTAGAAACCAGACCACACCAGGCTAACAGCAGGGATCATACCTCTGGGAGCAGGTTTTCAGAGCATCCCTCTGTCAGTGGAGAGGCCTCTGCCTTACAGGCTTTGAAACCTAACCACAGCCTCCACACTGGTAAATTAAATATGAAAACAGGGACTGTAACTGGTCTTCCAAAATACTTCACATTTTGCCTTGCCTGAACTGTAGAAACTCTTGAAACTGTGACTGCTATGACTGCTTTTGTGAGCTGCTTCCAGGCCTAGCCTGATGAATCCAAAGATTATTTTGTTTTCCTCTATGTGATCCCAACTAGGTTTTTAGGAAAATTGACTTTTCCAGCAATTTCTACAAATTATAACATTGACAAATCTTAGAGACAAATCCCCTCAGTAAGACACACAATAAGGACAACAGCAGCAGATGACAGATCACAGAATCACAGGATGGTTTGGGCTGGAAGTGACCTTAAAGATCATCCAGGTCCAACCCCCCTGCCATGGGCAGGGACACCTGCCTCTATCCCAGGTTGGTCAGAGCCCCACCCAAAATGGCCTTAAACACTTCCAGTGATGGGACATTCACAACTTCTCTGGGCAACCTGTGCCAAGGCGTCACCACCTTCACAGGGAAGAATTTCTTCCCAACATCTGATCTAACCCTACTCCCTTTCAATCTGAAGTGATTCCCCCTTGTCCTATCACTCCAGGCCCTTGTAAATAGTCTCTCTCCATCTTTCTTGCAGGCTCTCTTTAGGCACTGGAAGGCCACAATAAGTTCATCTTCTCTTTTCCAGACTGAACAATCCCAATTCTCCCAACCTTTCCTCACAGTGGAGGTGTTCCAGCCCTCTCATCATCTGGGTGGCCTCCACTGGACAATCAAGAAATTGAAGGCTGAAGAAATTATTCAGGGGGTTATTCAACCCATGAAGCTTCCAGCATGGCCATTCACTTCACTCAGAACATTTAATTTCCAGATTATTCCTTGTTGCAGGTTCTAGTGACCTAAGACAAGACACCCAGACACACAAGGGTACAGGTAACAGGGCTGGGTGTGAGAAACTCAGATTTTCTCTTCTCTGAACAGAAGCACAGCTTGAGAATTCAAGATCTGTCACAATTCAAAATTTTGCTCCCTCCTGCCCCAGCATATTTTAGCCTCTCAGTAACTCATCAATGGCCTTTTCAAGCCTTACACACAAAGAAGAAAAGCGAATATTGTAAGTTGAAAAGTATCCTACTAAACGGCAAATGCATAAAAAAGGGGTTTCCTGTGTTTCTGGGGCATTGCTTCTACACCAGTGTCAACAAGCACAGGCAAAAACATTTTACACAACCAGTTTTGAAAGCAGCTGGTCACCATGACACTGGGACAAGGCTACTTTAATAAATCAACCTACTGGGTGTCCCTCCACCCACCAAAGCCACAGGCAGTAAGCCAGGTTCAGCTGCAATAGCTCATTTTGGGGGGGAAGATTTTTGACCCAAGAATATTTTGGGCTTGCAGGAAGCGTCTATTTACCCACCTAATGAGCTGAGATCAATGATTTCAACTTCCTCCACAGCAGGAAAATGGACATCTTAAAGGGATGTAACTTTGCACAGGGTCAATAGATGCCCTGAACACAGATTGTGGCTCATCCAGTACATGCTGCTTTATGAATCACAACTTTGAGAAATCTCTCACAGAAATTAACATTTTTAGGGAGACTACTCATCCTACAATAGACCTTGAAAGGTGATAGAATACCAAAGCAATAATTCAGGTCTTTGCAAAATCACCAAGATTAAATTACTTTCTTACAAAAAAAAAAAAAAAATCTACTAATAGCCCCTGAAGGGGCAGGGTATCAGAGATCATCATTAAAATGTCAACATCTGACAGTAACCACAGGTTTTAAGATCCTGTCCTGAAAAAAAATGCTCTACTGCTGTATCACTGGGGTCTCAGCAGCTTTCCACTTTCCCTGTCACTTTTTGTAGGACAAACTACAAAAAAAAAAAAAAAANAAGAAAAAAAAAAGGCAAAAGTAGGAAGCTTGCTGATACACTTAACATTTTCATACCCAGTTATTGGATAAAATTTAAAGATGTTCACTTACAAGGCAGCCTAAGATGACCTCAGTCACCCCAGTCAGCACTGATGAGATTTCTAGGAACCCCATAAAGGAGGTTGCTCAAGCACTTCAAGCACTGTTCCCCTTCTTCTACATTTAAGGAAGGAGGAGACAGATAAGCACTTCAAGAGTCCCACAGAGGTTTATTTGTGGTTAAATCTCTGCCACAGTGATTACCAGCAGATAACAGCATGCACGAGACAGCAGAAGCAACAAGTTCAAGTGCTGATTTCATTCCTGAACTAAAATTCTCCAACTGGGAGACTTCTGACACCTCTCCCAGCAGTTCATGCACCTCTATGAAAAAAACAGGATTTGCACACCTGTTTTTGGTTTCTTGTTTTGTTTTTTTTTTCCCCCAAAAAGCATATTGCTACAGACAAAGCACAAACACAGAAAAGTGGGGGAGGATTTCTTTCTTACCACCACCACTGGGGACCACTTCTGGCACCTGGCAACACTCAGAGCAACAGGAGAATCCCCATCTCCTCCCTCCACGGAAGTACCACTGCTTATGTCTCAAGAGATTTGCTTTCTCATTTGCCTATAAGCAAAAAAGACATTCTTCAGTGAATGAAGGTAAAATTATTTTGTTTAGAAGCAAAATGCAATGCAAACAAGCAGCTGACAACCCAGGTAATGATTAACTCAAACACTTCTTAGTAAATTTATGAGTCTTTTTCCTTTCTCTGAAGTAAAAACCCCCTACTTGATCCTTCTTCACATATTTATTACTACACTCAGCTCCACAGGTTACAACTACTATTGCTTTCAGAGGGACTAACTGGCACATATCTATCAAATTAAAAGGAAGTGTTCTAAATTTACGACTAATAGTGAAATTGCAGCTTCTATTCAGACAGGAGCAAGGGCTTGCATACACAAGAACTAGCCTACTTTTCCTGGCTTTACTAATCAGCATAACAAAAGGTTATTTTATTTCTCTTACCTCCAAACCCTGACTCGAGAGAAGGTACTGAAAATGAAGCAGAAGCAATTATCTGCTCTCAGAACACACACTTAATCCCTATATTTTATTAAGAGTGTTTTTTATGATCCTGAAGCAATTAAGCTAATCATTATTTAATTTTAGATTACTGAACTGGAGATTTACTTCAGACACAAGCTCACTTTCCACATAATTTAGTCTCAGTAATTAGAGATGTACTTTACCCAGAGGTGGCTTGTTTAAAGCATGTTATCTAATTTCACAAGCCTCACACCATGAAAGTTTCATGCAGAAATCTACAACCCAAGCTTCAAAAATGAGAAAAGCCCCGAAGACACTCAGATTTACCAGACTGCAAACCTGCTTTTCCTTAAAGAAAAAATGAAAAAATATCCTCCAAACACGTGCCCAGCAAGTTAAGATGTCACAACAGCTAACAAAAACCATTTCTATAATCCACCACTGCTTAGCATGTTGTTAGAACAAAGAGTGCTCCTCTCACACGGATCACTTCATTTATAACTTATTTTAACTAGGATGCAAAGTCTGCAGACAAATACAAATGTTTCATTAGGACTCCCAGCAGGTACCCGCCACAGGAAGCAATCAGGGATGAAACATTCAAACTCTTAAAGAATTCTGGGACAGTGTTATCAGAGGAACAGAAATAGGGACCAGGCAGGTAGGTTCATACTGTACATACTGACTCTGGACATGATGCCATTGGAAAATTGCTCAATTCCAACCTCCTTCAGATAAAATTGGGCTGTAGAAACCAACCTGTGCCAGGAAACACCAGTTACCCTGGACACTCCTAGCCACCCAGCTCAGCTTTAGTTCTGCAGAGTTACTGCCAGTCCATCCAGGCTGGGACATTGTCCAAGGCCAGTTTTATGTCAAAACACATTTCCTGGCTTTTGAAACCAAGGGCATCATCTTCCACCAGTGCCACTAAAGAGAAGGAAAACATGACCAGGCAATCATTTGAAAAACTCACACTGCTTTTTGCAACCTTTTGCCTTCTAAATCCTCTGACAAAACCAACATGTGCATCTGCTCAACACTCAATTAAAAGTCAACTGTATTCAAATCTCTAAAAATGCAGAAGATGCACATTAGCTTCAAGACTTCAGTGACAATACTTTCATTAACCAGTCTGACTTGCCACACATAAGAAAGGCTGCAGAACTCAGCAGCAGCACGTGAGCTTTCAGCAAAGACTGACAAAGAAGAATTGGAACATGAAGCTACAAAGAGATCATAACAAGACAAGTTGGTTATTGGGAGTGTGCTCAAAATAAAAACAAGTAAGCCTCAGCTATCTGGATATTCAACAAACATACTTTTCCATGTGGTATCACATTGGAAGTGTAAACTTGGAGACAGAGGAGTTGTGACAGCAGTAAAGATTCTGCCCAGAAGAGATGGTGCCTGACAGCACAGAAAGAAAAATCTGCAGGCTTCTTGGAAGTAACTGACGAAAAGATAAACCCCAACAATCAGTCTTCTGGTTCATTTTTAACTGATTAATGGCTTGCATGCAAAAAAGAGTAATTATGGCAGCTGGTGACAAAGCTGGGAAGAAATCTGAACATGAAGGTGCATTGAGGTGTTAAACTACAGACACCATGGCCATGGAGACTGGAGCCACGGGACTGGGATGCAATTGCTCCTCACAAGACAGTAAAGATAACCACAAGGATGGGAAATAAACCACTTCAGGCAAAAAAGACTGCTGAAACCAGAACAAACAGGTATCACCTGGTCAAGAGTAAGTTCAGGCTTGAACCCTTGAGAACAGCAAAGCTCTGGGAGAAGTTTTTGGTGACAATAAACCTACGTGCTTAAGGAAGCCCTATTATGACACATTACCAGTTTTCTTTAGCTCCAACTATTTTTGTAGCTATTCCATCTAAATATTCATCAAAGGGTCTATGAAAGTATCACCAAAAGCAGGTGGTTCAGTTGTCAGTGCTGGTGGGGGAAGGTGGTACTGTGAATTACAGAGCTGGGGGGAAGCTAGCTTATAGGCTAAAGTATAAAAAAATTAGCATAACATTCCTGCATACATATACAACAAACAAATACTGTTAAGATTTAAAATAACAACATTAGCCATTTTGTTTTCATTAAAATCTGCACACGCAACCGTGGTAATAAAAAGTGTTCATTAAAAAAGCTCAGCAAGTCACGAGCAGTATCTCATCCTGCTTCCCATTATCCCACAACAAAGGGATCCTTAAAACCACCAACACAAGTTGAGCTGCTCCTTGGAACAAATACATTCTCTGGTCTTGAAGCAATTCTTGCAAACTCCCTCCATGGGCTATCAAAGGGATCTTTGCCTTTTTCACTTCTTGTGTACAGCAGCTGTCATGCAGACATTTTACTAAAACTGATAAAACTGAGGTCAAAGTTCCCAGGATGAAAGAGTGCAACTGGTAAGAGAATAGTTTCTGGTTCAGGACTGAAGCACAGCAGCATTATGCAAGAGAACAGGATCTGAAAGCCAGCTTTGATCTGACAGTTTATTGTACTGGTGCCTGCTAAAGGGTACCTGAGCCCCAAAGAATGAGAGAGAAGCTCTTCCCATTTGAGATCCCCATCTTTCTAACTTGGAAAAGAAATGTATTCAGATATACACATATAAAAATACATAAAACACCATGTACTGGACACTGCAACCTGTATTAAATTGCTTTTCTGATGTCTTCTAAAATGGAACAAACAGATGTAGGCAGTACATTGAGAATGAGAGTCACATTTGAGCATAGACACACAAGTATTTTTCCATTTCAAAACAGTCCTGCAATTAAATATAAATGTGCATGCACTTAAACACACAGTTTCTTTCTTGCACAGTCCCTTGTACTGAATTCAATATAACCTTCAAACCCATGTTTCCATTAGCTACTTTGTCATACCACAGCTTTGAATATGTTCTCAGTGCTCCAACAGTCAAAGCACACAAGACTCAAAAGCAGCCACTCACAACTCTATCCTCAGCATCATCTCACAAGGAGAACATTTCATTCCTTTTTGTTTCCTCCACCCCTTCTTTCCTTTTTTCTTAAATAATTTATTAAAATTACTGAAAGTATTTTCTGGTCAGCTTTCTTCCCCACTACTGGAAGCATCAATATCTTTGAATCTCTGGTTCCCCTGGTTCCACAGCTTGGTTCCCTCTCTAAAGGCCATCTTCTATATAATAACCTGATATTGATGGACTAATGTCAGGGGGAAAAGGGAGGGAAATGATAATCTATTTTTAATCACAAGTTGAATTTCTCCCTAGATAGCAAAGCTGATTTCATGGCATGAACCTCTCTCAGTGTCTTATGGAATCATCCATCACTGACAGAACAACTTCAAGAAATCCCTTCCTGCTACCATCCTACAACTGTGACCACCACCTCTCAGAAAGAGAGCCTCTAAAAACAAAACACTATCCTAAAGACAACTGGAAATTATTGACTCGAAGGCACTTTTAGAAAAAGAAGTCTTCACTCACAGCAGGAAAACCAGAGAGGATGTCAGTAAGTTATGATGGGTAAGCAAACAATCAGAAGTGGTTTTCCCCCATCAGAGGAAAACCAGAGGATGTCAATAAGTTATGATGGGTGTACAACAATCAATCAGAAGTGGTTTTCCCCCTCAGAATCCATAACTGACCTGTGAACCTTCTTGCCACGGCTGTCAGAGGTGGTGTAAGGAGAGTGAAAAGAGCACTAGAATCCTGAATGACACAGAAATGACAGAGCAAATACCAGTCACTCTGTTGACTGTAAGTCCTTTAGTAGGGAAATCCATTATAAGCCAGACTACTGACCTAGATGGACCAATGACAGACAAATTCTCTCCTTTCCAAGGTGGAAATTAGACTTCTTCAGCAAACAAAGCTATTCATTTTCCATTGCAACTTGCAACCAAACCCTTCAGTTTTGAGCTTCTAAGACAAGATAAGCAAGAATGAAAGGGGTGAATGTATCTGTGGCCTCATAATTCCACAAAGTTCTGTGTTCACTCATCAGGAGAACTTGAGCACCAGCAGCCCATCAGTTTCATCTAACTCTGTCCCTAACCATGTGGAGCCAGGGTTCTGATGGATAAACATCCTGCAGCAGGTTCAGCCGTGGCAGATTAAAACATTGCTGCCCCCTCTTGTCCATCCCAGCCTTCTGCCAGGGATCACTGCTCCATAGCACCCACCTCAGCTGCTCCAATCCACAGCACTCAGTGCCACTTTAACCCCCTGATGAAGGTGGGTTCTTACAATGACTCTTATTTATTTTTTATAGGCAAACTCTAATTTTTTTGCACCATAATTTCCCAGCTGTGAGCTGCTGGGGCTGAAGCAGCTGCCCATGGTCCTTTCTGCAGTGGTTGGCAACACCTGGAGGAGGGGGTGATGTCTGAGGTCATTGCAGCAGGTTTGATACAACTCTGGTCAAGAGTTCAAGACCTTGAATTATTCTTGGTGAAACAGGCTGTAATTCTCCTGTTGCTAGAGCCCAGAATCAGGGTAAGTCCTGGGCAAGTTAACTCAGTATATCACTACAGTGCTGGAAAATTTTCACCTCACTCAGAGTTTCAAACGGGACAGAATTTCAAATACAGGACAGGAAACCATGGCCATGTGGAAATGAAAGTGGGAAACACACAGCTGCCCTGAGCAACCAGGGCAACATCTTTGAACCAACTGAAGTGTGCTCTGTCCTGGGAAATCTGATCCCAGTTACAGCCCAGACAGGTTTACCCCCAAGAGTAAATTCTTACAGCCTTGCAATTTCTTACAGCCTGGTTACCTGTGAGGTTTTCCCATGACTTATCCCTGATTAAAGGCATACATGAAAACCAGCACAAGAGAGTAAGTGTAAGAGGGGAATTTGAGCAGGCTTATCCAAGGTTTCTGCATTTCCTTGTGTTTGAGAATGCTTGGGGATTTAGACAGGTTTATTAATGAAATTTAAATTGTGAACAAATCTTGAATGTTGATGCAAGCTCATCCATACTTTATAAAAGTGTTGCCTAAATGGACTTCTGGGAAGAAGTAGGCTCTGGAAAAGGACCTCAATTATTTTTTTAAACAACCATTAATTGTACACTTTTTTTTTTTTCTCATTGCAATATATAATGAAAGTCTCATGTTCAAAGTAATTTTAAGAACTGCTTTTTTCTTTTAAACACTGCAATACTCTTTTTCTCAGAATAAGCCCATTATAGAAAATACTTACGGCAATAGCAGAACACAGCTATGTAAAGCACAGTCTTCCACAGAAACAAGGACAGGTGCTGTAATCAGCACTGAAATACTACAGAGAGGGACCTGAGTGGAGTGAGTGTGGGACATGTACACAGGAATGATCTGCAGAGTAAAGGATAAGCTTAACTTACCAATTTCTCCTCCTCTTTCACTTTTTCTTAAACAACAAACAAACAAAAAAAATCAGTTGCAAACATCCTTCCTCTGGCTTCCATCCTTCCTCATCACTTCCTCTGGCTGACCTTTCTAACAGCAAAGGTCCTTTCCCTAAAGTGGTCCTTTGCCACCTTCATTTTGTGCCCTGCCTCAAACCCTGGGGGCTGAACTGCCCCCAGGTGCTGCATCAGCTTTTCTCCTATTGCTGGGACATTTTCTTTGGTGTGCAATAGATTTATAGGTAGCTTTTAGAGCTGTAGGTCTTTAAGTGGACTTCAGTCAGGAAAAGAAAAAAAAGTCCTAAACACAATTCTCCATAATTAGCCAGTAACAAGAAGCAATTGATCATTAACTTTCATGCTCTGATCTTCCACAAGCA
The DNA here is from genome assembly GCA_013399915.1 of Illadopsis cleaveri. NCBI lineage: Eukaryota > Metazoa > Chordata > Aves > Passeriformes > Timaliidae > Illadopsis > Illadopsis cleaveri. The sequence goes on along the minus strand of VXBB01016373.1, from coordinate 58,537 downwards.
GGCTTTCCAGTTACTCCAAATTAATCATTTCCTTAGGAACTCCCAGGCAAAGGTAACAGGAAGGAGCTATCTCATGGGATTTGAGAACTGCAGCGAGTTCTTGGCAGAAATACCTTTCCTTTGCCAGCTTTGAATCCGCAAGGTTCCAAAATGAAAATCTGTAGGTGAAGTGTCAGTGACATCAGGATTAAAACTCTCAGCCTCCTGTATGTCCCAGACTCACATCACCTTGAGCTCACCCACACCCCTTCCCAGTCTCTTTAATCCCCCCTTCAGCAAGAGACTGTCACCAGGGTCACAAGTCAAGCAGGCTTGGCTAAAAATATCCCC
>VXBB01016373.1:25525-57221 GCA_013399915.1 Illadopsis cleaveri | reverse complement strand
TATAAAAGTGTTGCCTAAATGGACTTCTGGGAAGAAGTAGGCTCTGGAAAAGGACCTCAATTATTTTTTTAAACAACCATTAATTGTACACTTTTTTTTTTTTCTCATTGCAATATATAATGAAAGTCTCATGTTCAAAGTAATTTTAAGAACTGCTTTTTTCTTTTAAACACTGCAATACTCTTTTTCTCAGAATAAGCCCATTATAGAAAATACTTACGGCAATAGCAGAACACAGCTATGTAAAGCACAGTCTTCCACAGAAACAAGGACAGGTGTTGTAATCAGCACTGAAATACTACAGAGAGGGACCTGAGTGGAGTGAGTGTGGGACATGTACACAGGAATGATCTGCAGAGTAAAGGATAAGCTTAACTTACCAATTTCTCCTCCTCTTTCACTTTTTCTTAAACAACAAACAAACAAAAAAAATCAGTTGCAAACATCCTTCCTCTGGCTTCCATCCTTCCTCATCACTTCCTCTGGCTGACCTTTCTAACAGCAAAGGTCCTTTCCCTAAAGTGGTCCTTTGCCACCTTCATTTTGTGCCCTGCCTCAAACCCTGGGGGCTGAACTGCCCCCAGGTGCTGCATCAGCTTTTCTCCTATTGCTGGGACATTTTCTTTGGTGTGCAATAGATTTATAGGTAGCTTTTAGAGCTGTAGGTCTTTAAGTGGACTTCAGTCAGGAAAAGAAAAAAAAGTCCTAAACACAATTCTCCATAATTAGCCAGTAACAAGAAGCAATTGATCATTAACTTTCATGCTCTGATCTTCCACAAGCAGGCTTTCCAGTTACTCCAAATTAATCATTTCCTTAGGAACTCCCAGGCAAAGGTAACAGGAAGGAGCTATCTCATGGGATTTGAGAACTGCAGCGAGTTCTTGGCAGAAATACCTTTCCTTTACCAGCTTTGAATCCGCAAGGTTCCAAAATGAAAATCTGTAGGTGAAGTGTCAGTGACATCAGGATTAAAACTCTCAGCCTCCTGTATGTCCCAGACTCACATCACCTTGAGCTCACCCACACCCCTTCCCAGTCTCTTTAAGCCCCCCTTCAGCAAGAGACTGTCACCAGGGTCACAAGTCAAGCAGGCTTGGCTAAAAATATCCCCTGACACCATCCCTGGTCTGCCTCTCTGTCATCCACCTCACCCTGGACATCATCCAGGAGACACTCAGCTCCCAGCACTGGGCACAAACCTGTTTGTAGCTCAGGGATCCTCCTCTTCAGGAGTTTACCCCCCTGGTTAGATTAAACTAACTACCAATATTTCTGTTTATTCACTATTTGTAGTTCAAATTCGAGTGAAATTAAAAGGCTCTAAAATGGCAATCTAGTTAAGAACTTTAATGAAGAGTACTTTAAAAATAAAATCTCTTGTAAAGCACTTAAACTAATGAAGGTTGCTCCCTGTCCAAAATCCTTAGCATTCTGCACTAAGAAGGCAAAAGTCTTTAAAAGAAACCTTTTAAATTCTGAACTGCTGCAGGTAAGATCTGAAGAGGCAACAGTAAAACAAGCTGCATTTGCTATCATGTCTCATTCCAGGACAAAACAAGGAAAAAACAGTTTAATACATCCCTATCCTGAGAAAAATAATATTATTTTTGTTAGGGGTGAAGCCATTTCACAGTGAATGAGATGACAATTTTGAATGCATCACCTCTTCAACTCTCAGAAAAATTATACATCTGCATACTCATACTACAGATAGTCATATTCATACCAGGGAACAGCGTCAAACAATAAAAGAATAATAAAAACTAAAAAGACAATCTTCAATAGAGCTAACAGGGGAGGCAGGGTAGGCTTAGCTCATCTTCTGTTGGAGGACCTGTACACTGGAGTCTTGAACCATCTTTTTTCCCCTTGTTTACACAAGGAAAGTTTTTTAATACCATCTTAATAGCATTTTTAATTAACCAGAAATACGCATAAATAATAGATTTCCAGAAGCCTGATGCAGCTTGCAATCTAAAATAACAATGTAATTAATTCCTATCAGGAAGCATTATCTTTACACTGTCTTACCTTGGTCAAACACAGTAAGAGACTAAATTTGGTTAGAATCAGAGTGAGGGGGTAAAAAGAAACCAAGTCAAACAGAAAAGCATGCAGCTGAGGAGACAGAAATACTTGTGTATCAAAGGGTGACACAGCTTGGGTGTTTTATTAATCCTGCAGAGCCCAGGGAGCAGCCCTGCCAAGGGTCTGTCCACGTTCCTCCCCATGACAGGGCAGAGAAAACCTCACCAGACCACTCTCCCCGGCCAGCCAGGGCTGGCACAGCTCACCCCAGCCCAGCATGACTGAAGCAGGTGCCAGCTATTTTTATGCCTAAACTGCAGTTTACATCTGACCTGTTCTCAAGTTCAAAGGGAGAAGCAGCCACAGGAACCCCTGTGGGAAGGCAGAGGGATGTGCTCCCTGCTCATCCGTGCAGGGAGGGTGGCTGTGGATGAGCAGGTCGTGGCCCTGGAGTGCTCTGCAGGAATGGTCTGCTCCAAGCATCATAAACCAGCATCTGTCTGATGCTGCACAGCCTGTGAGGTGCCCAAAAGGGCTGAGCCCTCATGGCTCATGCACCACAGCACCCACCCCTGACAGCACCAGGGGTGGGGATGAGCCTGGGCTGATCTCAGTGTTTCTGGATACTGAAATATCTGCACAGTAAATAAAGGAGCGTGGCACTGAATTCATACATTTCGGAGGACACTGAGGTAATAATCTAATCTTAAACTGATTTAGAAGTGTTAACTGATTCCCCAGTTCACTCTCACACCACAGATCTCAATGGACTATTTGGAACAGGATCAAGTGGCCAAGGATATGCAAGGAATCGTGTCCACAGCAGCTCATCTGCAAATTGAGAATTACGTGAAAATCCACTTCAAGTAAGTCATTCTCCTGCTACAAAAATCTCAGCCTCTAGGATTAGAGATCTTTTGGAAGATTACTCATTCCCTCATCTCACAGTTAAAAGGATGCCAGAATTACTATATCCCAGACTGCAACTGAAGCCATTCAGTGAAAGCAGCTTTCCTGTCAAGGGACGATCATTTCAGTGAGATCCATTACATATCTCAGGGTTTGATTGAAGTATTTAGTATCCTTTTTTTTTTCCCCCCCATAAACACAAGAGCTGTGAAGTCTTCTAATCTTTGAGATCACAAATGCTCAGCTTCTACAGCTGCAGTAATTAAACCAACTTCTCATTCCATTACCCACATCAAGTCTCTTCCTCGGCATCTGCTCTATTCCCACACTGCACTCTTCAATCAAACCAAGATAAGCTATTTTCTAGGATCAGCTGACTTGTCTGTCCCTCAAGATATCACCAGAGCCAAATTCTGAGCAGATATGATGCATCTTGCTAAGAATCCAAAAGGTCTCTTTTAAAGGAAAAAAAAAAAAGAGTAGACGTCAATGCAAGTGATTATTTTTAGTATCTGAGTTGTTCTATATTTATTCCTTTATGTCTTTCAAAAAAAGCACAATCTCTGATGAAGCATTACCATAAAATACACTCTACTGGGAAGTCTTGCTTTATGACTCCTGGCTTCTGAGCACTGCAACAAGTGCATCACACCACCCATTCAACCACACAGGTTTATGGGTGCACCGAGAACAATGCTTCCTCTGTTCCAAAGAAGTGCTTAAAACAACCCAAACCCAAAACCCAACCCATCCACACAGAAAGCAAACTCCTCAGTATAATCTGTCATTCTGATTAGATGCCACTCTCTGGACACAAACCTAAAAACTGCCACTTTTAAAGGTCTAAGCCCCCAAAAAACCCTCAATACACCTTGTGAGTTACCTATTAAAAACAACACAAACCAGAATCCCAAACTCCAGGATACACCATACTGCAACAAACCCTTAAATTAGCAGGAACAGCAGCAGCTCAGCTCATACAAATACTCAGACTATAAAAGACTATTTAATCTCTTCCTTATTCTCTTCCCTTATAGCTTTTACCTTCTTGCCCTGAAGACTCCTGGCCCTCTACCTCCAATATATTTACTTTGTGCCTCTGTGATCTTACGCAAATTAGCTGAAGATTTATATTCAAGGACAAAATACAGTTAATCAAAGATGTGATGTGGCTTATTTGTGTGGGAAGAGATATGTTAAATGAACAGGAAAAGCAGAACTGTGTCAAGGAAGCTTCTGCTAGCTGCAGTAAACTTTCATTAAAAAAAGAAAATAGTTTAAGACAGGGTCTTACACTAACAAAATTGGGAGGGAAATTTGCATTTTGAAGCTAACAGTATTTTAATTTGCTGCTTTAGAAAAACAGCTGTTACCTAGCCACAGTTATTTTAGATTTTTGCTTTATGCTAGATCTCTCCACGTACCCATTGAAACAGCAGGAGTTGGGATGGGGTGGGGAAAGACAACACATACCTCTGTGTATTAACTTGAAACCTCTCTCTCCTCTGACCTTGAAGAGCTCTGTCTTCCTTCCAGGTATTCCCTACCTACAAGACAGACATGTCCCATCACTCAGCTGTGCCCTCCAAGTATTTTACCAGCTGGAATTACCTCCACATGGACAGCTCTCTGATCCCAGGGTGAACAACAGATGGTTGAGGGACTCCAGAGTATGAAACCACGCTCAGCACACACACTGGTGTCAGATGAAGAGGTTTGGTCAGTGGCAGGTTATTATTACCTCCCTGCAGTGCAAATCACCCAAGTCAGAGATTTTCCACAAGGTGAAAGTATGGATCTTCAAAAAATAATACACTTCGGAAGTTAAAAACATACATGCCCTAATTACCTCAATCTCAGACTGACCTTTGTATATTTGCCTACAAAGACCTTGCCCTACATGACTGTTGCACTATGGAAGCCAGAATTACTCCAGGTTAATTGTAAAACAACCTGTTCTGAAAGCTTTTAACTGAGCAAACCCACCTAACTCTCCTATCCTGTTGTGAAATATTTTTCCTTACTGATTAAGATGTTTTCCATGCAGCTGTGATTTCATTTTAGTCTTCTGCAGAAAACTGAAGAAAATATCTAGTTTGAATTCAAGGACCCTCTTCTCATAGCAACATAAAATTCACCAAAAAAGGCAATTCTCTCACTGTTGCTGCTCTTCTACTAACAAAAAAATAATTTCTTTATCACTGTAAAGTACCCCAAATTAAGACAGCAGAAGCATGCAAAACCTTATTGAGAAATCAGATGCTTTTTATCCTCTCTGATTATTAAAAACAAACAGCAAAACACATACACTAAGCAAAATGAAGTTAGTTTTGCTTAAGAAAAGTTCATCTGTGGCAGGAGCACATCTGATTTTTTCTTATTTCCTAGATTAAAAGCTACTTAGTTCACATGAAAATTCTGAGGCCGTTTGTCTATCTTTTGTGAATTGGATAATCCCTTTTTCAAAATGGATTAAATTCCAGAATAAGCATGTCAAGAGCGGTTTGTTCAGAAACTTGCGCTGTGAATGAAATGGGGTTTGCCTCTTGCCAATCTTCACTTTTCCTCTATTACTTAATGCCCAAACTTAGCTGCTTTATGGATTTTGTTAGCATTTGGGTGTCAATCTGACCACATACAACCTGTGCACTGAAAGGCCAACGCATAGCCAGGTACAACCCACTTGCAATTACAGCTGATCACACATCCTTCTGAGCTCCCTGATGTGCTCCTCTGAGCAGACATCCTGCAGACCCCAGCTGGTTCCTCAGCACAGCCCACAAAGCTCCCAAGGACACAAACAGCCCAGGGGGTCACTCCCTGGACCAGCCAGGCTGTAATCAAGACCACAACAGGGACAAAAATAGCTTCATTCAGAGGAATTAAGACTGCAACACGACCTCTGGCACCTGCCCCTGCTGTGAGGTGGAAAAAGCGACAAGGGAAGTCCAGCAAGAACACATCCAAGTCCCAGCATAGGCAGCATCAAAGGTAGTGGCTAAACAGAGGGCTAAGTAGCTCCCTTTGCACTTTTATAAGTAATGCACTCTAATATTTGATATTAACCACCATTTCTGCAGCTCTCAATCCTTTGCCTTCCAGCCTCTTGCGCCACTGTTCTTTCCTCAATATTTGCCCTGCCTTCTGTCATCTTCCTCATCACTGCTGAACACCAAGACTATTTTCAGCTTTATTTGGTATAATTCTGCTTTAAAATGTCTTTTCCTAAGACAAAGATCAGTCCCCTTTATGAGCGGAGAAGCATGGTGTCTTGGTTTAAGCCTGGCTGAAATCCCCCATAGGCACACTTGGGGTATGGGACACCTGGGTGGTTTGTTATACTCACTGGTTATCCTTATCCTAAAAACTCTAGACACCACTGCCTTCCCTCAGCAACTTCTTCCCTTGAGATGGCAACAGATAACAGAGGTTTTGCTAAATTTGTCTTCCCTCCCCTAGCCCAGCAAAGCAGAGATGCCACTCCAAGTGCAATGCCTCAGTGCCCTGGAGCCCAGTTCCCTTGAGGTGTCCTCAGGGAGGTGACAGGAGTCCTGAGGCACAAACCTGGAAATGAGGAAGATCCAAAGGGTTGGAGGCCCAGCAAAAATGCTGTATAGGATAATCAAAAGGGACAAAAGGTTGGTAGATTTGAGTGCACACACAGGCATGAAAACATGGGGAGGGCAGGTGAAGCAGATTCAGGATCCATCTCTTGTTTTTTATTCATCAGTGCTCACACACTAATAATTATAAGTCATGGCACAAAGTTTTGCTCCCCTGTTCCACCGTGTCTGTTCCAAGCCACTGATCACAGCGGTTTTCCTCTGTGACAAGTGTCTTAGATGAGACCCATGCTGGGTACTCCAACTTCTTGAAGCAGATGTGAGAGGCTGAAATTACACCCTCAGTGTCCACAGCAGCCACCTGGGACTCACAGCCACCTGCAGATATTTGCATCTAGCCTTTTTTGCAGGCAGAACCAGGCAGCACGTGCCACCTCTGTCAGGCAAGATAAGAGCTCCTGGTCTGGAAATACCTTTCCATGGCCTGCAGTCAGCAGGACTAGCCAAGAACTGCCCCCACTGTTTATTTAACAGTGGTCAAGGCACCAGGCTGCAATCAATACTGCTCACACTGCCTGGGGACCCACAGAGGGAAAAGGCCCAGGTTACCTTGTTGGGAACTCCCATTACATGGAGGTAAAATGTCTGGAAGACATCCCTGGAAACCCTGACCATAACTACACCCAGACCAGACTTGCTCACCCCACATCAGGTTACAGCTTGTCGGGACTGAGGTTCACCAGACTTTACAGGTGACAGTCGCCCTTTTGAGCAAGGCCTGAGCTGCTAAAATTCCATTCAAGGACAGCAGAGATGCTGCACCACAGGGTGGAAGAAGGCTTTGACCATGCCTCTTCTCACAGCAAAATTCTGTGCCTGCTCCTTATCATTTCACCTATGGAGAGGAATGGCATCCAGCTGGATCAAGCTTCTTCACTGGGCCAGAGAAAAAGCAGCTGCAAAACTTGAGAGAAAGCTCCTTTTCTGTCTTCCCCAAACAACAGGATGTGCAGAAAGGTGAGACCTTTCAAAAGGTCTTTCAAAAGACCTTCTGGTCTTTTGGGTGTGCTTCTGGAGAGCTGATGATGAAAAACCTCCACCTCCTGACAGCACCCTGATCTCAAATCAAGCAGGGATTCAGGCAGCAGGTTCCACAGGTCACTCAAATCAGCAGGAAGAGAAATAAACTTTGTTCCTGCAAGAGGCTTTACACTGACACCACTGTCAGGGAAATGACACTCTAGCATCATCCCAGTGAAACAGGGAAGAGGATGATTTGACACTTCCTGGACAACAGTCCAAGGAGCAGAGATCCAGGGGACAGGTTTCCTCCAGAAAGCTCTGCAGCACATGCACAGGAAGGACAGTCAGTCGAGGGAGTAGGATACCTCAAATGTAAAGAACATGAAGAGGACAAAGCAACTGAAGTAAAATCTGCTCTCCAAATCTGCTCCTACTGCACTGCACCTGGGGTTAAAGCAGATACAGCCACTCAGCTCCCCTGGCAAAGGGATCCTCTCCTGTGTGGAGAAGAATCCACAGATAACAGCTCCAAAATCTCAGCCAAAGCCCAGCATTGGCACTGAGGGGAAGAGAGGACTTCTGCTAAAAAGCATTATGAAAATTATGTGCCACACTGCAGTACACTTCTGTTGCTTGGGGGTTTGTTTGTCTTTATAAAACTTTTGCTTCAGCTATCTGATGGACAAGTGAATTTCCAATCTTCCTTACCACATGTACCTTTCCCACTGTGGTTATAATCCCCACAGCTACTAGAAAAAACAGGGATTAGCATGTCTATTTGAACTACTGATAAAGACAGAAAAGCACACCACAGAGTCCTTTGATTTCCAGTTTGTGCAATATCCTGAGTCTGAACATTTCACATGGGTGTATTCTCCACCCTTCCTCCTCCAAACACGACATTCAAACACCCAGAGGTTATCAAACACAGAGCTAGCATTAACCAGCCTCTCAGGATATGAATCCCATGGGCTCAGGGCAAATTGCTGTACAAGCCTGTTTCTTCTTCAGTGGACTCTGTGCTGATTCACAAGCCACACGCAGAGCTCAAGGCAAGGGCAGGATTGGCACGCACCCTGCCAGCAATGCTACTTGGAGTTCTACTCTGAAGCTTGACCAGTGCTGCTACAAGAAAGGCCAGAAGGCCAAATTTGGTGAAAAACAAGTCAGGGGGAAACCTAATAGGGTCTAAGCAGGGTGGATGACAAAGGGCTTACAATCATTTTTTTTTTTTACAGAATTGTCTTCTTGTGTCCCAGAGCACTGCAGCAAGTAACACCACCAAGTGCTTCATTGAACAACTGCTTTCCAAACATTTCCCTTCTACAGCTTGCCAGGAACCACCACCAACTCCCACATAAGGGCTCTGCTTCAGACAGGCACTGAAGATGTCTCCTACCCTGACCCTCCCTGTCCTCACTGTTCTGGATGAGTACCCAGAACCTACAGAAAGGAGATATCAAAGGAGAGAGGGAAGGTTTCCTTACATCCAGGCTCACCCTGACACAAGCCATGTGAGGAGCAATATTTTAACTCAAGTATATGTGGGAAATCCTAAATCTTTATGAATATATTAGAGACTGAAATAATTTTTCAGTAATTTCTTGTTCTGTTTCTTTGCTTTCTCTGCTCCTGCTCTATATGTAACACATGCTGGCCTATTCTCCAGCCATAAGCACTGAGCCACTGAAATCTGAGAGAAAGCAGATCTCTCATGCACTCACATTATCACCACCTAGATGTAAATCCTCAGTGTTGGCTCCCCAATAGAGAAGAAGCAGCTGCAGAACAAAAGGAATATATCTCTTTGTCAGGCAGTTCACTTCTCTTACAGGGGTTGGACAAGGGGGAACAGCTAAACTGGGGGAACAAGGATGAAAGGAATAAAAAAAGTCCACGTAGGGAACAGATTAAGCAGATCTGGCAGCTGCCTGCAAAAAGGGGACAGAAACAGTTCTGCTTCCAAATGGGATTACAGGACCCTCAGAAACACGCAGGATAAATCCTTAGCAGAGCTGTGCATTCATACCTAGTGCCATCCATTCCTGTTCATGTCTGGACAATACTCTGAAGCCTGGGGAAAGGACTAATTTGAGCACAGCTCTTCACTGGGCTGATGAATCAGCTCTCCAGTGTGCATTCTCCTTAGGGAGAAAAGGGAGAATTGGCAGAGGACAGCACTGCAGAAGACAGCAATACAAGGAAACAGCTGCTGAATTGGATGCAGAAGCAGCCCATCATGTGGGGAACATTTTGGTGCAGTGTTCTTGGCCAAAATCCTCATCCCCAGCATGAAAGGAGCAAGCACATTCCCTTAGGAAATTCACAAGCATTCCAACTCCAAAATGCTGGCACAGCAAAACCCAAGGCTCTGGGTACTGCACATGCAAGTAATAGCAAGACAGAAAATGTTCTGTAACAAGTGGCAATTACCAAGGGAAACACATATCCATGATGTTATCCTTGAGAGGACTGCACTTGTGTGCACCCAAAAGTGATGAGCTTGTCACAGGCCCACATCTGTATTTCATGAAACCTGTACAAACACAGAGCTAGTATTTGTACAATTCTCAGGATAGTTTTTACAGCACCTTGAGGTCCACTGGCCTTAAAGTTTGTGTACTGTTAACTTCACTCACTAACCTTTCATAAGATTAAATGAAAATGAATTTCAAGTCTTTTCTATAAAATTATTTTATAAAACCCTTAAAAATCCTCAAAATAAAACAAGAGTACAAAGCACCAGGTAGGGCCTCTATACCCTATACATGCTCACTTTCATAGGCAAAAATAGCTCCAGGAGAGGCTCCTGCAGGTAAGGGATGCAGAATCTGCAGTTCCATTTCCTCCTCTCCATGCAAAGGCAAGAACCATCCCTGGAAGTGTTCAGGGCCAGGTTGGATGGGGGCCTGAGCAACCTGATCTAGTGGAAGTTGTCCTTGCCCATGGCAGGGGTGTTGGAATTAGATCATCTTCAAGGTCCTCTTTCAACCCATCCCTTTCCATGATGCTATGGATGATTCTAAGAAGAATGAAGAGTGTAACAAAAAATTACAACTGCAAATGTACATGTGCTCCAAGAGCTCTTCACACAATTCAATCTGTTCCACCAAGCAATTTTTATACTTTGAGGAACATAAGTGGGTTTATATTCCTATGCCAGACTGACTGGTCCTCTCCTTTTTTTTTTTGGAAGCAAAAAACCCTTCTCTCAATTCTGTGAGCACAGAGATAAGGATCTAACTTCGGAGAACTGCAAGTAACCCGACCTTTTAATTTTTCCTAATGCTTCACATGTGTCCCCTGAGTAGCAGACTAACGTTTTCCTTATTTGTTCTTTTCCTGCACAGAAGAAAAGAGCTTTCAGTCTGTGTGAAAGACGATGCCTTGGGCACTCCCCATGGGCCTCTTATTGTTCACTGTAACTTATTTCTCCTGCTGGCAACTGGAGACTCATTCACCAGATTTCTCTGGTGACAGGTATAATAAGAGACAAGCAGATAACTTCTATTGCATCTCTGGACACCTGCTCTGAAAGGGTTTTCTGTTCCTGCACGCTGTTATTTGAACACATATTTGACCTTTCCAAGAAAAGCGCCAGTTTTCCACAGAAAAGACTTGGTCTGACTGTCAAACTGAAGGGTGGTAAGAAAACACTTGTTCTCCTCATGAACTGAAAAACCAACAGCCTCAAGGACTTATTTCCAGTCCTGCAAAACACAAGGCTTAAAGCAAATAGGGTGTTACTGTTGTAATACAAATAAAGCTATGACACTCTGCCTATCTATCAGGATTGTGAAAATACAGAGTCCTGTGAAGGAATCCTGTTGTTTCTCTCACGAGTTTTTTTCCATGTGACCAAAAGGTCTACTTTCCCCCACAAAAACTTTGTGTTTTGCAGGACAGGAACCTGGAAAAGCAAAGCAGCAGATTTTTTTTTTTTTTAATTCTAAATGCTTAGCCACTGAAAACTAAGGGAAGTCTCTACATACACAGCAAATTCCTGGGACCAGTGGGACTCAGGACTTGAGATGATTGCTTCCTCCAAAGTCAGCCTGAACAGCAGAACCATACTAACACTCTTCTAGTATTCACTCAACGGCTTTCAAACCAGTCAGTAACTCTACCCAAAAGGCATAAAAATTAGGTCCTGAAGAAATGGTGAAGAGGAAAACATGAACAGCAGATTTTTGGACAATTCTTGAGCAAAGGGAAGAAGAGCAGATAAAGAAAACTCCATCGGAGAGGCAGGAAAAGCAATGGAAGTGAACAAAGATGCTGGATGAAACTAAAAAACAAAGAGGTCACAACCCACATATTTCAGCAAAGACCAGCATCCCCTGGAACAACTTCCCAAGGGCCAGGACAGTCTTTGTAACTAACAACTTTTTAAATCAAGTTTGGAAGTTTTCCTTGGAGGGAAATTACAGTTTGCACCCAGATTTATGAGACATGGGTTAATCCCTGGGATAATTCCTGCACCCTCTAATTTTGACTTGAGAAGCCGAGGAGTGGCTCTGCAAAGGGATCAGGGAATGAAAAAGGGGAAGGAAAAGAAAGTAAGAGAAAGTACAGAAAAAGATACAGAGGGAAACAAAGAAACCATACTGACAATGAAGAAGAATGAGTAAAAGCAACGTAAAAAGTTAAAGTATGTATGCAGTAAGTGGATTTCTTTTAGTAGAAGTTGCGTGAGAGAATATAAACGCAATAAGAGAAAACAGTTCTGTGCAGGAAACAATTCTGGGGCGGGAGTAGGGCAAACAGGGGCCATGAGGGAAAAGATAACTTTATTTGCTTTTTCTCTCAGATCACTGAGTATTTCAAGCATGACTTTTCCAAGCACAAAATTTCCTGTGCCAGAGACAGGGAGCTTGGGTCCAGGTGGCCGTGCAACACACTGACCAGTCAGTACACAATGCCACATGACAATGAGCCAGAAAAATACTACACATTCACCCCCATTCACCCTGACTCTTCCAGGTGACAAACCCGTAGTGATCCCCTGTTCCAAGCAAAATGTGGGAGCAGATGCTCTTTTAAACCCACTTTATTCCTTTCCATGCTGCCCTGATCAATACAGCTGTTGTTCATTTACTTGTTTTGAGCTCCATGACAAGGGAGAGCAGGGAAACTTTACCTGGACACCAGCTCAGGATGGGGATCAGATGTGTGCAGGTGTTGTGATCTATGCAGAAGGAAAGGGGACACCAGGAACAGGGACACAAAAGCAAGGAACTGCCCAGCCAGGATCTTTCTGCTGGCTTCTTTAAGCAACAGCTACAGGATCAAGTAACAGCAGCCAAATTAAAAGGGCTTGCCACATAATGGTGTAAGTTCAGGTCTTTATAGTCAAGAGTAGCTCAGGTGGAAAACTGTATAGGACAGATCAAAACATCCTGACTGATTCATTAGGCACAGAGGCTTTAAAGCAGACTGGGTTGTCTCGTTTACAGCTCTGTCAATAAAAGCAATCAGCCTCTCTGAACATGGCAAGTAAAGTTTCTTTAGGGCAGTACAGGAGGCTTCTCTCACCTCTGCGAGGCACGGGATGGCAACTTCCAAGGGGTGCTGGACAGAGGGATCAATTCCCTCACCAGATCCAAGTTTACTTCTATCTTTGCTCTAAAAATCACATCCAGCAAAACACACAAACAGAAACTTCCAAGTGGATAAACACTGCATAAAAGCTTACTGCAGCTGAGCTCTATCTAAGGCAGAAAAAGCACACAGAAAGCCATAGACAAAAACTAACATAGGGAAAATAACTCTGCTGAAAGTCTTAGGGAAGTAAAAACAGGCAGCTTTACTACATCCTCTTTTGCTTCCACCTGTATGTTTCATCCACACAGCTTCTACCTGAAACTGAGAAAAACAAAACACAAGAAAAAAAAAAAAAAAAACCAAACAAAAAGCACACCAAACCAAAAGACAAACCCCCGGCAATAAGCAGAGATATTCAAAAACATGTTTTCCCTCCCATCAATCCTACAAGAATCTCTTTACAACTCTTGCAATACTACCCTGGATCAGCTCAGGGAGCCTCACGCTGCACGGGGTGGTGCCAAGCAGTGTTCACTATGGAGCTATCAGAGGAAAAATAAAAAGCCCTGCTCATGTACAGATAGGCTTGAACGACTCCAGAATGATTCAAGGAGAAGGGAATAATTATTCCTGAGCACTAAAGACAGCTGGCAATTTACTCACACCACATGCAGAAAGACTTCTGAGCATTCAGCAGCACAGTCAAAGAGATTTATTCCTTCTTGCGTGTGCCTCTCTCCCTGTGCTTCCAGTCACTCTGCTCCTGGGAGCTCCATTATTTGTGTTAAAGTGTATTCCTTTTTAATCTACCTACTGCTTTCCAGATTCATTTCACAGCATGGTTTTTAAAATTTTTAAATCAAAGGGAAAAAAAAAAGAAATCACAACATTTGACCATAGGAAACTAACACTGCCCAAATAAGCAAGTTGGGTTTGGTTTTTGTGTTTTTTTTTTTTCCTTTCTCTGTATAAAATTTCTAAACACAAAGGCAGGCAATGGAAAAAAAAAAAAAGATAAATGAACAGTCAAACTCCCAAAAAACTGAGATTTCTCCTTGTCATTTAAATTTGACAGATCTGGGCCCTGCAGTAGGACTGACTGGCTTCAAGCTCCACCAAAAAGACTCAATTTCATCCACATGTCAGTAGTCTGTTTTCACACCTCCACACCTCCTTGTCAGCCTGGGTACAGGGTTAGGCTTTCCCTGATTCTTATTTTCCAGGTGCCACAATAGGCTAAACTGGAACATAGAGCCACTTCCTACACAAAGAAATTAAAAATAAGTGAAATGTCCCTCTACATCCATCGCATTCATTTATTTCCATATGGGAAGTAAAAGATGTCTTGTTATTATCCTCAGAGGGAACAGAAATACATGAGTAAAGACAACTTTTCCTAAGTGGATGAGAAATTTAAAAAGTAACTGCTGTTTTGAGAGCATGGAATCCATGAAACAGTATTAGTAACTAAAGGTTAAAATATTTACTGGCACATGGAAAGCAGAATTCCATGCTGACAGAGCATCCCAAGTATAGTACATTCAGTGCTAAATAGATTAAGATCTCATACACACTCCAGTGGTGACATGTAGGGGAATTGCAGTGACAGGGCAAGGAGTAA
This sequence comes from Illadopsis cleaveri, assembly GCA_013399915.1. Lineage (NCBI taxonomy): Eukaryota > Metazoa > Chordata > Aves > Passeriformes > Timaliidae > Illadopsis > Illadopsis cleaveri. Next base: position 42,530 of record VXBB01016373.1, on the reverse strand, counting down.
CCAGTACAAACTGAAAGACGAGAAGTTTAGGTTAGATATTGAGCAGAAATTCATTACTGTGAGGGTGATCAGATGCTGCAACAGGTTTCCCAGGATGGTTGTAGATGCCTTGGAAGTGTTGAAAGCCAGGTTGGATGGGGCTTGGAGCAACCTGGTCTAGTGGCAGGTGTTCCTGCCCATGGCAGGAAGGTTTGGAACAAGATCATCCTTCCAACCCCTTGACATTCCATGATTCTGTGATTACTGCTTGTCTGTAAGGAGTTCCGAACTTCACCTTGCCCTCCACAGTCATCACCTGGAAATATCAAATCCCAAACCACTTCTAGCAAACTGAGAAATGAGGTTGCCCCATTCTTGCCACACAACAGGTAACCCTGCAGCACCAAAGAGCTGCTGTGCCAGAGATCCACAGGAAGCACTTCTGGCTTACCCCACTGCAGGGAAAGCTGCTCCAGGAGAGGGGAACCCACACGAGGAATTCAGGCACAGCCAAGGAGCAGCTTCCCTGACTTCACCAACTCCTTCTGCTTACACAGCTCACCAGAGTTCACCTCAGGTTCAGTGCCCCAAAGGGCTGGCCAGCTCCACGTTCATGCCCTCTCCTTAATCCAGGGATCTTTCTCCAAAAAGTGCCCCACAGTATCCCCAGCATAAGGCACAGCTGGCCAGATGCCTGAGTGTTTGCACACCCTGCCCCCTCCAGATGTGCCCAGCTGCACGTCAAAAGATTAGGGAGGCACTGCTGGAATAGCCCAGGCTCAGAGAGGAACAGCCAGTCTGTCCTGACCCACATGTGCAAACCACCCCTCACGTCCTTCACGGGTCCAGCGCAATCTCATGTTGCTTAAAATATAAATACCCCTTGGAAGAGGCACACAACCAGGGTAAAGTGCACAGGTAAAGCAAACACACAGCTGCCCTCTGGACCTCTAACTTTTTTTCTTTTTCAGTCACAAGGAAGGGTTATGATCCCTCACGAGTGCATTTTGCCAGGGGCCAGAATTGGCTTTTCAACCCCATGTCCTGCCCCACTGCCCAGCCCTGACCACAGTGCTGCAGGCTCTGCTGTCTCCTCCTTCCCAAGCTAAATCCACCCCATTCAAACTTTACCAGCCCAGCAGCATTTCATTACAACCCTCAAACATAATCTAAAAATATTTAGAAAGCACAAACTATATTTCTACTTATCTGTTACAATTCTATAACACACTGCTGTGAGACTCTGCTTTTCAAGGTACATACGGGCAAACAGAATATATTTTGACCCATATTCAAAGTAGTGGCTGAATTTTAGACAAAGAAAAATAGGTAAAAATAAGCAGAATGGCTTCTGAAATCAGGGACATTAACCACTACTGCAAGGAGCATTTGATGCACTTCAAAGGAAAGAATGTTTACTTTCAGCAGTGCATTAACCTGGATGAAGCCTCATTTTAAATGCTGGTCACTAGAGACAGGGGCATGAGTTACTGAGCTGCAGGGAAGGTTTCTAGTTATTAATTTCTAGGTTTAAAGCTCTGCTTATTGCTTGATTCTTAAAAACAGCCAACTCTGCTCCTTTCTCTTGGACAGAGAAAAAAAAACTAAGAGAAAAGGAATATATATATATGTAAACTCCCCCCTGCAACTTCTCCCCTTCCATTCTATGCCTTGCCTCCCAGAAGGGTATTCAAAAATTGGAAATACTTACTCAAAATACTGAACAATCTGAATCTATATAGGCCTATATAAAAGGAGTCATAACAAAAATGAAGTCTTAGTGACCAAGTAACCTGCATCATCTCAATAACCGAGAGGTAACAAGAACAGTGATATTCAGAGACTCCTTGAACCTTACCCCAGTTTGCACAATTGATGTGGGTGCTTTTCAGAGACTGGACTTTCTCCTACTATCTACACTCATCTTTCTTTCCACAGCTCAGAATGGTTGTCCTATTTTTTGTTCTAAGGCAGTTTGCAACAACAGCCCCTTTTGTAAGTCCAAATCACTCTTTAGGAATGACGATAAAATTAAAATTAAAAAAGCAACTTCGCTCAGGACAAATGGGAAATTTGAAATCAAAAGGACTTAAACATTTACCAGAGTGTTATCCTCTGGATAACAGAGGATTGGGAAGCACAGAGGTGCAAGTAATTTTTGCTAGGGAATGACTTCTCTCTTCACAGGACAAATATTTTTCCAAAGCTGCTTATCGCTGGAGTAGTTTTATTTTGTTTCTTTAGGCAATCAGAGCTATCACAAAGCTATCACACAGTGTTTAGTTTGGAAGCACTGTGTTAAAAGACAATGAGAAAGTAGGGGGAAAAAAAAAATCTCACCATACCAATCACTACCTTAATTCCTTCTGCCTTGATTATAGCAGAGGAATTGTATTTCAGTGAAATGGGGATAACACTGGGGGCCAGAAACAGGGGAGACAGCAAGCAAGCAGACACTACATTGTTCAGCTGCCTATAAACTGTTTAATGCATAATAAAAAATTTAATCATAACAATAATGAAAATATTAAAGTTTACAGCACTTGCAGCTCCATAAGTATCTATTTTTTAAGGCAGGGTGTTCTTACTCCTATGAATTTTTGCAATGTTCCTTTATTATAGATTACTCAGAGACTTTAATTTCAGAGTGATTTTAGAGTCTTATAGCCATGAAATTACATCTTCAAGAGAGTCAAATAATCTCAAAATGAAGCTATGCACTGACCTATGTGTGCATTTGCATCTTGGCACTTAAAGCTTTTGGCTTTGAACACACAGACAGGGAGGCAGGGGGATGAAAAGATGGCTGAGGTTTGAGGAAAAGGCTTCCAGGTTACCAGGCAGAGAAAAGCTGCTCCTTGAACTTCTAACCAACATTCATGGAAGAGATCTGGGTTTCTAAACATAGCACCAAGAGACGTTTTTAGATGTTTCCAAGACACAGCCACAACATCCACAGAGTACTGGCAGATGCCACACCAGACCATTGGGAAACCAGTGCCCTTTGAGAGTGGTGGCTCCAGGCCAGGAGAAATATCCTAAACTACCTAAAGGGACAGCAGATGTCCAGCTGGACAAGCTGCCCCACAAGTCTCTACAACATTTAATTAAAGCAGAGATAATTGTCTAGAACCAGCCTGATCCCTCCATCTTGTCCCCTTCCAGGCAGTTCATTTGGTAGACAGACACAATTTCAGTGTGCAGAAATACAGTTGCTGTCTCAGTGTAAATATTTTTAATATTTTGCATGGTATGAGTCCATCTGAAGAAACTTCTGAGAACAGTGACCATGAGAGAAAGAGCACATAATAAAAAACCTGAGCTGCACAGGAGGAAAATGTAAGGTAGCAACAGGAAAGGTCTAGGCTTTCACAACACATCAAGGGATTTATAACACTATTTCCCTCTATTACTTTGTGAGAGATCATGGCAGTTTCTCTCTCTCTTAAAAAAAAAAAATCAAGCTCCAATAAGAAAAAGCATACATTATGAATAAAAAAAATCCCAGGTTTTAGATATCAGACATAGACATTAACTATCTGATATGCACACTTCACACTTTTGGAAAGTGTTTTCTAACTTCACAGAGCCATCCTGTTCTTCAAGGCCACCATGATTGCTAATGGGAACCATCATGGTATGGTGAACAAAGGTGACATCTTTTAGACTCCAAATACTCTGCCTTAATTTACTTGAGTGCTTTATAAGTTTACTCTGCTCAGTGGCAAGAACTTTAAATTTCAAGTTCATACTAACAGTGAAACAGGTCAAAACAAAATATGCCAAAATATATTCATGTCTGATTTACAGAAAAAACACTATGCCAAGAGGAAATTATTTTGTTCCCCTTTGGGCTTTATTACTTTCCCCAACACATTTCTGCTAGTCAAAAGTATGTTTAGCACAAAACAGAAATTAGTGTTCCAAAGTCTGAAGTGAAACCAATCATTGTCAATGGGGAAGATCTAGTAAAAATTAGTTTGAACACTCTAACTGTCCTAACTTCTATTGTGAGCAATGCCCAGCAACCAAAACATGCCCGTACAAAATGGATCAGCTCTGACTGAAATTTGATTTTTTGACCTGATTGCATTCTTCCTCCCAAAATAACCTCTCATTAAAGAACTAAAAAGGCTGCTAAACTGGCCAACATAACCAAAATCTTTACTGAGTTAGCACAGCCCCCTCCACATGCAGAAAATCTCACTTCCATCACAAGAACTGCAAAGCTGTCTGTGAGAAGTTAACAACTGAACAAGTTTCAAGATAGGATTTCAACATAAATTAGGACTGCGTCCAGACCCGAGGCAGAAAACTAGGACTCCCAAAAAAAGGAAGAGATAATGCATCCTGAAAACTGGGCAGCAACTCTTAAATGGCTGTAAGAGCCCTCCAGAGAATAGCCTGAGCCTCTTGGCCTCTGACAAAGCAGCACAAAGTGCCTCAGTGGGACACAGGGGGGGAGAAGCAGCAGAAACAACTCCACGAGTTCCTAGTGGAGAAAATAAAGAATTTGACAAACTGCACTTTCAAGATGTGACAGATCCCAAGGAGAAGTAAGCAAGGCCAGGAGAGATGTGCCAGAGGAATTTAGAACAGAACAGGCAACAGGAGTCCCAGAAAGCAACAGGTTGAACAGATGATGCTGCACAGGCCCCACAGCATCTCCCTGACACATTCCTCTCTTCCAACCCAGGCCACCTGCCTGGCTTAGTTCCCAGCTGAAAAAAGGGCAGTAGCTGCCCAAATGTGGACCTGTTACATTCAGGTCTTGTGGCTGCCTACAGATGGACTTGGCAGAGAACAGGAGCCCCCACCTCATGGCAACATAAATGTTAAACCCAAGAAAAAACAGGAATAAAGGCCATTTGCACTGCCTTCATGCTCCTCTTTCCCCCCACCCCAAACAAAAAATGGTTAGAGGTACAGGAAAGAAAAAAAAAAACCTGATCTGAGTGTACTGGAAGCACAAAATTAAACCCACAAAGATGAAGCATTGCTAGTAAAATTACTGCATCTATCACGCTGTGCAGCATTAAATTTACCTGCTTGTTACTGCAATTTGGCAACTGATTCTAAATGCCTAAAAAAGGGCCCTGACAAAACCCACAATAAGTGGGATGAAACAAGGAAGAGAAGGAGGAGGAGGGGAACAAGAGAAAATAATACCAAGATAAGTTGGAGATGCACAATTTCACCTGTCTGAGAAGATTCACTCTCTTCTAGAGAAGATATGCAACTTAAAATTTCAAGCAAAAACGTTCAGTGCAGGAAAAAAAAAATCCCCACTTTGCAATCAGGTTCTATCTTCTTGATGCTGCTGGAACTTGTTAAACACTACTGCTGCCAGGCAGACACCCCTGCAGAGAGGACCTGTATCAGTGCAGTGGGGATTTTAATTTGTGTAACAACTATTTGCAAGTTTAGAATCATACAGCTAATGAGGACTCACTGGCTATCCAGAGCCAATATATACTGTAGAGTGCAGGTAACTGGCTTTCTGCTGCTCATACCCTCTCTCACATGTGTAATTCCACCAGATTTGTGAAATCCAAACACTACATTATCTGCAAAAGACAGTCTTCCAAGATGAGGGTCCATCTACCTCACAACATCCAAAATGCCTCCAGTGGGCAGAACCCCATCTTAATGTTGTCCTGGAACTAAGGCAGAAACACAGCAGGGCTCCCCTCTCAGAAAAGCATCTGGTATTTTGAAAACCAGCAATTTACAGATTCCCCCAACAGCTACTGAGTTATTAAATGGAGGCTCAGTTTATTTTAGTTCTTTCTGCCCTATGGAGGCACAGGACCCATAGCGAGCGACAGGAAAGCTGAATTTCCTTCTGGTCAGGAGGCAAGTTGTGCCTCATTTACCTTAGAGATACACCCATTTTGGATGCTTTTTTAAGGCACAGCTGGTGAGAGCTCAGCACTGCCAAGGTCACATGCTGGTCACTGCTGGGAAGAGAGCTCCAAGAACAAGATGCTCCACTTGCAACTTCCTTGCACGGAGCATCCCAGATCGCCTGTGTTTTACCAACACACAAAGACCATATGTCCTGCCAAACAATTTTAGGCTCACCACGCACCAAAGAAATCAATTCAGGAAGCTGGATGGTATTTCTTTTCTGCTCACACAGAGTGACAGACCATCACAGTCCATAAATTTTCTGCTACTTCATCTCAGATGCTCGCTAGCGAAGCGTTCGCCGGTACAGGGAGCCAGGAACTTGACTCAGATTTTAATTCAGTGCTTATGGCTCTGCAAAACTACTTCAGCACCCACCAACTTCGTGCAATGGCTGCAATACCAAAAAGGCAAGCAGGACTGTGCTGTAGAGAGAACCAGCACCTGCATTTAAATTCTGCGGGCACTTTCCCGGCCTTTCAGCTTTTGTTTAGTGCCCTCCATGCAGTCCTGGTAGTTACGACTCTCCTTTGGCTGGTCATCAGGAATTAACTGTGCCACAGAAACTCACTGAGAGCCCAAAGGCTAAAAAAAAAAAGCAAACTGAAGGCACCATGGGCTTTCTCGAAGCTGGGTTCAAGCACCTGTTTGGAGGTTGACCTCTAAGGTCACCACCTTCAAGGCTTTGCTCCACACGTGGATGGCAAGTGAATTGTTTCACTCTGAAAGGACCATTTGACAGCAAAGCAAAACCACCAACATCCTTCCCAGGGTCATTCGATCTGACACTCAGATAGGTCAATGTTGCCCTGTGCTGGAATTCACAGCACGTGAGGCTCCAAGAGTGGAGCAGGGTTGGAACACGAGTCTCCCCCAATATAAAATTGCGGAGTGTGCAGCTAAAGGAGATTTCTATAAGTCACCTAACCCAGCTGTCCCTTTGCTGTCCCCTTTGACAGCAAAGCTTCTCCATCACCTTTTACTTCTCTTGATCAGGACTACTAATTTCTTGTCACCCACCTCCTCCTAGCTCTTCCCTCCACCCCCACCCCCAGCAACATAAGGAATGAGTAGGGAAAGACAGAACTTACATTTTTTGGATCTCACCTGCCCCTTGTCACATCTCATAAGGGCTCATTTCCCACCAGGGACCAGGCACTCCAGTCCCCAGTGCAGAAACATCAAACCCCAACTCTTCTCCAGCATCTGCCAGGATCTTTTCTTTTTGAGTTCCTTCCAGCAACATCGATTTTACAACTCCTGCTTGGCAACAGAAAGCTTTTTCCAAAGTTTTGCAGCTCCTAATTCTGCATCTCAAATCCCTTAACTTGTCCTCTCTACAGCAGGCACAGACAGCAATTCACTCCCTTCTGCTCCTGCAGCAGGATTTCAGGTGTTCTCTGTGTAGAACCATCTTGATTCTTTAAACCTTCCCTTTATTAATGCTTTCTAGACATCTCTGTGAATTTTTTTCCCACTCAGTTTTTCTTAGAGCTTGGTCCACAGGAGAAGGTGCCTTCAGCTGCATGCCACAGTCCAGCTCATGCCAAGGAGAACCATTTTGCAGGTGTGTGTGTGCACCCTGTTCTAGGGTGCTTGGGTTTTTATTTTTGGAGTCAGAGAAAAAGGAAGGAATTGGGGTTCTGGGAGGGTTTTTTTGCAATCACCTAAGACTGACCCACATTCCAGCTTCAAACTGCTGAGTGGAAGCACTACATTTTTGTATTTTATCAAAACAGGTATTTGGTAGGAATATAAGAAAGCCTAGAGCTTTTTTCTCCTTCAGAAGTTTTGCCAACCTTGCTGTGTTAATGAATAGTATTAAAGAAAAGCCTCCAAAGTAAATACAGAGGCACAAATGAATGTAGGCAATGGTATCACCAAAAATTGAGGCTGTTGTGATTAATCTTATTCAAAGGGAGGGTTTAAGAGTACCAGCAGACTCCACCATTCCAGACTAAATTGCAATCCCTCTATAAATGATGGTGCCAACCTTTTTTTTTCCAGTGTTGGTATTCCTACTGCACTGAGGAAGAGCAAGGAGCCAACTGGATAGGAGGTAGGCAGTTGTATCTGCTCAGAGACAAAATCCTCCTACCCAGGAGTACTCCACCATTCCACACACTGGATCAGGCAGAAACCTAAAAAGAGAGGAGCATGGCTCTGTTTCCTCTTTAGGGATCCAGGACAGTTAGTGCTGCCCAACAAGGAAGGACAGGCCTGTGAGAGGAATGGGGGGGGGAAAAAAAGGAGAAAAACTGTAAGTTGGTTATTTTAGGTCACCCAATAAAACCAAGGCATCTGTGCAATGCTGAAAGGTTCATATTTAGAACTAAATTCATGAGGTTCAGAAAGGCAGCTTACAGTATGCCTCAGACCATTCTTAATGCTTTTTGGCCTGAACCCATCGCTTTAAAAGCCAGCAATTTTTTTTTATTATTTTTTTTTACCAAGCCCACCCCTTCCACATACCTCCCTGCCACAGGGCAGCGATACAACAGACATTTCTCTCCAAATTAAATCCACTTCTTCTTGAATGAAGAGGGTCAAGAGGATGAGGGCACTACACTTTAAAAAAGGGCATTAAAAAATAATTATGCTAAACCATATATCAGCACAAATTAAAGAGAGACAGTAAAATGCCTGCTTTCAGCTTGCTTAAATATTCAATTAAAAAAGCCATCTAGGCAAAATTTTATTAAAATAAATCAACGGAGGAAATGCCTGTTAAACCAATGTGAAACCACATTCTTCTGGATGTTCTTTCACTGAGAAGGAAGTCTTCATTGCCATTGTCAACCCAATCATGTTCTCAAAGGATGTGCCTTCCTTCACAGCAGCAGTGGTGTGAAGAGCAACCAGTGCTAGTTTCAAATGCAGTGAAGCTTCTGCTGGCTTCCCTCGTACAAAAACACATCCTCCTCCTCTCTCAGGCCAGCAAGCCAAGTCACCCACAGATAACCCCTCACAGCAGTTCACAGCTTCCTCTGGGAGCCATCAGGACAGGTTTAGAATTGGTGCTGGAAGAGTTAGTGTAGATGGATGTAAAGTACAGCCTTTGCACCCTTCAATGCCTTGAAGGAAAACCAAAGGTTCAACCTCCAGACCAACACTGACATCACTGCAGAAACAGAAACTGTTAGAAAATGTTTAAGGTTTAGGACATGAAAAAAACTGATGAAATACAAACAGTGCAAGAAAATAGAAAGGTAAGAAAGGATTATACCACTTTCTTTTGCTGTAGGGAAAGGTAGATGCTCATTACCTGAATGAAGTAAGGCTCATAGTGGGTTGCATACAGCAGGCCCTGTTATTTCAAAGATGAACAGTGTCTGCCTGGATTTACTGTGAAGTATAACTGAGGTGATGTTGTGAGTGCTCCAGAACTCACCACCACCACTTGGGTCAGCTCTTGTTCTCCAGCATGATATTGCTTCTGAAAAACCAACATACCACTCCAGCAGTGCACTGGAATACACCAGAAAAAACCCATAGTACACAGACAAAAATTAAACTTCTCCTTATTGGAAAGTTGTTGGCAAAAGCTTCAAAGTTTTAAAAACCCCAAAAAACAGAGAAGTACCATCAAGAGGGCTTTGGTATAGTCAGAGCTGCACCTAGGAGAGCTTGCCAGCAGCAGTGTACATCTAACACCATAAACATACATATTTAATGGACATGTCTTCATTCTTAGATTCCATGCTCCAAAAACCTTTACCATAAGTTCTGGCACTCAATGCACAGCCACATCTCCAGCTGCAACAAACAAACTGAAGCAATGCCATTTTTAAACAAAGTTTTCAAAGGCGAGGCTGAATGCCTTTTCAGGGGGCTGTGCAGGACCCAGGCAGCAAACAATCAGGTCTGTAGCAGGTCAGAGCCAAGGTCCACCCCAGCTGATGGCCAGGGAAGAGCAGAGGACCAGGGCAAGCAACATTGTGATCCTGCTGCTGCTGCCTGACATCCCAGTGACCTGCAGCCAAGGCACTTCTCTGCTGCTGCCCTCTAAGTTCAGTTTAAGGCACCACTGCTGTTAGGCAATGAATGCAAACTCAGCCTTTTCAGAGCAGGCAGAGGGAGAGGGCTCACTGAGTGTTTTCTAATGAATATTTGGGCAGGAAAGCCTGAAAGGAATCAGCAGCAGTAGGTTTTGTAGCATCACAAAAGACACTGAGGAAAAATGCAGCTGGAGTTTTAGGCCAGCCAGTTCAGCTTCCACTGACAGAAACAACTTCAGACAATAAAAAGCAAACTGAATCACTCAAAGTACATCCTATTTCAGATTAAGCCATCTCAATTCCTAAAAGATTATACAAACAAATTCCTTGCTACAGTGCTAGCTAAATATGATATACATCTGTTTTCAAGTAGTTGTCCTCTCCACAAGTAAGAGCATTTCCACAGGCAAATTCAACATGAAAACCATTTACAAGTTTCAGAAGAGTTAGTTGTGAGCAGAGACTGCAAAAAGGCATGGCCCTGTCCCCTTGCCATGGGGTGGCCAGGAAAGCAAAAGACAAGATACCCCAGTCAAAACACAAAAGCCCAAAAGCCACCTCAATCCCATGATCCCAGTGATGATATTTCACTGGAAATGGAGATCAATAACAATCTGCAATCTACCCCAAAGTCTCATTGCTATTTATGCTTTTAGCCAAATGTAATTTACAAGCAAAGCAAGTTAAAAAAAAGTTCCCTCAAATGGAGAGGAGACTCTTGTGCTCCCTAGGAAGAGAGGGGCTCCAACCCTCTGTACCATAAGTAACCACAGGAAGCTGTCTGAGGAACCAGAGGCGCCAGCTCTGCTGTGACCACCAGAAGGAAAACACATTGCTCAGGAGGTGATTTGGGTCACAGCCTCTTCAGTGGCCTCAGGAAATGAAACCCTTTCTTTCCCTTTGGCTTCAGCCCTCTCATAATTCAAACCTGGCTAGCTACATGGTTAATAACCCAAGGGCCATCAGCATCAGAGAGATGCAAGAGGGGAAAATTCAGCCCAGACACACTGGTAAGGAGATCAAGACTTCAGAAAGGTATTTGGAGCAAGGAGCCCATAAAAAAAGAAGTCACTGTGCAGCATAACCTTGGGTCAATCAATCACAGCTGGGAGATGAGCTCTTGCATTAGGCATTAAAGATGTGTCAAACCTAGAGCTGCACATCTCTGCTCAGATGGGAGAACAACATTCACACTGAAACCTGCTGGAAGGTTCCCCTACCTTTACAAATAAACTGGTTATGGTTGTGTTATTTAGCAGTATGTCAGTTGTTATCAAAACTTGGGTCCATAAGCAGTCTAGCCCACATCACTACCAGGAACATGAAAGCTGACCTAGCAAGAGAAAACTGAAAACTGCTAACACTAAAGCATGATATGAATTATGTCAAGAGGAAAGGCAGGCTGCTTTTGAACCAGCACGTAAATCACACATTTCCTCCACCGTGTTCCCCTGAAAAGACCAAATCTGCATTTGAAGTACCGACAACTTTGAATCTCCAGGGGGGGAAAAAAAAGCGTTCTTTGTGCAGAGTCAAGCTTCAGCTAATCTTGCAGCAGTAATTACAGACACTGCCTCCCCAAGCCATCTGCTGTGGCATTTATAACTCCTGGAAGGGCAGCAGGCAGAGCTGGTGCAGGAGAAGAGGAGACACAAGTATGTCAGCAGCCACAGCCAGGCTGCACAGGAAAGCTGTGACACTCGTCTGACCCAAACAGGAGCTCATGTCCTGGTTATCCAGACCTCCTTCAGCTGGCAGGTGCAGCTGGTGTCCGTGTAGCAGAGGGAACAGTGGGATCTGCACCCTTCTCACATCAAAGGAAATTAGGAGACCACCCTCAAGTCACTCTAAGCAAGCCCAGGCTGGCAAGGCCCCAGTGGGAACTGTCTGGCCAGAATCTCATCCCAGGAATGAGGAAACTTGTGTCCTGCAGTCAGTCTGAGCTACCCAACTTTCACATTCAGATGGGCATTCCAGATTCAACAGCTCCACACACCAAAAAGTGATGCCAGTGACAGGGTCAGAACTATTCAGAACAAGTTAAATCCATCCTTTATCAGGACATGCAGGTTCCACCCTGACCTACACACCTTCATGCTGATAACCACAGCATCTGCAGATTGTTTTCATCAGCACAGATACAGGCAGAAGAGGCAGCAGCACAGGCTCACCCACCCCTTGCTCACAGAAACAAGAGTTCCAGCAGCAGGGCAAGCCCCGGGCACGCTGCAAATCCCACTTTCTCAGTACAGCTGGAGACAATGCCGATTAATTGTTTTGCCATCCATACAAAATTACTACAATACTCACTTCATAGGGTTGTCACAAGGATTATTTAACATCTCTGAAGAGCTTTGAAGAAGAAATAGTGGCTATTGTTCTCAGTACCATAGAATTGGGAACTATCTCACATGAATTTTGCATGACTGTGCATGTGTGACAGTTGCAGCACCAATAGATTATTTTTCTTCACAAAAAAGAAAAAAAGCATCTCACAGTAGCTCATTTACTGTGGGCAATATTTTAGTCAGAAATGTATTTTGTTTTGCTTGTTAATATATCCTAAATAGAGATCAACTTTGACTATTTAATTAATAGATTCAGGTGCTGTTTCTAGTCTCTCTTAATTAAGGGAAACACTGTGTTTTATACAAAGAACTCAGTTTAGGCTGTCAGGGCTTCTAGCGAGCACACTATAATTACCCAAGCAATGCTAACACACAAGAACAACAAGAGGAGAAAAAAAAGGAACTAAAAATGTCACTGAAATCTCATTTCATTTACAGCAAATGAGAAAGTCTGCATGGAGAAGAGCTGCTCCACACAGAGTCCAATGTCATACTGCTTACGCCTGGCTATTAAATAGCTCTTAGCATCGATGCAGAACATTGTAGCAGTTTAAATAGGTTTGGTTTTTTTTCCCCTGAACACACAGGAGCTGTTGGATTCTAAACGTTCCGCAATACACTTGGATCCACCTCATTGGTATGGAAAACTTTTACCATTTCAGTCCAAATGTATGAGGAATCTATATGCCTTTTCTTTCTCATAAAATACAGGGAAGTCAACATCTACTTCAAGGATAAGCATTTTCTTTTTTTTTTTCTTCCTTTCTTTTTTTTTTTTTCTTCCTTTCTTTCTTTTTTTTTTTTTCTTCCTTTCTTTTTTTTTTCTTCCTTCCTTTCTTTTTTTTTTTCTTTTTCTGAGCAGTCTGAAACTCCAGCAAGTAATCACACAATTAGGCAACAAGGTTGCAACCCAGGGCGCAGCCGATTTGGCAGAGGAAACTCTCATTTCCACTACATCAAGCTTCAAATGATCTTTAAACTCTTTGGGACACAAAAACCCACATCTTTTGTTTGTAAAGCAAACACCACATTATTGATACTACTGCACGATAAATGACAGTATTAGGACTAGTCAGCACACCAGGTTTCAATCCCCATCCAAGAGGGAACAGAAAGCTCGTTCTCTTTATTTCATGCTGGCTCTCTACAGAGGATCTGGCACCTATGGGTGCACAAAACCCAGCAGCATTGCAGTAGCAAGCCTCACAGAGCCTAGGTCCCAAGTTCCCCAATTCCCAGGGGAGACACAAGCCCAAAATAACATGCTTGCTCTCCCTAAAGTTGCATGCCTCAGAATAGCCACAAGGGCTGGGGGGAAAGAAAAATATTAAAATAAATAAATAAATTAATTAATAAGGAGACAGAAAAAAGCAACAGGAGCTACTGGACTGTTTTACCAACAGCAAGGAGATGTATTACCAATTCCTGCTTTCCCCAGGTTTGTCTCATAGAGATCAACAACTTTGGAAAGTTCAAGGTGCTAGACAACACTGACCCCCTCACAAAACAGGCATGAAACAGGAAGGTCACTCTGATTGTCTCCTCTGCCCATCAGTTCAGTGGGAGGGACCCTCATGTACCCTGAGCTGTGAATTATTTCCATACCTTCCAGAGAAAAGGCCAGGAAGGCTTTATCATAATTGCCACCAGCACTTCCTCAATCAATGCACTGTCCTCCTAAAACTATTTGGGTTTTACTTGGGTTTACCTGCAAAAAAGAGTCTCATAGGCTCTCAGTTCTTTCTTATAACACTGAATACTCATTTGGACAATAACAGGAACCCAAGTCTCCTGCTTCCCAAGACAAATGTCCCATCCAGCACAGTTATGCTGGTTAGACAGCTACAAATACATGCACAGCAAAAGGCAGAGCTGCTGCAAACGACTGGATCCAAAGGCAGCACTTGCAGATTGGTCTTTACAGAAAATACAAATATTTACATCATCTTTGCTATGACTTGTGTGCCACAAGTCTAAGTGTTCCACTTCTCATCACTGTCATGTCTTGCACACTCCTAAAGGCATCCAGACTCACAGGCACAGGGAAATGTTACAGGTAAATCATAAATATATACTGACTTCAGAGGCATCAAAAGAAATATATTAGCAAGGGTTCGCTTCCTTTTTAACCATTTGAAATTGGGACCTCTGCAATTAACAAACCAAGTTTGGTACACCAGCAAATTAAACACTTCCTAGATGAGCTTGATTTTGCCCACAGGTGCCTGTGTCCTAGTGATAATCAGTCCCTAACTTAGGTGCTGACTCACGCCTGGAATCCTACCAGGATCCTGCATCAGATGGCAAACTGATTTTCATGCAACACATTTAAGAGTATCTTCATCAAGCACGCAGCAAAGGCCTGGAGATTAATGTTCCTTTTTTCTTATTTTATCTTGGTTAATATCATGGGTAAAGAATATCTCTCAAATATATCTCTATTCTCTTCCTTTTTGTTTTCGTAAAAGAAAAAACTTATCAATTACTTGTTAAGAGCTACCCACAAGCAAAATCTACCTGACCCTAACGTGGAATGCAAGTGTAGACAGAGAGTACTTATTAATTATATCTCTGCACCAGAAGGTAGTAGAACAGTCTGAGACACAATGAAATCCTAGGTTCTCTTTGGGTTTTGTCATTTCTTTTGTTCTTTAGCTCCCAGCACTCCGGGTACCAATTGCCAAGACACCTGGTCTTTGTTCAGGCACTGACTACAACCAGACTACACATGCACTAACCAAATACGAACACTAAAAAAACCCAGTGAAAGAACAGGACATTTTTAGCCACTACAGATGATAATTAAGTTTCTTCATCAGTACCCTGACCACTCCTATCAAGAATTATGTTCTCATAAGCCCAAGCAGCAAGACTGAATGCAACCTTTTTTGTTTGTTTTTTTCTTTTTAATTTGCATAGAGTGTAGAAGTAGCCTCTCAAAATTTATGGCTATCATAAATTTAGAATAGGTGAACTCATTACAGTTAACAGCAATACTTTATTCACACTGGTTCCCCACAAAATGTAAGCCTCAAATTCAATTATTCTGTAATAGTTTTGTGAGTAAACAAAACACCATTTAGGATTTGAAAACAATACATCTTTCTGATAAAAGAGGCAGAAAGGAAAAAAAAAAAAAAAGGAAGCCAGCACGGGACTATTCAATAATTTCATTTTGTAAGAAGATTAACATAGAGCAGAAAGCTTTAGCCCTGGCTGGGAAAAGACCTTATACTTTGTGCTAGTAGAGTTCTCTGTAAGTGGAATTCTGTCCGGTTTGAGATCAATGCACCTCTTCAGAGATAAAAGAAACCACAAGGGGAAGAGGAGATAGCATTCTTTTTTTCTGCCCAACATTACCTCAACTAAAGCCCATTCTGATTTCAGCCCTTGCCAGGCACAACCCGAGCACTCTCAGCAGAGCTATCTGCAATGTACTGTTAAACTGCACTACAAAGTTTTGATAAGTGTCCTGCCATTTTTATCATGCTCAGCAGGGACAATCTGGTCAGGTGTTTTTCCTGTGCTTGTTGAATTCCTGCTATATTTGGAGACCAACTGTTCTCTGTCCTGCTTTCTCCAATTAACTGTGTGTATAAGGGTGCAGAGGGGAAGGTGGGAATTAGGCAAGAAAGAGACAGTGAGACTTTCTTAAGAGTACATAAAACTGCTCTTAGAAAAGGCTGAAAGCCATACTGAAAGTAACGAGCACAATCTTAGTCATCTATAGATGTGAAAGGGAAAGAAGACTAAGAGTACACAGAAGGGAACCAAAAGCCAAGGCTCCTGTGAAAGTTACAGGAAATACTAGAACATTTATGTCTAAAATCCAAGGGTCAGAGCTGTTCACAGCACAAGGAGTTCTGTAACAGCCCAATGCTCAACTACAACTCCATTCAACTTCATCATCTCCTACACAGCTGCAGTCTTGCAAGGAAATTAATGGAAACTGTACAAGTTCCACTGCTTGTAGAATCAAATTTGGAAAAAAAAAAAAAAGCCACATATACCTGAGATTACGTTGAACTTCACCCACATGACCTGTGGTTCAAGCACAGTCTCAAGTGAAGAGCGTCACCACAAGAGGAACAGTGCCAAGGCAAGTGGAGAGCTTTACCACCCTGCTCCCAAACACACTTGTCACATCAGCAATTCACTGACAGCAAACATGCCACCTTGGACTCCAGCCTATTTCCTTCAGAGCAGGAGAGGGGGAAAGGCCACAAAGTTTATTTTGGCCTTGAAATTAATGAGTAAGATAACATGATGAGCTAATGAGATTATTACTGGTTTGAAGAACGAGCAGAAAGATTCCTGGAAACTCAGATACTTTCCTTTCTCACACCACACAGGCTCTCTGCCTAATCAATGAGGAAATAAGAAGATTAAAAGAGAAAAAATAATATCGGAGGGGAAGAACATACAAGTGTGGTAACCAAACAGGTTACCGTCTCAACACAAAAACTGAGTACATTGTATCCATCAGAATACAGTGTATTAAAAGCTCTAAGGGGATAATCAGCGTGCTTATTTATTTAGATGCCTACACATTAGGCTAAGACATTTATATATCCACCAGCATCCTCTGAGCAGAATCCAGGCACAACAGCATCCCATTTGGTTGCCTCTCTCAGATCAATAGGGTTTGCTCTTCTCCATTTTGCACTGGCAAACGGTGCACCCAGGCACAGACCGGCTCTTCCGAAACGGGCTTTCCTTCTCTCTTTCTTTTTGTTTTAAACCGCTCCGCTACTTTTTACCCGTCCGTCC